>CM024761.1:137152862-137225474 GCA_014218235.1 Colocasia esculenta
CCCGCATGAGAATTATACTTCGATGGAGCTTCTCGAACACTCCAATATACAGACGGTTCCGTCAGCCTCACTACTGGAGCGGGTATCGTCTTTGTTACTCCCCAGGGAGGAATCTATATAATTCATGTGCTCTCATGAAGCCGTTGGCAAAAACCTGAAGCTGAATCAAAGCTCTAATTATTGGACTTCGGTTAGCTCTCGAAATGGGAGTTAAAGACATACAAGTTTACAGTGACTCACGCTGGTCAATCCAACAAGTGCTGGGCCAGTATGAAGTCCGCAAACAACAAACTGCTTCCATATTATACTACTGTCATGAACCTCAAAGAAAGGTTCAACTTCTTCAACATATTCTCATGTGCAAGGAGTGAGAACTCTCAAGCAGATGCTCTAGCCAAATTGGCCTCTGCCATAAAATTACCTCTCGAAGGGGAATTGGACATATCGTTCATAGAAGACTCATGCCAAGTGTTTCTTGACAATGAATCAATGTGCAATTGAAGAAGTATATGCCCACAGAAAAAAATGCAGCAAATGAATGTGAGATTGACGTGAGCCAATTATTAAATCAAGAAGGTGGCTACCTCTTAATCGAGCTCTCGGAAAATTCAGCTCTTACGCAGAGCCGCATCATATCAGCTGATAGAAGATCAACTATACAGATTGGTCCATGAAAGAAAAGGACTAGTCCTCAGATGTCTATCTCAAAGAAGCCAAAAATCATCATGAAAGGAGTTCCCTCTGGGCGGTGTGGTGCACACCAGACAGGTGAAAAGATGAAAATCGATATCAAATGAAAAGGCTCTATTGGCCAAACATGTACGCGGATTGCATCCAATATGCCCGTACATGTCATCAATGTCAAGCATTCGCGTCCTGGTGCCGAGAAAATCACCAAACGTACTACATCCTACAGCGCCAACATGGCTGTTTGCAGAATGGGGTATGGATATTGTGGGACCATTCCCACCTTCATCTCAAGGTCCAAATTTATATTGGCTGCTACAGATTATTTCTCTCGAGGGCTGAAGCTATTCATTACGGGAAGTAATGGGGAGAATCGGTCGCCAAATTTCTCAAGCAGAATATAATATACAGATTTGGTACCCCCACAGGATCATGTCCGATAATGGGTCACAATTTCGAAACAAACAATAATGGCCTTGGCAGCCAAATTTCATATTGATTGACGGACATCATCAGTATACAATCCCAAGCTAATGGACTGGCAAAAGCCTTCAATAAAACCCTCTGCAAGTTGCTTGCTAAAATAATTGGCAATCGAAAAGCGGGAATGGGGAGAAAAAGTTCATGAAGCTTTAGGGGCCTTACGGACAGTATACAAAACCCTACTGGATGTTCGCCTTTCTCCTTGGTATATGGAGCTGAGACAATGATCCTATAGAAATTGAAATGTCATCCTATCGGGTAGCAATACAAAATGAACTCAAAATCAAGACCAAAGTCAAATAGAACGAAGATTCGAGGAGCCTCCATTTGGAAGGAAGGCGACTTGAAGCATATAAATCCCTCCAAGCATATCAAGCTAGAATGGCTCATGCATTCGACAAATTGGCAGACCCAGAGCATTTTAAGCAAGGGGATCTCGTCATGGTCAAATGCAAGAAGCAATGGCAAGAAAGTCAAGTGGCAAACTCCAACCCATCTGGCTTGGCCCATACATCGTCACCTGACCTATGAAGGAGGTGCAACAGGTTGGTGGACCATAAAGGTACTGGCCCTTTCTCCACTCAATGGAAAACCCTGAAACTATACCATGCACCAGAACATCAATTCTATCACCAATCATCAAAGCAAAAACCCATCACCAAGAAGGGCACGAAGTCGAAGAAGGAATGAA
The DNA here is from genome assembly GCA_014218235.1 of Colocasia esculenta. Lineage (NCBI taxonomy): Eukaryota > Viridiplantae > Streptophyta > Magnoliopsida > Alismatales > Araceae > Colocasia > Colocasia esculenta. The sequence continues at coordinate 137,154,724 of CM024761.1, forward strand.
AGAATGTTCAAATGAAGTCTGCTATAGATAGGGACAAAGGAATCAAATTTCCATCTGTCATCATACAACCCAAATCTTCACAATTCCAAAATCCCCCGCAGAGCATGAGCCAGGGGCACTCCATGTATAAATCCAAAAAGCAAATGAATAAGTGAAAGTCGAGGAGTTGTCTTGCACATCTCGCTTTTCACCGAATCAGTTCAAATCCATAGCCAACAAACTACAATGGTAGGCAATATTAAATCCAAATCCAAAATCATGGCTAGTAAGCCATTAAGGCAGTCTATATCTGAATCAATCCAAATCCATAGCCAGCAAACCAATGGTAGGCAAATTTCAAATCCAAATCCAAAATCATAGCCGGTAAGCCATCAAAGGCAGGCCATATCCAATTCCAAATCCATAGCCAGTAAACCCAATGGTAGGGCTACATCAAACTCAGATTTCAATCATAGCCAGGTAAGCCATGAAGGCAGGCCATATCCAAACCAAATTCAAAACCATATCCACAAACTACAATGCCATAAATATACCAAATCCAAATGCCAAACCCTTAGCCAAAAAAGCCATCAAGGAAGGCTAAGCAATTTAAAACCCTAAAGTCCCACCTACAAACCCAAGAGCCATCTAACCAAGTTCAAATTCAAACTCTAAAGCATATCCAGTGAACCATCAAGGTAAACGGCATCAAGATCAAAAAAGTTATTAGCCACGACCATCAAGGTAGGTTGAACCAAACAAATTCAATTCCCAACCCAAACCCAAAATCCAAATCCCAAACTTGAATTCCAAATCCTACTCCAGATCCAAATACAAATCCAAATCCAAATGCATATCCGAATTCCATATCTCGACCATAAACCATCAAGGTAGGCCAAATCTAAAGTTCAACCCCAAAACCAAACTAACCAAATCCAGAACTGAACCAAATCCCAATACAATACCAATCAAAGGCAAGGTCCAAATTCTATATTTCGGCGATAAGCCATCAAGGTAGGCGAGACTCAAATGAAACCCAAAATCCAAATCCAAATCCAAATTCCCAAACTCCATACCCAAAACCCAAATCCAGAACTAAATTAAAACCCAAATCCCAAATCCAAAACCTAAAAACGCCACTTCCAAGCCCATATCCATACTCAAAACAATCTGAAGCCAAATAAAACCCAAATACCAACCCAAATCTAAATGCCATTCCAAATTCATACCAATACCCAAAACCCAATCAAATTCCATATCTATATCCAAAACCAATCCCAAGCCAAATAAAACCCAAATCCCAAAATCCAAACTCAAAACCCAAAATCCAACTATAAACCAACAAGCCACATAGATAAGCAAACCATATCCAAATCCAAAGCCAATTCAAACACCAAACCAAAAACCAGCCACATCAAAACCAAATCCTTATCCCTCCAATTACCAAAACCAGTTAAATACCCGAATGACAAGTCAAAAAAAAAAAGAAAAAAAGAGAAGAAAGAAAGAAAAAAAAAGGGGGTTAAAATAGAGATACTTGACGGACTTAAGTATACAGCTCACTATATCCTTAAGAGTAAAAGGATCAAAATCCGGCCAAGGTGAAAATCCGAAAGGGCGCTTCGGGCACAAAAATGGATAACTTCTCAACGTGAAAACCCGAGAGGGCGCGTTGGAAAAAGCTAAAGGGGGCTAGTTTCAGTGAAAATCCGAGAGGGCGCTGGGACTGGTAATGTGAAAAAAAATCAATCAAAAAAAAGAGAAAGAAAAAAAGGAAAAATGAAAAGGGGGACTACTTTGTCCTTTATTTTTACATCTTTAAAGTTACAAGCTACTCTGTTACAAATATACAGAGGATGGTAGTTACCATGTACAAACTAGATAAGAAATCAAAGCAACAAGCTCAGTATACAAATGTCATACTGTAAAGTAAAGACAGGAAGGTTTCTTCCTCTTCAGCTGTTTAGCTTCCTTGGCTTTGGAAGACATGGACCGGCGAAACTTGTCTCTGTCCTTTGCGAGGATTGGCCTCCTTCGGAGAGTCTTTGGGTTTCGTCCCTGCCCCTGATCCAAAGAAGATCTCGCCTCATCAAGCTCGCGTTCCAGCCTGGGCGATATTCTCCCTTTCCCGCAGCTATTCTCAGGCTCGGTCTTCCGGCGTTTGCGCACCTCAGCGACCCGGGAGTCGGCGCTCGTCAAAACATCGCTGGACAGGAGCAAAATATCCACTATCCGAGCCTGGATCCGCTGGTCATAAGGAGCCCAGGCCACACCAGCATAGCGGCGGCATACTTCGCCCCAAATATCTTCAATAAAGTCATCCAACGATCCCGGGAGATACCCGTGTCAAGGCAATCCTAGTATGCTCTTTAATGCCCGCCTAACAATCTCGGTTGGCGGGGGATCTTCTGTGCTCACCACCGCCCTTACTCTGCCAAGGAGAAAATTCCAAAAACCATCATCATCAGAATATGGACCTGGCTGATCTCTTGTGGGCCACTCTATGCCATGCTCGGATAAAGCATCAATCTCCAACGGCGAGGACCCACTATCATCAAGGGGTGGTATGATACCTGCCAAGAATATCAACAGACAACAAGAAGAAAGACTTAGCAAAGAGAAAGCGAATGGAATTCGAGCATAAATAGAGGAAAATGAAATCCATCATATTTCACCTGGCAAGGAATTTCTTTCCCCCACCTCCACCTCGGGACTTGAGGGTCAAGCAAAATTTGGCTGCTCAAGGTAAAATCCTTGAGACGAGGAGGGAAAATCAGCTGGATATGAGCTGAAGTGTTCTCCACCAAAGGCAAGGCAGACGGCTCGGGATTATAATTCGTCTGCTGAAATGTCTGCTGAAAACCGTCATCATCGCCTGTAGTTCCCCCTACTTGAAACGCAGAATAAGCCTGCGACTCCAAAAAGGGCTCCTGATTTCCCCAAGGCAGGAAGGGAGGATCGGCGCAGGTACGGGATATGAATCCACTGTTCCCCATGAGAAAAGCTGGTCGCAGAGCTCTTGCCCTTTTAAATATGACAAGAAAGAAGCCGGCGCGTCAGCAATACACAAGATGAAGAAAATCAAAAGAACTGTATATTGGTTCAGGAAAATAAAGTCACCTAAAGGAACCACTCCCGCAACTGGAGGTTCTCCGACAGGCATCGGAATATAAGCCTCGACATGAGCGGAAGAATATTGTTCCGTTGAAACTCCCAGCTCAGCAAATGTAAAGGTGGGGTTACCATCGTTTATTGTTGCCGTCCCGAAAAATGCAAAGTGGGATGGTACTTCATCATTCTCATCCTCAGGCAAAATGCCTGCAGCCGTTTGTGAGGTACTTCCATACTCCTCTCCATGAAGGAGAGGAGAACCTCCAGGCAAAGAATCATGGTCGTCTGAAGTGACCGGAGTGGTATCTTCCCCATCTGTCTCGTCACATGAGGCAGAGAATCTACAAAAAATATATTAAATAAAGATGATGAGTCAGTAAAGAAATAGAAAAAAAGTTGGAAAGGAAGACTCAAAAGAAAAAAGAAGGGAATCCTGTAGATGACCATGATGAGAGAAGAAAAGAAAAAAAAGGAAGGGAAGATATACCGTTCGAAGAGGTGTAATCCACGCTTTACCCCTTATCGACACTCCTTCTCTGGGGGAGGAGGGAGTAGTACCCGGACGAGCCTCGTTACTCCTGTCTCTGCCAATTCCTAGAGCAGGGGCAGCTAAAAAATTCGAGATAGAGATGTAAAAAAAAAGAAGAAGAAAGAAGAAGAAAAAAAAAAAAAGAGATAGAAGGAAATTTAGTAAAAAAAAGAGAGGAGGAAGGTATACTTGCTGACTCCATAGTTGTCAAGGCGACCGCCTAGGTGGCGCCTAGGCGGCGCCAAGGCGCGTTTTTTGTGCTCGCCTAAGTGGCGCCTAACTGGGTTAGAAGAAGGCGACGTAAGGCGACGCCAAGGCGGGGAAGGCGGCCAAGGCGGCCCAAGGCGGCCGCTTGGGCGCCTTGAGATGGCCTCCAGGGTCTTTTGGCGCGATCACCTTTCCCCACCCCCCTGCTTCGCCCCCGAGTCCACCAGGTAGGGTTGAGGGTTCTGCGCCGGAGTTCTCGCCGCCGGAGGAGGTCGCGCCGCAGCCGGAGGAGGTCGCGCCGCTGACGTCTCGCCGCGCCGGAGGAGGTCGCTGCGCTGGAGGAGGTATGCTCCCCCCATTCCTCCTACCCTCACCCCCCCTTCCGGCACCCCCTCTCTCCCTGGTCAGTCTCCCTCCCTTCCCCTCCGGCACCCCCTCTCTCCCTGTCAAGGTCTCCCCTCCCCTTCCGGCACCCCTCTCTCCCTCTCCCCTCCCCTTCCGGCACCCCCTCTCTCCTGTCAAGGTCTCCCTCCCCTTCCGGCACCCCCTCTTCCCTGTCAAGGTCTCCCCTCCCCTTCCGGCACCCCCTCTCTCCCTCTCCCCTCCCCTTCGGCAACCCCTCTCTCCCTGTCAAGGTCTCCCCTCCCCTTCCGGCACCCCCTCTCTCCCTGTCAAGCTCCCCTCCCTTCCGGCACCCCCTCTCTCCTGTCAAGGTCTCCCCTCCCCTTCCGGCACCCACTCTCTCCATGTCAAGCTCTCCCTCCCCTTCCGGCACCCCCTCTCTCCTGTCTCTCTCTCTCTCTCACCAGCACCCCCTCTCTCTCTCTGCCTCTCTCTCACAGTCTCTCACAGTCGCTCCCCTCTCTCTCTCTCAGTCTCTCTCTCTCTCTCTCTCTCTCTCACACACACACACAAACACTGTCACACACTCTGTGTGACAGTGTCCCGCCCCCCCCTCTCCTCTCTCTCTCTCACGGTCACACACACACAGTCCCGCCCCTCTCTCCTTCTCTCTCTCTCCTCTCTCACACACACACACACACACAGAGTCCCGCCCCCCCTCTCCTCTCTCTCACACACACACACTAGACTAGACGTTATCTTTGCACCTAAGCGCCGCTTAGGCGCCGCTTAGGCGGGCCTAAGCGCTTAGGCACATAATGAGCCAAAACGCCTTGGTCGCCTTGTCGCCTTGACAACTAGGGCTGACTCAGATGGAGGTGCTGGTACTAGCGGGGGAAAACCAACTTTACAAGTGTCGCCAACCTTTTTCATAATATTCCAAACATCTTGGAGCGTCACGGCATTTTCAAGCCGAGGCAGAAATTCCAAAGGCCCGGCATGGCCAATGGCAGTAATGATGTGCCTCTTCCAGCGCATCCATGCCCGATGACCGACGCACTCCGGAGGTAGCTTCGCTGACAAGGCAACTTCGGGAGGATAGCCGCAGTCAGACAACAAATGGCTCCACCAATAATACTCTGAAAGGTCATTGCCCCTGTCCGAAGATTTTTTCCAGAAAAGTTCCACGGGTTCCAGACGCGACATATCCCCTTGATAATAATGCTTGTCGGGGTCGGAGCTTGCGTTCTTGGGCACCTCAGAATTATGCCGCTTGATATATGAGCTCGCCAAGCTCGAGAAATGATTCCGAAGGAACTTCTCAGTGATGGAGACCAAGGGCAAGCCTTTCTTCTTAAGACGAGATTCTTCAGCCTCCCTCAGCTTGCGAGGGGTGAGCCAAAAAATACTGCTCCGATCAAACCACCATCGGGCATAAAAGAGGTCTATACGCTCTGTTGCTTCGAGGGCTGGAAGAGCGCATATAGAGCTCGTCTCATCGCGGCAAAGATAGTTCCACAACTTGCCGCATTCATATGAAGGCAGTGACTGGCGGCTAAGGCGAACGGGCAATGGAAATTCCGCGTTTGGCGGAATTGATTGATCATAGCCGAAATTTCTGGCAAACCGGGAGGGATAGTAAGGCTCCAATATGAGAGTTGTCCCCCTGCGATACATTAGCACACCTGGCCGAATGCAGCATAACCAGTCTTGATATAAGGACTGGCCAGAATTGCCACCATACGACAGATGATAATTTATCCCATTTGAGGTTTGGGTACTATAAGGCCTAGCACCTCGGGATATACTGCCAAATTGAAGAAGGGTTTGTTCGCCGTTTGGGAGAAAAGTTAAGCTGGAGCGAGCATCCACAAGCTGCGTCAATGAGCCCCCAGAAGGCTGGTTCCTGAACAATAAAATCAATGGAGCCATTGGACGAGGCAGGTCAATAATCTGGCATAACCCAGGCAGCAGAAGACCAGCCCAGGCACTCAAGTAATGAGTGGGCAGCTGTGTCTTCCGATCTCGAGGACTGGGATGCGAGCTCAACGATCCCAGCCCATGGAATATGTTAGCCAGAGCGGTGGGAGCTATGGCAAGCTGGTGGCCCTCAGCCAGAAGACAGGTGGGATATATCAATCCTGGCCGAACTGATTCTCCTCTCCAGGAGGGATTACAAAACTTGATAGCCAATATACTAGATATACGGCCAGATAAGTGCGATCTGGTAGCTGGCGGGGGTTCCATCCCTTGTCCTTGGAGCATAAATATATCGCCCGCGGGAAGGCTTCCTCACCTCCAGTGATGATATTCCTCAGACGACGGCCTTCCACCGCAAAGTTATCAAAAAAGCAGAACGGCCCGTTGTAAAAATAGCGGAGCCATGCATTCTGACTTACTCTTATATTGGTGGAAGAAGACTGTGGCCCATCCTTCCTTCCAGTACAAGTCAAGCCCCTCCATACCTTCGTCAAGAAGCGGAGGCTGTAAGGAAGAATGTACCGCTCGGAGCCGTCGCTGTGATGACTATGTAAGTCATTCAGGACAACTTCTTCATAAAAGCGCCCAGATATTGGCAGCTCGGAAATCCGGTGGAAGCTCCACAAGTCAATGGAAGTTTCACCCTCGGCTGTTCCAAAGGTGTTCCAACGGGCGTTGAACCGCTCCACCAAGACCTGAAGAATTCCCGTATAACACGGGTAATCATATAATGCCGCTTCAACGGCTCCATGAATGCCAGACAATTTGAGGAGCTCACCATAGTGATGCAGAACTCCTATTAGCCACTCCGTGGCCCCATAATGAAAGACACGAGAAGGAAGAACTGACCATACCAACTGGGGGCGGTATGGTCGATGATTCGGTCCAGAAGGCACCGGTTGTCGTAGCCTCCGGCAGCATACCGGGAGTCACAAGGCATCAATAGCAAGCCGTCACTTTCCATCATAGTCTTGTGACGATTCTTCAAGCTCCAGGTCACCGGGGAGATCCTCCGCGACCGAGTATAACAGTCTAGATCTTGGTTGAAAGAACCCAAATCAGTGGCCGTGGGTAGCCGCTTCTGAACAGCAAATCCCAGAGAAAAGCTGGGATAGGAAAAAGCACAAGTGCCGAGAAGGTTGTCCCGAGACTTTAAAATAGCTGATTCCAGATACCGTCTTTCTGCAGCTAGGCAGGGATCATCAGCAGTCGTGTGAGGTGGAATAAATCGGTGGATAAAAGGGAACAACTCCCTATCCACCGAGAAGTGTTTAGGATATTCCTCCTTCCGTGAATACTGATAAAGACCTCTCCGGCGACTGATGCGTGAGCAATCCACCTTGCCATCAGGGGAAAGATCGTCGAAGTTGACTGCGGCAATGACATGATAGCCGCCATCCAGCAAGGTTAAGTTGTTCCTCGTGACGCGGGGCTCTTCCAGGGCAGGCATCATGTCATCCAGCAGGATAACTCCGTCACGAGTCCTCTGGGTATAGTTGTCATGACACAGAAATTTCCTTTCTCGAGGCATGGCGAAAGCCTGTAAAGATATGAAGAAAGGCACAAATGAGAAAGGAAAAGGGGCACCAAGTCCGACTAAGCAAGAAATAAAAAACACAAACGACAACCAAATAGTGTCTCAGGATGCGAGGTGGAATCCTATACAAAGAATCTACATGGGCCACGTGTCGTCACTTGTCAATTCCGACACGTATCCCATGGGGGGCATTTGTTGAACCCTAAAAAGTTGTGATAGATGATACCAAAAGAAGTGCCAGGATCCATTTATAATGGTCCAACAGTTACTTAGGTAGCCCATTTTGGTTGCTTAAGTAGTAAGAATGGAATCTCTTTTAAGGAACGCCTTGAAGGCGAAGTAACTTATTGCTTAAGGCAACCCCATGGTTGCTTAAGTAATATTGGGTCTAAATGCCCCTCAAGTTAAGGAAGGCAGTCTATTTATTGGCAGCAAGCCCTCCAGGCAAGCAAGAGTTCAAGGAAGAACAATGCTCCACCCAAGATACGACACGGAAGAAATCCGGCAGCACAAGGTCTATAAGACCAAGTACGAAGAACAAGTACAAGGAACAAGCTCCAACGGAAGCTCCGAGGATTGGCAAATCCAATTCTCCGTCAGGCAGAACTCCGGGAGAAGCAGAACTTCCAGCACTTCTAGCAGCTCAAACACCTCTAAATGGGGGTATATGGGGGCCTATTTATAGGCAAAATCCCCTTCTCCCCTAACCGATGGGGGTACCATCGGTTAAGGGGAATTTTCCCCCCAATCGATGGAAGCACCATCAGTTAAGGGGATTTTCCCCCTAACTGATGCTAGCACCATCGGTTAAGGAGTTCCCCCCTTAACTGATGGGAGCACCATCGGTTAAGGAGTTCCCCCCCTAACCGATGGGGGTACTATCGGTTAAGGGGGATATACCCTTAACCGATGGTCTTACCATCGGTTAAGGGGTTCTCCCCCCTAACCGATGGGGGTACCATCGGTTAGGAGGGGGGCCCACCCCATGCGCATGTAAGGGGGGGCCTTCCCCTATAAAAGGCCCCCTATTCCCCCTCTCCCGAGGGGGTGTTCAAAGAAGGGCCTCTCTCTCGCCACTCCCCCGTTGGCTCCCCGGGTCCCCCTGCTGTCCAAAAATCCAGAGAAATCTCGAAAAATAGCAAGAAGCTCTCTCCCCAAAAAATCTTTTCTCCATTTGTTCCTCCAATCCCTCTGCTCGACGTGAAGGTACCGGCCCTTCCCCCGCTCGGTGAAAAGGGTGGAACAACCCGATAAAGTGAAGAGAACCAGAGATCGTCTCCATACGACATCGACATCTCCTCTATCTCCCTCCATACTGAGCTAGCCTCCATGGAGGGCTTCTAAAAAATCATGGCGCGGTCCCTGCCTCCACATCGAGAAAGACTCTGTGAGGGAGATATCCTTCGGGGTTTAAATACCATCCATACGAGCAAGACTCTATGGATACACGGTATTTAAATACCCTTGTTCTCGTGCTCTAAATGCCTCCATATTGAGCAAGACTTTATGGGTATGCGCATTTAAATGCATATGTTCTCCCCGCTCGTCGAGCAAGACTCCGGGATGGTGGATATTGTGCTTATATGTATATGTTTCTTAGAGGAGACTCTGCCTAAGCGGAGGTTCTGCCCAAGAACATATTCGTATAATCATAAATTTGAAATCATAAATTTGTGTTCATATGTATATGTTTCTTAGAGGAGACTCTGCCCAAGCAGAGATGCCGCCCAAGAACATATCCATAGAACTACAAATTTGTGCTTATATGCGTATGTTTCTTAGGGGAAACTCTGCTTAAGCAAAGGTTCTGCCCGAGAGCATATCCATATAATCATGAACTTGTGCTCATATGTATATGTTTTCTTAAGGACACTCCGCCCAAGCGGAGGTTCTGCCCGAAAACATACTCATATGTTCACAACTCTGTGCTTATATGCATATATTTCCTGAAGAAAACTCTGCTCAAGCGAAGACTTTACCGGAAATACGTCCATATATTCACAAATATTGTGCCTACATGTGTATATTTCTAAAAGGAAACTCTACTCAAGCGGAGGTTCTGCCGGAAATATATCCATATATTCACAAAAGAGTTGTGCCTATGTAGGTATTTTCTTGGGGAGAAACTCTGTTTTGACAGAGATCCTGTCGAAAATATATCCATATGTTCACGAAATTATGTTCATGAGAATATATCTTTAAAAAAGAAACTGCCTAAGCTGGGGTTCTGCCCAAATGTATATTCATATGTTCATAATATATGGTTCATATGATTGTATCTCACGGAGACATCCTGTCTATACAGGGACTCTCCTAAAAAAAAGTACTATCATATGTCATCAAACTCATACTCATATATTTGCGTAATAATTATGCCTATGGGGAGCGTTGCCCAAATTCTTAATATATACCAAAGCCCGGATAAATTCATGGGCACATGCTTATCATACTTAAAAAGACCTCATCCACATAAATTCTAAAAGCAAACAATATGCCCGACACGAACAGATCTGCGGGTATATACCCGCCCATTTCTCTAGAACATATTTCGAATCCCAGAAGGGGAAGCCATACTAGTTCAAAATGGAAAATCCTCTTCAAGAAAATACTCTTCTTCAAAACAAATATCTTAAAGGAACAAATCCTTCTTTCAAAATCAAAGTTAATTCTGTCCGATAATTTAAAAAAGGGGGAAAAACATCATTTAGAATTTTCTAGAAATGCATATTTTTTCTCGGCTTACTATGAATGGTATTCGGGTTAAAACTGATGTCAAATAACATCAAGGGCTTTTAACTCGATGTAAACAAAACATCGATTCCGATCGATGGAGACAGAGGTCCAGCACACACGCTACCCTAACGCCTGACGAATAAAACACGTGGAACCTAAGAAGTTCAGATTAAAAACCGGCGCACTCGTCCATTTTTATGGGCATCAAATTTCTCTCCGCATTGCGCGGATTTCTACTTCTGTTTGTTAGATAGGCTGGCACGCCCCGCAAGGCAAAAGAAAAGAAGAAGAAATCAATCCAAGTTAACATAAAACACCAACAAACATCACCAAGAGGAAAAGAAAGAAAGGAAGAAAAAAAAAACCAATCGAGATCTTCTCCCCGTAGGATCCTTTCCGCGTGTCCACAAGGAGGTGAAGCTCCCCTTCTTCTAGTGCTTCTTGCTATATTTGGCGAAGCCAATTCTTAAGCTGGGTTCTTCGCTGTAGCTCCTCCCTTGGGATGTATTCATCGAGCGTAACCCTTTTGGAAGGCCTGGAAGGTACATATTCTTCCAACTCATCGATCGACTTTTGAAGTTTCTGAAGAGGAGTTAATTCTTCAGAGATTTCTGCAGCGGCAACATGCTCAATTCGTTTCTTCAATTTTCTTTTCTCATTCTTTCTTCTATTCTTCTCTTTATTTTTCATTTGCAAAACTTCAGCTGAACTTATTGCTTTTTGTTTGGAAGTGGCTTGGAGACACTCTTTTTGCTAGAGTCACTTCTTGACATGAATTTCTTGAACATTCTGGAGCTAGTTGACCTTCGAGGGCCTACAGTGATCCAACTAGCCCCTAAGGCTTGTGTCCCGAAGGTTGCATTAATTGTTTCTTCAACTATTTCAGGTGGGAGTTGATAGAACTTGTCCACAAAGCCCTCTATTTGTTGTGAGATTGGCTTTGCCGCAGTTTCTTTCCTCATATGATTTGAGTCGTGCAAAATGTCCGGCTTGTGCTGTTTCATCTTAGCCTTGCCTTTGTTTTGTTTGATGCCAGATAGGGACTGACAATATAAGTCTTCACTTTGGCTGCTTGATTGGTGAAATGGGTTCACCATGTTTTGATCGAACATTTGTTGTGACGCCTTACCCAGGTGTCTTTGAACCAGAGAATGTCCAAACTGATCAATTTCCCCATCTCGGATGAGTGTTTCAATCCGGTCTTGGACCTCTGGACAATCTTTGGTTGAATGTATAATCTTGGCATGATATTCACAATAGCATACATGCCTCATTTCTCTTTTAGGAATGTAGGGTGACGGTGAGTGCACCGTCATTCGCCTTTCCTTCATGAGAGCATCAAATATTAGCTTGGTATTCTCTACAGGGAAGGAGCGTGGTGAGTAGGATGCCAACCGAATACCCCGTCTGGATAGGCCTTGACTTTCCATCCTTAATTCGGAAAAATCGAAGGCTAGAGGTGCATGAATAACATTTACCGAATGAGACATAAAGTTGATCGGCTCATTCGGAGGGGTGTCGGACATGGGGTTGTGGAGGGTTGACCAGAGAGTCACCCAAGTCAATTACCCCTTGCCTGATCATAACTTCCACGTCATCTTTGAAGTCAGCGCAATCCTCGATAACATGACTTGCTGTTTGATGATATGGACAGTAGTTGGATAGAGCATCTGGCAGAGCAGAGAAATCCAACAATCTAGCTCGCAAACATAGCGGAAGAGTGTAATGTTTCATGTCGAGGGAAAGAATATAAATTCTCCACCTCGACAAAGCTTGGAGACCCTTCAGATAACCACCCTATTGAGTCTGAGTAAGGTGGCATGAAAGACAACTCCTGCGTTGTTTACATATGAATGGGGGTGGTTTGTGGCACATGGACTTTCTGAGGGGAAGTATCCTGATGTTCTTCCACACCTTCTATAATTTGCCGCAATTCTTGCTGGCCTTGTTGTAATCACCCGAGTTGCTTTTAACTTCCCGGATGACTTTCCATATTGTTCGGTGCCTAGATCTTGGCGGAGAACGAGCTCCGGAATTGTCCTGAGGTGGGTCACACACATGAGGGACCGACCTCAGAATCATTTGAATTTGTGGCAGATTCCGCCACATATATCACATTGACTGATTGCTTCAGTTGATCCCAAGCATAAGGCTGAGGAGGGTCGACCAGACCACCTTGCATGGATATGAGGCCACTTTGAATCATCTTTTGAGCCTCATTCTTGAAGATGTAACAGTCTTCAATTATGTGCCCCAACATAAGGTGATATGGGCAATAGTTGGGCTCGTTGATCTTGCTGACATCTGCCGGCTTCTTTGGTTCTGGCAGTGATATTAATTTGTTGTTCAAACAAAGATCAAAAAGCTTTTGGTATGCTCCCTTTTTGAAGGAATAAGGAGCTTTCATACAATCAGCCAATGTTGGCATTGGCGCTTTTGGTTCTGACTTTTTCTTTGGAGTGACTGACATTACCACTCTTGTTCTTTCATTGCCTGGTAGGAAATCAATGGCATTGACTTCTTTCACCGTTGCATTCCGCTCTTTAGAGAGCTTGCCTTTGTGAGATGCATGAGCCATATGATCGGTTAAGAACATCTCGATTTCTGCCATGACGGAATTTAATTGATCGAAACTTGAGATATTTGATCCTAAGAGTTTTTCACTAATTATCGTCGCCAGCCCTTTTTCGGCAGATGGTGATTGCATCTTCTTGGGCAGGAGGGTGTGTCGCATTTCATGCTAAACTCTCTCCACCTTTTGATGAAGTCGAGTGTCGACTCCCCTTTCTTTTGCTTAAGGGAGCATAACTTGGCGAGAAAGACTTTTCTCTCAGCCGTTTGGAAACAGTTGATGAACTTCTTTGTAGATCAGCCCAATCAGCTACTGAATTAGGCTTCAACTTTGAGCACTATTAAAATGCAACACCAGTCAGGGAGGTTGCAAAATACCGGAGAAGATATGACTCCTTGAAGGCGAGATCACCCATGACAGTTATATAATATGCCAGATGTTCCTGAGGTGACACATGTTCATCAAACTTTTGTAATTTTGGGACTTTAGGGCACTCAAGTGGTAACTTCTTGTGTTGATGGTGTATGGGATATGGGACACTGTATAAGTCTATAAACGAATCCCTTTACCTTGTCGAGTAAATTTGTCTTCAACGATCTTTTCGATGATATGCCTTTGTATGACCATATTTTGCATTGCCCCTGTTTGAGGGGATATGATATTGGACGGATCAGTGATCACTTGACCCGTAGCTCCAGGAAGAGGGCTATTCATAAAAGCCATCGGACGGTTTGCCGGGGCAGACCCATCCATATGTTGGCTTTGTTGTTGATTTTAGATAGAGACCGACTCCACAAATTGTTGAAGGAGGTGGTAGCTAGTTGCTTCATTTCATGCAGAAGTGTGACCATTTTGAGTGCTACTGCTGTATGACTTGATATTTATCATCGTCTGACATTGCCTGGAAATCCGCCCTTGTAGGCAAGTCGACGACGGGATTCGTAATTGACGCAGAAAGCTTGCCTTCCCCATCTCGAGCAATTTCTTCCTCAAAGAAAGGGATTTGAATTCCTTCATGTTAGGGCTCAGCATGAGGAGGAACTTGACCAGGCGTCCCTGCCTGCCCACCATGGGGTACCTGGCGGTTCCTTTTGGCAAATTGTCTGGTATTGCAATGAGTAGCCTCAGCAAGAATGTTTGGATTGGCCTCTACAGTTTGTTCCGTTGGCTCGCCGGAGTCCTTCCCAGAGGCATAACATGAAAAGATCTTGAGCCTAGGTTTCTCTCCCGTTGCCTAGGTGACTCGCCGTCTTTTTGACGAGCGGGTACCCGCTTTGGGAGTTGCTCCCAGCTTGTCGAAGACTGAAATTCGCATTATTCGGTCGAGGACCGATACGCGAGGTTTGAATTGTTGAAAAGAATTTGCTTTGACTACTCAAATATTCTCCGGATCTTGAGGGGTATAGTTTGATTTTCTGTACACCCCTTTCCTTTTTTGTCCATTGAGGTGTTTGAATCCAGCATGTTGAAGAGAAGTACATTTGGCGTCACTCCTCCTTTCAACCACCTCGGATACATTGGCTTGAGCTTTCTTGATTTTTCGGGCCTTCTTTTTGGGGACCCAAACTTGTCTGACCTTGGTGGGCCGCCGTATCTTTTGTTTGATCCTGGCTTCCACCTTAGAGTCTTCTCGTTTCCCTTAAAATCACACCAAGAGCCAGAAGCGGTTTGAGGTAGAAACTGTGGGAATATGTCTATCATGAGGACTGATAGGCTAGCCTTTATCGAGCCGCACCCGCAAGCTTTCGACCATCACGGACTTGCCGAATCTAGAAGTACCGGCATATGGCTTCTTGACTTTGTGATTTTTGTATTGCCCCCCCTTGCGAGGGGACAACAGCTACAACTTCAGAGGAGATTACTCGAACAGAGTAACTCTGAACTCGAGCTGGGCAGGGTTTGACCCCTTTGGAGGGCATTTTGGTGTCCCTGTTGACGATAGCAGGACGAGCTTTGATGTGCCCACAACTCTTGCTAGCCTTCTTTGTTGATTTGTTGGAGGGAAGCTTTTAAGCAGCACCCTCCTCTTGCACAGTCGGGACCACCCCTAAGAAGAAAGAGGACCCGACAATGGTAGGAAAATCTCCGAACACAATTGGAGTTGCCAGGTAGCTGAACTTGACGTGGTTGTTGACGACAAGTGGTCATAAGTGACTGCCATCTCTTTTTGACGCCTTGTAGACGAGAGCTTGAGCTTTTGAATTCTTTCGAGTTCACCTTCCAAGAAAAAACTGTTGTTAGAATTTTCATAAAAAAATGTATAGACCTCGACTCTTACTATGAAATGGCAAGAAAGGGTCCCACCGGGCGTGCCAACTGTTGGATGCGGAAAAATTTTATGTGGGAATTGATTTTATTTTCATTGTATTGCGGGGCCTGCCAGCTTGTCAATCAGACAGAATTTGTAGTCCGCTCGACGCCGAGAAAATTTTATGTCCATTGGACGAGTGCGCCTATTGTTTATTTTAAAACATTTGTTCCGCATGTTTTATTTTATCAGGCGATTAGAGTTTCGTGTATTGGACCCCTTCTCCATCGACCAGAATCGATGTTAATTTACATCGGATTAAATCCTCGATGTTGATTTACATCAGATTAAATCCGAACACCCTTGATAGTAAAGCCGAGGTTTTATTTTTTGGTAGAAAACAAGACACGCTGAATTTTTATCGGACAAATAGATTTTAAATGGGAGCATGGACTTTATTTGTGAGTTTAACATGGAATTTGAGGGATAAGTGGGTATGAACCCGAAGATTTATTTGACATTGCATGGGCAGAATTCCGCACATGGACACACACGCGAACATATTGATGAACATATGGTTGTATTTTTAGGCAGATTCTCCGTATGGACAGTTTCCCCAAAAAGTACGCACATATGAACATATGTATTGCGGACATATGAGTATGCCTTGGTCGGAGTCCCCGCTTGGGTAGAGTCTCCTTATGAAGTCATGCACATATGAACACAAACATATTTTTACCCTCGTGGAGTCTTGCTCGACATGAGGGAAATAACATGGACATGTTTAAATGTTTATCCCCATGGAGACTAAATCGACATGGAAACATTTGAACATGAGAATGTTTTTACATCCATGGAGGCTCGCTCGACATGAAGTTTAAACATAGTGATGTTTAAATATTTTATACCTATGGAGATTAACTCAACATGGAAAATATTTAGACATCAGAAACACATGAACATGTTTAAATATTTATATCCATGGAGACTAACTCGACATGGAAAAATATTTAAACATTAGAGCACATGAACACACGAACATATTACATTTTATCTCCATGGAGACTCGCTCAACATGGAGATATAAACGTGTATATTTAGATTTTAAAACCCTCGTCAGGAATTTAGCTCGACATGGGGGAAGTTTACAGAAAGATTTTCAGTCGGAAGGGGATGACCTTGGCTTGCCGAAGGCGGGTACCTTCATGCAGAATACGAGCAAGATTTCTTTCAACCGGATCTCCTACTTTCAGAATTTCCGCTTCAATTGACCATCCAAGCCCCCCCTTTTGGCCGTTGGGCTACATGGGGTATTTATAGGCGTTTTTTCCCCTTTTACATGGGAAGAGAGATAAATAACCGGAGGGAGGTCCCTCCGGTTAAAGGGGGTTTTGGTATTTTATGTGCCAACATAGGACTAAGAAAGATAAAATTAGGAGGGAGTGCTTCCGTGAGGACTTAGAGATGGCTCCAATCAATAGGAAAATGAGAGAAAATAGACTCAGGTGGTTTGGACACGTGTATTGTCGCCCTAATTCGGTGCCGGTTAAAAGATGTGACCAAATTTTAGTAGATGCCAATAAAAGAGCTAGGGGAAGGCCTAAAATGAGATGGTGTGATGTTATTAGGAAGGGTTTAGACTTCTTGGGTCTAAACACGAATCTAGCACTGGATAGAAATCTTTGGCGGAAAAGGATTGATGTAGCCGACCCCAAATAATGGGATAAGGCTCTGATGATGATGTATAATCTCCTTATGTCAAGTGTTCTGAAACCTAAGCCGATCCATGGTATGCAGAACCGAGCAACCTAGACCAGGACTCGTATGGCTGGTTCTGTTAACTTTGTTCAGATAGTTTGGATCTGAATCCCACTATTTATTTTTGGATTTTATGATACCAATTTCCAATTTGATTGTCTAAAATCTGACTTGGATCTGACCCATTTACACCTCTAGTCTCCTGTAGCTTTGATCAACCAGAAATCAACTTCCAAGTAGACTGGATGATACCACATCTAAGAGACAGCTGCTCTTTATTTCATCAAACACTCAGACAGGATTTCGTTTCTTTATACCGGTCTTTTGAACAAGATTCTTATAGTCGTAAAGCATTGTTGTTACACTGAACTTTTACAACCTGCATAGCTATATTCTTTGTGCCTGCACTCTATTTGTCTATATACTATGCATCACGTGCAGGATAGTTTTTCGGTTCATGGAAGCTGCAGCGTCTCATCATAACCTCTGGAGGACATGACACACTACTGGTGGTTCACGAGGTTTGAGAGGTGTTTCTAGGGATTTTCTTACCAAAGGCCCATATGAGTGTTTGCAAAGTAAAGGTGGTAATAAATTGATTTTTGGAAGTTGATTGATTACCACTGTCAAGAGTCGATTTGAAAGAAGAATGCATTTTGAGGAGCTCAGGGGATGATGTTCTTACTGTAGTTTGGCTGCTGGTTATGTTAGATCTGGACAGAGTGACATCTCCCCAGTGGTTTCTCACTTATTTGTTACTAATAACTAGGGGTTTTGATTCACCTTTCTTAAAGTGAGAAGCGTTTGTTATTAGTTTTGAACAGAGATTCTATTTTAACCTTGGATTCGTATAACTAGCCTGAATTCCTCTTTCCACACCCCCTCCTTTTCCTGAACATTTAGATCCTGAAAATACTTTGTGTCATACTGACTTTCTGCTCAACATGACATGAACTGCTTTTGTCCTTCACTTGGGAGGATGTGTACTCTCTACTTTAGCCGTTACATATACACTCCACAATTGTGGCCTCTCTCTGCAGCTATGACAATCTCCCTTTAGTGAATTTTCTGTTTTCCTCTTTAGTCTCCCTCATACTTTAAAGTACTTTTCCCTCCTCATCTTTCCAAAAAACACTTACTTTCTGCATATCTCTGCAAGCTTCTTGAAATTTCTGTTTTGCTCTTCCAGAACTCCTTTCTGGTTCTGTATATTTTGCTCATATCTATTCTACATAGATGTTTGTTGTCCTTATTATACCATTCTCCCTATTAGAAGATGCATCAGCAAAGCAGGTCTTCCCTGTTTTGTTTCATGTATTTGATCACCCTTGTTTGTTTATGGTTTATGCCTCAGTTTGGTGCAGTGTTCTGAAATATATTGTTTCTTGCAGATTTGTGGAGCTGTTATGGCAGCTTTCTGTGCATGCTTTACGAGAGGTCCACAGACGGACATTTGCTGCTGATGTAGCCTCTAACCCTCTGCCTGCGTCATTGACAGATGTGTCTTATTTGCATGCAGCTTCTTTACTTCCTGTTACTAAGGTAATCTTGATGCTTTTGTTACCTTTTGTCAACCTATGCTGTATTTTTTTAGTCAAAATTGGTTAAACTCCAAATCTGCACATTATATAACCTCTAATATCCTGGGTGATTAATATGCATGGATCACGAGCCTATTAATCAATATACCTCACTAGCTGTCATATTTCATACCTACCCATTCCGGAGGTAAGTAATTCTGCACAATGTCCTAGATCTTCAAGTGGCACTTTTTTTCTCCATTTGTTTTGAAATGTGGATAGTACACACAATATATTGATAGAAAGGAGGAGTGTACAAGTGTAGAGGTATAAAGAAACAAAACCTCTATACAAGAAAAGGCCCCTCCCCAAAACAACCTGACATCTCAACTCCCCAAAGACAAAAAGAGTTGAGAGCTAGATGAATCAACTTTACCCAAATGCTTGGCCCACATACATACCTGTTTCTAATAAATTGGAAAGTGTTTTCCTCAGACCTTGCTTCTCTCCTAAAAATTCTTCTATTTCTCTCATTCCATAAGGCCCAGAGGGTGGCATGAAGAATGAGCCACCAAACAACCCGATCTCCCTTGTTGAAGCTGCAATTTTTCCAGCCCCAAAAAGTAGAAGATGGACCTTGTCAAAAGATGGGAGATGCTGCTGCAGACATTGACCCATGAGATTCCAAACTGCTTTAGCAAAAGAGCAGCCTGTGAAGATATGATCCAAGTCCTCATCCGCCTCACCACATAGACAGCAAATTGAAGAAATATCTTGAATGAAGCTTGCAAGCTTATCACATGGCAATCTCCCTTGATAGATCCTCCAAATAAAGACCTCAACTTTTGCGGGACTCTTGGAAGACCAGATCTGATTCGCTAAATCACATATAAGGCCTCCATCCACCAACATTTGGTAAGTCGATTTAACTGAGAATAGACCATTCTTCTCCCACCTCCTTCCATTCCAATAGTCTCTCCTGGAGGAAGACGGTATGAATTGGACAAGAAGAGAGAGGATCTGAATGAGGTTTTCAGCCTCCTCCGAGGAAAGATTTCTTCTAAATGTTGGTGTTCAAGTACCGCTGAAAGCGACACCTCATAGAATGATGCCACTGAGGCAGACGGAGCTGAAGATATTGAGAATAAATCTGGAAAATTTGTTGCCAATGAAGAACTGCCACACCATCTATCATGCAAAAAGGAACACCTCCTGCCATCTCCCAAGGGAACGTTGATCCTTGATCTGAAAAAATCAGTGCTTTGGATAATACCCTTACAAACTGGAAAAACTTTATAGAGAGGAGGAATACACATGTCCCAGACTCTAGAAGACCCGAAATACTTCTGCTTAACTATATTCTGCCATAAACTTCGTTGATCTGATTCAAGCCTCCACCAACACTTGCATTGGAGAGCCATGTTGTAAGCCCTGATGTTCCTGATTCCAAGACCCCCTGCCTCTTTAGGGATACAAACTCTGCCCATAGAATATCATGCCAACCCTTACCATTTCTCCCATTACCGTGCTAAAAGAATCTTGCTTGGATGGATTGCAAGGATCTTGCCAAGGACTTTGGAATTCTGAAAATGGACAGATAATAGGTAGGCAAACTATCCAATACTGCTCTACATAAAACTAACAGCCCGCCAAAAGACAGCTCCTTAAGGAGCCTTCCAACCAGCAAGTCTGTTCTCAAATCTTTGGGTGATTCCCCTCCAGTCCAAGCATCTTGAGGGCTCTGGGGAAAGGGTTAACCCAAGATAAGTGGTAGGAAAAAGTACCAACCTGACAACCAAACAAAGTAGCTGCACTCTTAGTATCCTCTTCATTTATATTGATCCCTGCAATAAGACACTTGCTGAAGTTTATCTTCAAGCCAGTGATATCCTCTACCGCCTCAAGCATTAATCTAATGTCCACTAACTGCTGTTGCACATGAGGGATAAAAAGAACAGCGTCATCAGCATATTGAAGATGTGTAATGGAGACCAAGGAGTTGCCAACTTGGAAACCACTGATAATCCCCTCCCTCTCAGCTCTAACCCAAATCCTGCTAAACACCTGCGCCACAAGGAGAAAGAGAAGTGGGGAGAGAGGGTCCCCCCGGCGTAGGCCTCTCCCACTGGAGAAAGAAGCAGATGACTGCCCATTATTGAGGTAGGCAATAGATGTAGAGGAAATGCATTCTCTAATCCATCTAATCCATTTTTGCTGAAACCCCATCCTAGATAGGGCCATGAGGAGACACTCGAGCTAACTCTGTGGTAGGCTTTCTCAAAATCCAACTTAAAGCACAAAACATCCTTTTTTTTTCGTTGCTTCCAATCAAATAGGCATTCATGAGCAACAAGGAAATTATCTTGAATGTGCCTCTGTTTAATGAATGCCTCCTAAAACTCATCCACAATATCGTCTAGCACCTTTTCCAACCTGATTGCCAACACCTTGGAGATGATTTTATATATGTTCAACAAAAAAAAGGGCAAAAGTCAGTGAAGTGTGTTGGGCCCTGCTTCTCCGAGATAAGAACTAGTAGGGTTTTATCAGTCCCCATCAAGTGTATCTTGCCATCCTGAAATCTTTGAGAACCTCACACAGATCCTCTTTGATGATCTCCCAACCATGGTTCAAAAACTCGGCCGGATCGGGATCGGATCGGCCGAGTTGGCTCGGTTTTGGGCCTCCCGATCCGAGCGGGGTAACCTAGCCGGTCCTTGCACGCGGATCGGACCGGCTCGGCTGGGCTCGGCCGGCTCGCCGAGCCCGGCCCGATCCGCCTCGGATCGGCCCGAGCCGGGCCGATCCTGTTCAACCTTGTCATGGGCTGAGTCCAGGCCAATCCCAGGCTGAGTTCAGGCTGAGTCCACTGCGATTTCAGGCCTTATTTACCTGAATATCATTTAAGTAAATGTTATTATTTGTAGTTTCATTTACTTAAGATATTACATGTAAATAAGAAAATACCCCCCATTTGAATCCAATAAAAATATCAAAAAAATCATATCTCTTACCAATAAAAAGTCAACTCTCCCACCGAAGAAGAAAATCGCGATTTCGTTGATTTTAGCGAAATGCTAACTTTCTAATCTCTCATAATTTAGCTTATCTAAAATTTGATAATTCAAATAACCATATGAACACTAAAAATCTAAAGTTCGGTAAAAAAAATCAAACGTGCATATGACTTCTCCAAGGGAGCCACTCTCCTACTGACAGCACTTAGTCTGCTTGAGACCTCTCAGGATTTGGTCAAACCTAAGCTATCATTATTTAACTCATGAGATTTTTCACTTTTTAATTGAAAAGAAATTAGAAGTGACAATTCTCATGACTTTGAGTGATGATAGTTTAAGTTTGACCAAATCCTGAGAGGTCTCAAGCAGACTAAGTTTGTCAGTAGGAGAGTGGCTTCCTTGGAGAAGTCATATGCACGTTTGACTTTTTTTACCGGACTTGGATTTTTAGTGTTCCATATGGTTTATTTGAATTATCAAATTTTTAGATATGCTAAATTACGAGAGATTAAAAAGTTAGCATTTCGCTAAAATCAACGAAATCACGATTTTCTTCTTCGGTGGGAGAGTTGACTTTTTATTGGTAAGAGATATGATTTTTTTGATATTTTTATTGGATTCAAATGGGGGGTACTTCCTTATTTACATGTAATATCTTAAGTAAATGAAACTACAAATAATAACATTTACTTAAATGATATTCAGGTAAATAAGACCTGAAATCGCAGTGGACTCAGCCTGTATAAGATATACACCAGTATAATGGGCCGATCCACCCACCCCTGGCTCAGCCGGGCTCGGCCCGGCTCGGCCGAGCCGGGGTCGGGATCGCCGGGTCGGATCGGTTTTGGGCCGACCGATCCGATCCCGATCCCCGGGTTTTTGAACCTTGCTCCCAACAATGTTAAAGGACAAGGAGCCGCTTGTCCAGCCTGAAAATTTTCTATCCTCTTCCATAAATGCTCAAAGAATTGAGTCAAGATCTGCTGGTTGCTGAGGACAATGCATCCTTGCTCCTCCTCTCTACCATGCCTCAATTGCTATTCATCGACCATATTTAATCCTGAAAAATAGTTATTTCTAGTTTCCACACCACAATACAACACCACCCACACAAGAAATCACAAACCTAAACTAGTATTGAACTTGAATTATATTATGGGACAATAATATCCACTTATCTTCCTACTATCCAACTGGACCTACTCTGATACCAACTGAGGCGGTCCTCGTTGTTCGAACCCACTAAGGATCCGAATTCGACTCCGCTAACCCATGAGCCACATAGTCTCTGAAGGGTAACGTAGAAGTGTCCAGTAGGAATGTATAGAAGAAAGAGATAACGTGCATTGATATTTAAAGTATATACATCAGATTACATTGTCTCAGTACATAATTAAATTCAAAAGAAAAGTACATCAACCTGGGGCATACCTCGTAGTGTACTGTTGAACCCGGAAAAAATATCGGGACTTAAACAAAGGCCGGGCGATAAATCTGCCCGAAAAAAGTACGGAGTTTCGAGAGAAACCCCCGATCTCCTCCCATTTTGAACACCTGAGATAAACAGGTTCGAATGCATATTTTATTCTGATTTAATTCAGATGATGTGTTAAATGTGAGGTTCGGCGGGTCAACGTGCATACCCCTCTGGCGGGCAAAATCAACGTCAATCCTGGTTTGGTGTAATATACGCGTCGTGCTCGTGTCCGGGCAGACAAACTGACAACGTTCAAGGACAGAACAAATGGGGCTCCAAACGACACTGCAAACGGAATCCAAACAGTTCCAAACAGACTTCAAACGGCATCAACTGGGTGAAGACAGGCCCGAGGGACCCACTCTTATAGCTGACGCCAGCCGGACAGCCCCTGCAGGGGTGTTTGTGTGCAAAAACCATCCCCTGCAGGGTGGTTCTGTGCAGGGGTGTTCTGGCGCACAGAACACCCCTTGCGGGATGTCCTCCTGCGGACACCCCCAGCGGGGGTGTTTTTGCGCAGAACACCCTCCGTGGGGGTGTCTCCTCGCGCGGACACCCCCTGCGGGGGTGTTCCGGCACAGAACACCCCCCCGCGGGGGTGTTTCCGCGTCGGACACCCCCGCAGGGCGTGGTCCGGGCGCAAGAACCACCCCGCAGTGGGTGGCCCTGCACACAAACACCCCTGCGGGGGGTGTTTTTGGCGCAAGAACCATCCCGCAGGGGGTGGTTAGGCCGGCCCCAGCTATAAAGTGGGCCCCCGGGCCTTCTTCCTCGCCGGTTTGATGCCGTTCGAAGTCCGTTTGCAGAGCTGTTTGGAGCTCCATTTGTTCTGTCCTCGAACGCCATCGGTTTATCCGCCCGGATATGTGCACAATGCGTATATTACGCTGAACCGGGGCTGGAAATTGATCTTGCCCGGTAGAGGTGTATGCACCTTGGCCTGTCGGGTTGTCGAACATCACATTTAACATATCATCCAAATTGAATCGGAATAAAACATGCATTTGAACCCGTTTATCTCAAGTGTTCGAAATGGGACGAGTCCGGTGTTGACACGGGGAAAATATATGGTGTATGATGGGAACATATGGTTATGTGTATATGCAGTTATGTATATACATGTGCGTGGAGCTACACATGGTTATCGTGACATAGAAGCACATATCATTTGATTTTGTTTATTCATTTCATTTTATGTGGTTCATGTATGCTTTTGAATTTTGTGGGGCGTGCCAGTCTGTCTAACAGACAGAAGAAAGAGTCCGCACAATGCGGAGAGAGTATTTTTGGGTGTCCTTGGAACGGACGGTATGATGTCCGTGGAACGGACGATTGGATTGTCCATGAAATGGACGGGGATGCCCGTGTGACGGGCGACTAGGGTGCGCCGTTTTTTATCTGAACTCCTTGAGTCCCGTATCCATACTCATCAGGTGATTGGAGTAGCATGTGCTGGACCTCTGTCTCCATCGACCGGAGTCGATGTTACATTTACATCGAGTTAAGATTCCTGGTGTTATTTAACATCAGTTTTAACCCGAATACCATTCATAGCAAAGGATGAGAAAAATATACACGCTTTTAGAAAATCCTGATCATAACATTTTTTTTTTTTTCTTTCTTTCAATGCTTTTACTTTGGGTATTTCATTTTTGAAATGACTGCCTTTTTGGAGTCCAAAGTGTGTTTGAGAGGGGAACGGTTGCATACCCGTGGACCTATTTGAGGTTTTTTTTTTTATTTGCAAAAGGTTAATTAGAAATTTCTATTTGGGAAAACATGAGGATTATTATTGTGAACGGGTATATACCCGTGCATTTTGATTCTGAACTTGGGGGTATTATGACCCGGAGCAACACTTCCGTATTAGAAGGATTACTGTATCAATTTTCTCATATGAAGTTCTTTTATAGTGCCATTTTGGAGCAAAGTCCGAGTTTGAGGCAAAGTTTCTTTTCTCCTCATTTCGCACTTGTGCGGGTACATTTCCGGAGATCATATGGATGTATCTCCATGGAAGTCCTTGTCATATTGTGATTTTTGTCTGAAGTTCATTTCCACGGGTATGGTTTTGTGGAAGTGCATATGTGCTCCCATTCGGAGTATCTGAACACAGTTCGGGTCCCCATGGACGTTCTTGTCAATTTAAAGTTCCTTTATGGAAACTGTCCATATGAACACAGTTCTCGTGAGTATGCTTTTGTGCTGCTCTTTGGAGTATCTGAGCATAGTTCAGTTCTTGTTTCCTTTTTCTTTGGATGTGTGTATATCAATACAATTTCCATTTATTTTGGCAGAGTTTCTGCCTATACGGAGTGCCCTCACGGAGGTATATTCATGTGAATATGTATTATATCCATGTGTCCTCGGAGAATCTTTGTCCGGAGGAATTTTGCCCTTAAGGAGGTATGTGTGTATGATCATAAATTTGCAGTTTATGCATATTTTCTCACCGGTATCCCTATTTGAATGGAGTATCCGGCAAAGAGGTACTATCTGCATGTGCAGAATCCCTTTTCGAGAGGCATATGCATGTAATTACAAACTTGTGATTATAGACGTATTTACGGGCGGAGACTCCATTTGGGCAGAGTTTCCTCTTGGGAAGACATGTATATGAATACAAAGTTCGTGATTATATTGATACGTTTTTTTAGAGGGAGAAACCCGGACATGGGCAGAGCTTCCTTTCAAGAACACATGTGTATAGGCACAAATTTGAATTTTATAGATATGTTTAGGCGGAATCTCCACTTGGGCAGAGTTTCCTCTAAGAAACATATATATGAAAATAAGAATTTGTGAATATATAAACATGTTCTTGGGCAGAACCTATCCTCGGGCAGAATCTCCTCTAAGAAACATATCAATATAAACACAGATTTGAAGTTTATAGATATGTTCTTAGGTGGAATCTCCATTTGAGCAGAGTTTCCTCTAAGAAGCATATATATAAAAATACGAATCTGTGAATATATGAATACGTTCTTGAGCAGAATCTCCACTTGGGCAGAGTCTCCTCTAAGAAACATATGCATATAGCACAAACACACCGTCCCGGAGAGTTTAAAACTCGATGGGAGGTGGCATAAATTACCAAGGTATCTAAAATACCATATGTCCGGGTGGACGGTATTTAGAACCTATAACCCGTGAGGGCCGGTGCCGCTATTGCGGACTTTTAGCCGATGGAGTTTGTCGATGCCGTGTATGGACGACTTCTCAATGCTCGGAGAAAAATTTGATACCTTGACTCACAAGGGAATGAGATTGAGAACGAAGAGGAGAGCTTTGGGGATTTGGAAATTCCTATCTCCTTCAACTTTCAAAGAAGGGACAATAAGAAAGGAGGGCTATAACACTTTTTCTGACCAAAGGGGAGGGAGAGCTAGAGAGAGGGAGCCCAAGCCCAAGAGCCAGCCAGCCGAACCCTTTTCCATGGGGAATGGGGGTGCCTTTTATAGGGGAGGCACCCCTTACATGCGTGGGATGGGGGGAGTCTAACCGATGGGGGTTCCATCGGTTAGAGGGAAAATTCCCTCTAACCGATGGGGGTTCCATCGGTTAGGGGGTTTTAAAACCCTCTAACCGATGGGGGTACCATCGGTTAGGGGGAGGGGCACTCCTCTAACCGATGGGGGTACCATCGGTTAGGGGATGTGCCATTTCCTGTTTTTTTTTTATTTTCTGTTTCTGTTTTTTTTTTTGAAAGGGGAACCCCTAACCGATGGAAGTTCCATCGGTTTAAGGGGGAATCCCCCCTAACCGATGGAACACCCATCGGTTAGAGGGGGAGACTCCCCTAACCGATGGTGCTACCATCGGTTAGGGGACTCCCCTTAACCGATGGAAGTTCCATCGGTTAGAGGGGATTTCCCCTCTAACCGATGGAAGTGCCATCGGTTGGAGGGGATTCCCCTTCCAACCGATGGAGCTCCATCGGTTAAGGGGGAAGACCCCTTTAACCGATGGAGCTACCATCGGTTAGGAAGGGAAAAAACCCCCTAACCGATGGTATCTCATCGGTTTAGGGGAGGGGCAAAAAAAAACTATAAATAGGCCGGCCTCCCCTTCATTTGAAGGGGTCTTGCCCTTTGGAGCATCCGTGTCATTTTGGACATCTTGTCGGAAGTTCTGCCGTCCCGGACGGAGAATCATTGCAAGTCTTTGGAGCCTTCGTGGCGGACTTGTTCTCGTACTCATCTTTCACATGTGGTCTTGTAGACCTTGTAATGCCGGAATTCTTCCGTGCCGTATTTTATTCGGAGATTTATTCTCCTCGGCATCTCCCACTTGCTTGGGATGCTTGACAATACTTGAGAGCTTGAACGGCTTTCAACCAGAAACTTGGATTAAGTCATGACTTTAAGTAACCTTGGGGTTACCGTAATCATAATCACCTTGTCCCCCTAATCAGGCCGTTAAACGGCTAGGTGAAGTCAACATTTTACCGGTAGTTACCGACTCCTGGTTAGGTAGCCATCCTTCTTGCTTCAAGCTAACTAACTGGTTAGTTACCCGCATGTGACTGCCACCTACTTGGCTTGTTGGACCACTATATAAGAGAGCATTGGTACTCCTCTTAACAAGCATCCAACATATACACATATAAATATTTTCTGTCCCAACATCCGGGGATTTCTCTCGAAACTGCGCACTTTTCCGGGCGGGTTTATTGCCCGGCCTTTGTTTAAATCCTGGTATTTTTCCCGGGTTCAACAACATCGTCATCTTGTGCAGCCGGGACCACCCCTAAGAAGAAAGAGGACCCGACAATGGCTGGAAAATCTCCGAATACGATCGGGGTTTCCAGGTAGCCGAACCTGACATGGTTGTTGATGACGTGTGGTTCATAAGTGACCACCATCTCCTTCCGACGCCTTTTGTAGACGAAAACTTGAACTTTTTGTTTTCGTCCAACTTCACCTTCGAGGAAAACATTGTAGCCAGAATTTCTATAGAAAATGTTTAGACCTCGACTCTTACTATGAAACGGCAAGAAAAGGGTCCCACCAGGCGTGCCAATTGTTGGATGCGAAAAAATTTCTCAATTTGTTTTATTATTTATTTATTTTGTTTCTGGACGTGCTAGTCTGTTTAACAAAAAAAATTTAAAACTCGCCTAATGTGAGATCGAGATTATTGTGTCCATTTACTAGACAATTGTGCCTCTATATATTTGTTCTGCGTATTTATTTTATTAGGCGATTTGGGTTTCGTGTACTGACCCCTCTTCTTCATCGATCAGAGTCGATGTTAATTTACATCGGATTGAATCCGAACATCCTTGATAGTAAAGTCGAGGTTTATATTTTACTGAAACAAAGACATGAATAAATTTGTTTTAACGGACGAAATAAACTTTAAAAAGGGACATGGGCTCTATTTGTGAGGTTAACAAACACTTTTGACAAACAAAAGGGAAAGAACCCAGAAATTTATTAACATTTGAACAAGTCGTGTCTCGAGTAGAGCTTCCGCATAGATGGAATTTCTGCATAGAGGCAACGTATATAAACATATGATGAACATATGATCACCTCGGACAGAGTCTCCACATGGAGAGAGTCTCCCCATAGAAGCACACACATGAACATTTTCATCCTCATGGAGTCCAGCTCAACATGAGGATACCTTCACGCCGAGCACGAGCAAAGCTTCGATCCTTTTTTCTCTTTCTTTCTTTTCACAATTTTTCTCCGACCTTCAGGCCCTTGTTGATCGGGGTATTTATAGGGGTTTATTCCCATTGGAGATAGGGATGAGAGAGATCTATCCGGGGGGATCTCCTTCTGATTAGACTACCTGCAGGGAGTCTTAAAGAGGAGAGAGATCTATCCGGGGGGATCTCTCTCTGATTAGACTACCCGGATGAAGACTCCCTCCAGGTAGAGGCCTACTCGGAGGGATCTCCCTCCAAGTAGGAAATCTCCTACCCAGAGTGGGAGTCCCTTCGGCTAGGGGACCTCCCTACCCGCCCCCTACCCAGAGGGACCTCCCTCCGAGTAGGACGGGTCCTACCTGGAGGGACCTCCCTCCCGGAGGGACTCCCCCTCCGGGTAGGAAGGTTCCCTACCCAGAGGGACGATCCCTCCGGGTAAGGTCTTGCCTACCTGGAGGGGCCTTCCCCTCCTTGGCTTCCCTATAAATATAACCCTCGGGTTTCACCGGGGGTTGTTTGGTGCTCTTCGTGCTTCTTGTGACGAGAGGACTTGGGCTTATTCCTTGGTGTCCATTCCAATGAAGAGTTGTTTGTATTGTCTTGCAAGTGCTTGGTGCTTCCCCTTGCAAATGCATTTGAAGTTGTATTCTTCTTCGAAACCTCGGTCTTGTTGACCTCGTAGTGTCGAAGAACTTGAAATTGACTTCTTCGAAGTGTTGTTGAATTTGTACTCTGCCGAAGAATTTGAAGCAGGCCTTTGTAATAAGCTTTCTCTTGACTTAATAAAGGACCGAGACCCAATATCACTTAAGTAAATATTGGATCAATATGAATATTTCCTGGCATTCCCATTAAATGCCAATCGTAAGTTTACGGGTCCAACAGTGAAAGAGCCAATGTGTCGCGCAGCTCAGTGCCGGTGTGTTTCAAACGTGCCGATGGATACCTGCGCAACACCAACCAGAACTCATAGAACCTGCGATTTCCAAACCACACACAACCGCGCAGGCCCCACAAGGGAATCTGAAAAACGACATATGCTACATAGTCCCTTTCCCTCTAGATACTCCAGCGAACAGCATGCAGAAGCAACTGAAGAAATCAGAACCCTAGGATTGATGATCGAAGTTGTTTTTTTTTCAAAAAACTACCACATTGGTAGCCTGCTGACTGAATGTCGTAATTTGCCACCCATGCCCTTCAATATATTTTGGTGACTATTCACTTGTCAAATGGCAGCCTGCACTGCATGAGGCCTTACATAAAGTGGAGATTTAATCCTTCATATTCTAGTAATTGAGGATACTCAGGTACACTCTAGAAGTTCTTTGCATGATATAACTGTAAATTTCCTGAAGCTGCTTCCACCAGAAACCTACCCTAGCATACTATGCCAATGCACCTTGCTATCCCCCGCTTGTTAATGCACAGTTAATGGTCTGCATGCAGTCATATTTTTAGTAACCCTAATTCAATGGTCTGATCAAGGGACACCTGTCATGCCAAAATAAAGTTGCCTCACGGCCCTCACCATCACTGACACCAATCAAGAACTTTAATACCCTGCCCATAAAATGCAACCGTGAGAACACCTTTCCACACAGGTGATACGGAGGTTGAGTTTCCCAATGGTAAATAAAATCTCTGATACCTGTAATGATGTTTATATAAATGCCCTCCTTCCATAAAGACTAATCCAGAAGCCCTCATGACCGTTTCTTTTTGATTTGTTGTGATATACTTCCATTTGATTTTGATAATTTTCATTCTAGAACAGCCTTTGAAGATTACCTGTTATCTCAGATTACCTTTTTCATCCTCAACAGGCCAGGATAGCACTAGAGCGAAGGAAGTTTCTTAAAAATGCCAGTACTGCTGTTCAAAGGCAATCTACATGGTCAAACTTGGCTAATGAAATGACGGCTGAATTTCGTGGTCTTTGTGCTGAAGAGGTGGAATTTGCAACATTGTTTTCATCTTTCAATCACAAGCAACCTCTGCTCTATCCTTTTGTGTTTTGTTTTCTCAAATATATGTGTTAGAAGATTATTTGCTCTCCACCTATAGTAGGCTTTCTTTCATCTTTTCTAGATTGCATGGTTTCATGAAGATATTTTGCTGCCTATGTAGGCTTATTTGCAGCAAGAACTAGAAAAGCTTCAGGATTTGAGAAACAAAGCTAAACCGGATGGGGAATTGTGGGATGATCGTGTATCCAGTTCCCTTGGACAGACCACTCATCTGGTCTCTAAGGCATCCCGTCTGTGGGAGTCTTTATTATCTCGAAAAAGTAAGTGAGTTTTCTCTGAGATATTTCCTACATATATTCCTGAAGCCTCATGTTTATTTTTCATGGGATCAATTTTATTTTTTACCATGACCCAGGTACTAAATTAGCACATACATATTTCTAAGGATATGCTAGAGGTCTTTTTGGATTATAAAATTGTTAGTGAATCACATTTGCGTCAGAAAAATTGTCATGTTTATGCTTGACATTTGAATTATATCACTGCAATCAAGTGTTCAACAAAAATGGGGTTATCTTTGTTTTTGGGTCTCCAAATTCCTTAGCATTTGGCTTGCTACCCAATTTATGCTCCAGTTTGCCTGGAGTATTAGAAAAACTTGAGAAAAAAAAGGTGAAACACTTTTTTTTTTGTTTGAGGAAGAGGTAACGGAAAACAGAGGACATACACAAATGGTAAGAGATAAAGGATTAAATTTAACATGTAGTGCAACTAGCACTTTTCTTTCAAGGATTCCATCATTGAGACAAGTGGTTTGGGGGGGGGGGGTGCAGCTGATGTGGCTTGAGCACCATGTTGATGCGAGTCAACATAGACACTCCATGTCATCTTGTGTCAACAAGCTTAGGTTCCCCTTTTCTTCTGCTTCTTCTCCTAGAATAATCATATACTTCTTCCTTGTCCCAGTGACCTTGATAGCTTTGAAGAACTGATTGGAGGCAGTCTGGATAATACCCCAGTTGATAGATAGTTCATATGAAATTCCCCTGCATTGTTGTCTAATGCATGGTTTCCCATCTCTTACTCGATTGAACTGTCTTGCTTGTCTCACACAAGAGCATGACCTTCCTGAGCCACAAGGCATTCCAATTTGGCTTAAGAAGCTACAAGCTGTTAGTGATTTAAGAAGTCCTTCAATTAAGCTGAATCAACTGACTCAGCATAGGATGGTATGTGATGGTACAATATCATATAGTCTTGAGGGCCAATCTGATATGATCCAGTACGGTGAGGTGGCAAAACTTTGATGTCTGATTTAGACTTTACTTCATCAGTGGTCAAATTCTCCCCCAAGATATCTTCAGTAGGAAAATTCTTATTTTGTTAGATAATTTGGAGTTCAATACCTTCTTGGACCAAGGAACTTTTCCTGATGTCCTATCTTGTTTAATAGGACTTCTTTCACTCTGGCTAAATATGATATTCCTTTTTGATCCTTTATTTACCTTCACCAGGTCAACATGAAGTACTTGCTTCTGGGCCAATTGAAGATCTCATAGCTCACCGTGAACATAGGTGAATGTTTTCTCTTCCCTTTCTCCTCTTCTCAGTTTTCATGTTGTCTAGTCTTTTAGTATCTTCTTATCTTTCAAGAATAACTTGGCATAATCAGGTATCGCATCTCTGGTTCATCTTTGCTTGCTGCTATGGACCTGAACTCCAATGCTCCATATTCAGACACGTTGTCTGTTCAACATGATAATCTGAGCATGCAAATTAGAGAATTGGAACAAGCTGAGCCATCTCATTTTCAAGGGAACAATGAAACTCTTTCTCTGGTGGATGATAGAAACATCCAGCCAAGCGTGGACATCGCAGAGGTTCTAAGGCGTTGGACTCATGCTTTGCAACGTATTCATAAGCAATCACTTCATCTGGTATGTTGATGTTCATTTTGGGGGTATGCCATATGTAAGTTATACACAGTTTTGTTGCACAAAGTGGACTTTTTGGACAGTTGGTGTTGCAAATTGAGAAAAGTGAAGTTTGAGTTATCCTTTAGAAACCTCAATTGGTTATATTAATTATTTTGTCTTTCTTTTCGTGGCAGAAGTTTTAATTGTTTATGATGATTTTTTGTTATTCTGTTGTTGCCATGACTGCAACTCAGATCATAATGTTATTTGTTACTCATTTCTAATCACTCATGTCTTCTCAGTATGTTGGTGTGTTAAGACAAGAAAAAGGTTTTTTTGCTTATAAAACATTGTTAAAGTGAAAATTGCATGTCTAATGTTGTTGCATTTACATTTGCATGTGTATCAATAAAGGTGCCGATAATCTTCAGTAAGACTACAGAATGGCCTTTCTGAACCATTTTAAGTGTGCAAAAGGACCAATTGAATGTGTGCAGAAGAACATTCTGGGCTCTTTTTGTGCACTATTGGCATGTTTACTTAATATGTTCCAGACGTAAATGAAGAATCATAGATCTTGTTTATATGCAAAAATGCCAAAGAAATTGGTGAATATACTATCCTTATTTGGATTTCATGTAGACAGTTATTTCACGGGTAGAGTCCTTTGAATGTGGTGGATCATTTCTTGTGTATGGTCAAATCCTTTTGGCAAATGGGAATATTTTATGTTTCTTCTGCCATACTTATACAACGATATTTCTTTCCTTTCTCCCCTTGAATGCATTGTGATGCTATCCACCTGACAAGTAAAAAAGGAGAAGAAAATGGTGATGCAATGAGAAAACCGTGACGATAAGAAAATTGCAAGCTTTTCCATGATACTCCTTAATCCTATCTTTCTTGGTGAAGGTTCAGTCATGGATGTAGATATTCATAAAGAAATGCTTTCATGTTAAACATGAATGACGAATGATTTGAAGGATTTGTTTACAATGTCTTTAGAATTTGGTTTGATTTATCCTTTCAAACTGATTAATTTCTGTGATTGATGTGCATTCCCATATCCTTTGAGGGTTCCAGAGTTGGCCTCAGTTTTCTTTGCCTATTTGACCATCGTGCCATTACAAATGACTCATACCATGTTGAACACAGGTTTACCAACCTAGAGGCTTTCAAAATTATCTTTGACTGCTGTGCCGTTACAAATGACTCATACCAAACACAGGTTTATCAACCTAGAGCTTTCAAAATTATCCTTCATGCATAACATGTGTAGTTTTCTGTCACAATTTGTTTATTTAATGATGACCGACTTTATGACAAATTCATCTCATTGCTCCCTTGGTCTTAGAAAGCCTTATGCTTCATACATTTTATCACTGACTTTCTTATCACAAATCCATTCTAGTCCAATTTGCTTCTTTTGCCAGAGTTCATTAGCATATGTAGTTGTCAATCTCATCCTGTCTTGGTTGAATTTGGATGGAGCACTCCATATGATGCTAGTGACGAAATGGGATTGGGATGTTTTTTGCTCTGTTCCTATAGATGTCTTACTTCTTTTTTACTGGTCTTGCCTAGCTCTCCTTGTCTGCCCCAGCACATCTTATTGGAACCTTGTGTTTCAGGTCTTCAAGCTTCTTAAACCCTTCTATAAAATTTATTGTATGGGGTTCATTTATGATATGATATTTGATTGTATGGAGTAATTTATCTTCTCCTTAAGGACCCATAAACCCATTGAAAACCTTTTTATGACACATTTATGATATGATATTTGATTAGTGTAATGTACTCTAAAGTTTAGACTAAACTGACCTTGCGCCATTTGCATTTGATGTGTCCTTCTGTGCTGTTTTATTTTTATAACACTTCTATAATTGTCTGAATATGCACGCTAAGATCTGTGGTTTGGGTGGTGTAGTCGTTCAGAACATTTGGGCATCCTTGGCACATGGTCACTACTACCTACCTTAATTCATCATATTTAAACCACAATAACCAGACTTAGAAATCCAACTAGACTTTGTGAAGATTTCAAATCAGATATTCTGATAAATGCTTAGATATTCTGAGTTTCTGACTATGGCGTTGTCCAGGCTGTTGCCCAGTTGTAACTTGGTGTGGCTAGAGGGTTAGGAAAGGCCTCTGTTTTCAATGACTATGGGCATTGGGATTGTTTTCTGAGCATTTCTGTGAGCTATGTCATTCCAGGGGAGGCCCTCAAAATTGTCTAGTGACCAGCTTGTGTTATTACATAATCTCACTTCTTGGTTGTGCCAAATGCCAATCTACATCATTACCAAAGATTCTTGGCATATTCATGAATACCCGGCTTAGACATGTAGAAACAGACGGCAGCAAGCTTCAGACTCCAGCTTTTCACTCAAGGGTTTCTAGTTTTCTTGTCTGAAGTAGACATGAGCAGTTAGTGACCTTATAGTTTAACATCTAGTCGTCCATCTCCATTTCTAAGTATGTTTTATGGTAGATACAACCTTTTTGTAAGCAAGAATTCAAGGATCATTATTGGACACAGGATCAGGCAGCGGTGGGCTGATCAGATTGGCTAATCCCAACCTGATCAGGGTGATTCAAGTGGACCGAAGTTAGCCAAGGTTGGCCCTATTTTCAGGGCAGAAAAAGTATTGATAATTCCATATGTACCCCTCAACTCTTTCATATATGCCCCGATATTCTTCATATTGCCATGTGTAACCCCATAATGCATCATATCTCATCATATATACCCCTGTTGTTTTCTGCCATTTGTTTTAACATGATTTTAGACAGATTAAGATGAAAGAAGTCTAATCTACCCGTGTTTAGTGTTCTAAAATTATTAAAATAGTAACTTGTATTCATTTAAGAATCTTTTATATCAGCTTATATTTATAAAATCTCATATTTTACATATTCAACAGAATATTCTGTTTATTTGATGGTGTTAGCCCCTGAGGAGTATAGGTCAAGCAATTTCTCTTGGTATAGGGCACAAGTGAAACTGTGAAAGTATAAAGGACACGGGGACATAATGTAAAATATGCAAGATTATTGGATACATATGTAATTATCACAAACAGGAAAATGTATGTTAAACTGAGGCTGTTCAATTCACCATGAAAAATAATGTGCTTGTTGAGTGAGTTTTTTATGCTTATATTTTTTTGTAAGTTCTCATTGAATGTGTTGTAAATCTAGCATCATGGTGAAAGAAAGGACCAAAGTGAATTTATTTGCATATAGTGTAAGTTCACATTGAATGTGCTCTAAATATATCATTATGGTGAATGAAAGAACCAACTCCCAACAGGGCACAAATAACAAGTCGAGAGATAAAATTGTGAGAGGGGGAAGAAAAAGAAAAAGAGAAATGCTAGCTACCCGTTCAGGACGGGATTGGGTGCTGTGGGCGCCCGCAGACCCCACTCATTGCAGCATCTTTTCCCAGTATGAAAATATATTTGTCACCCTTAGCACTAAGGGTGACAAATAGCAACTTAAGGGTGTCAAATAGTTTCAAGACTGACCATAAGGTTGAAGCTATTTGTCTAATGACAAATAGCAACTTAAGGGTGACAAATATCTTATAAATTGGGAATAGGGGAACTACATGGGGAAGAGGAGGGGAAAGCTGGTGGGGCCTGTGCACCACCTGCACGTGCCAATCCCGTTCAAAACAGGAAGTAAAACTTCCCACCCTGGATCGGATGGAAAGTAAGCATTTCTCAAAGAAGAAAGGAGATACAATGAAGTTGATCCAGGAGAAATATGAGGAAAGTGGGTCAAGGGAACAAGGTGTTGAATAACCCCACATAACCGCCTCATGACAAGGAGGCCCTTCTACTATCTTCTCTTCTTTCATCCCTACAACCTCATCTAAAGATGAGGCACTGGTTCTCTCTGTTCCTGTTTCCTTGGCCTTCTTTTGTTGTATCTTCTTTCACATAATTTCATATCTTTTCTGTCTTGTTTCACTTGCGTCTCTTGTTGGGACTTGTTTCCTCCCCAAGTTATCTCCTTTTTTTTTTAAAAGGAAGTGTTGACACAAAAAAATTAACAAAAAAAAAAACCCCCAGACTTCCAAAAACCCAGCTGGACACCGCCTGTGGGGTGGTCCTGTGCAGAAACCACCCCCTGCGGGGGTGTTCTCCTGTGCAGACACCCTCAGCGGGGGTGTTCTCGCGCCAGACACCCCCAGCGAGGGTGTTCCGTGCAGAAACCACGCCCTGCGGGGGTGTTCTCCTGCGCAGACACCCCCAGCGGGGGTGTTCTGGCGCAGAACCCCTTGCGCGGACACCCCCAGCGGGGTGCTCCGCCAGCTCCTGCTGCCAGGGACACCCCCAGTGGGGTGGTCCCTGCGCAGGGCCACCCCTGCGAGTGGTTCTGCGCCAGGGACACCCCAGGGGGTGTTCCTGCGCAGGACACCCCCAGCGGGGTGATCCCTGTGCAGGACACCCCCAGCGGGGTGTTCTACTCCCTTAGCCCCTTGGCACCCCTATAAATAGAGGGCCAAGGCCATGAAGGAGGAGGACTTTTTGGCTGATCTGGTTTTGAGCTAAAAGAAGGCTCTTGGCGGGGAGATGAAGCACCCCTCCTTTGGGTGGGGGAAAATGTTTGTTCTTCAAAATATGAGGACCCCCCTTTTGGGCCCAAGTTTGTGTAAAATTACACAAAGCCCTGTTGAACCCGAAAAATATCGGGGCTTAAACAAACCCCGGGCAACAAATACGCCCTGGGGGAACCGGGAACAAACTCCCTGTCTCTCCCGTTCGGACGTCGGAAACAAACAACTCCGAATACTCGCGTCAATCCGGGGCGACCCGGAAGCGAGATGCTCGAGAAATTCTTCGTTGACGAAGGACACGTACCCCGGATGTCAGAAAATCCACGTCCGGAGCGGAGTTCGAAGTCGCGCCCGAAGCCGAAGGGTTCCGGGAGATCAAATGCACGTGTCCCTCAAAAACGAGGACAAACGCACGTGGGACGGCCGAGGAAGTGCGAGCGGTGCACGTGCGCACGTGCGCGGTTGTCAACCAACAACCAAGGGGGCCCGGAGCTCTCTCCCGGTTTTTCTCCCGGAAGTACGGAGAAAATGGTCTGAAATGAAGAAGGCCCCACCTTAAATAGTGGTGGGCCAGAGGAAGCCCCAAGGGCCGCCGGTCAGCCCCCTCGCCAGCAGGGGGGCCGCCGTTTCCCCCCCCGCACCAGCAGGGGGGGCCGCCGGTTCGGCCCCCGCCAGCAGGGGGGCGCCAGTTCGCGGCCCCCGCGCCAGCAGGGAGGGCCCGGTCAGCCCTCTGACTGGCGGCCCCCTCCTACAGTCATCCCCCATCTCCAGCAACCCTCGCCGGTTTCGCCATCGGCCTCGACGCCGCGCGCTCTGCTTGACGCCCGTGCCGTCGAAGACCTCTG
Source organism: Colocasia esculenta (assembly GCA_014218235.1). Classification (NCBI taxonomy): domain Eukaryota; kingdom Viridiplantae; phylum Streptophyta; class Magnoliopsida; order Alismatales; family Araceae; genus Colocasia; species Colocasia esculenta. Next base: position 137,192,700 of record CM024761.1, read on the forward strand.
CCGGGGAGGGTACCCCGCCGGTATGCCCCCCACAAACCTATAAAGGGGGCATACCCCCATTCAAAAACACGCCATTCGGCCCCCAAAAAAAAGGGCGCTAAGAGAGACCGGGGGGCGAACAAATCGCATGCCCCTCAAGGTGCCGCTAGAGCCTTACGTGCGTGAGCTTAATAGGCCGCACGTGCTGGGAGAAAGTCCTTGGCGTCTGTCGGGTGTCTGTCCTCCACGATCGGGCCCTCCTGCGCTCGTCCGTGAGAAGACACCACAGGTTGTCATATGACCCCGGCGTTTTCATTTAAGTCCTCCGGTGTCATAAAACGACACACGTCGAGCCCGACTTAAGTCCTCCGGTGTCATGAACGACACACGTCGAGGCCCATATTTAAGTCCTCCGGTGTCATAAACGACACATGTCGAGGCCCATATTTAAGTCCTTCGTGTCATAAAACGACCACGTCGAGGCCATGTTTAAGTCCTCCGGTGTCATAAAACGACACTCGTTGAGGCACATGTTTAAGTCCTCCGCTGTCACCAAACGACGTGCGTAGAGGCAATGCTGTCCGACGGTGGCACAACACGCCGACTGACCTGTACGCTTCCAAGCCCCCCAAAGACGCACGCTCACAAGCCCGTGCTCAGAGTGTGACCGTGCGCGAGCTTAAATAGGCCGCACGTGCTGAGGAGAAGTCCTTGGCGACCGTTGGTGTTCCGTCCTCGGCGTTCGGGCTGCCTTGCGCCACGTCCGCAGGAAGACGACACAGGTTGTCACATGACTCTCGGCGTCTGTATTTAAGTCCTCCGCCGTCGTCAATGACGTGCGTCGAGGCAACGTTGTCTGACAGTGGCACAAACACCCTGTCGTAAAAGGACAAATGGTCGCTAATGCTCGGCGGAGGCACAAACACCCCGCCTTGGGCATCGAAGGCCCGACCAGTTCGTAAACGTCCGACGGAGGCACAACACCTCGTCGTGCACGTAAATGCAAGTAGTACATCCTGTAAATACCGGACGGAGGCACAAAAACCCTGTCACGGACATTGATGTATCCCCTACCATGTAATGTCCGACGGAGGCACAACCACCCCGTCGTCGACACTCATGTACTCGAAATGCTTGTAATCGCCCAGTGGAGGTACAAAAGCCCCACTAAATGCAAATGTAAATGTCATAAATATAATGACATGAGCTTGAGTGAAAAATTGTGGAAATTTACTTGTCATCTGTCTTTTTCTTTAATTTCGGCATACGGTTTTTTTAATAAACATTACGCATTCGAAGGTATTCTAGTGTTATACTCGATGTAAATGAAACATCGACTTCGGTCGGTGGGGAACGGTCCAGTACACGACCACTCCAATCGCCCTGAACGCGAGCGCACACGGAAAATAAATGAAATGAAATTCGAGGGTATCAGGTTTGCACCTATCCCCTCGTAAAATAAATCTTTGTCTGTTTCTCGTAAACATTCTGGCACGCCCGCAAAAGCAAGCGAAAAGAGATCAACGAACGAGGACCCTCGGGGCGACCGAAGTTCATCTTTCGCGAATTTTAGATATAAAATCGAAATAGAAAGAAAATCCGCGTTCCAACAATCTGGCACGCCCGGTGGGACTGTTCCTGCCTTCCATGCATATGTAAAAAGACCGTATGCCGATATAGAAATAAAAGATGACTAATTTCCACACCACAGGTACAGGAGCGAAAGCCGGCATCAAACGCCCGTTCCCACCTGCAACTTCAAGCTCGTCCGATGGCCGCCGTCACATACGGACCCCAAGTCATCGCATGCCATGCAAATGTGGCTACCTCGCCGTCTCGCTCGTGTTTCGGCGATTTTCCTGCAGTGGTGGGATCCCCCTACTTCCTAGGGGTGGTCCCTGCCGTCCAAGCGACTCCAAAGGCGGCGACCCCAAAGGCAGCAGCTAGGGGCACCAAACCCCGTCCAAGCCAAGGCCGAGTCTTCTCGGTAAATACGATCTCCTGCGTCGCAGTCCCTAGAAAACGGGGACAGCGCCAGGGGCGCAGGGGCACCAAGCCCCACGCAGTCGTCTCCAACTCCGGCAAAACCGTGCTCGTGGGAGACATCCGCGTCAGGCTCGATGGAGGCGAGCCGATATTGCCCCGGGACAGAAGTGTCCCTACGGTGGCAACCTCCAACCAGTTCGCTCCCCTCCAAGGGATGCGTCGAGAAGATCGGGACTCCCCAAAAGGAGCCCGACAGCGGCAGGCATCAAGCCCGTCGCCCCGGCCGCCTCGCAAAATGAGGCAAATGTGGGTGACCAAGCAGGAAGCCCGCCAAATCAAACAAGCTAGAGCGGGCCAACCCGCCGAAAACTCCAAGAAGGCGACGGTACCTGGGCGAGAAATAGCTCAAGAAATCGAACCTCCTCGTCCCCGCAGACACAAACGCAGGGGCATTTATAGGAAGCCCAACTTCGTCCCCGCCCAAGTGGAAACTGCTGAAGGGGGAGACGCGAGTCAAGCCGGAGCTTCCACACCTCGAGTCTCGGTCTTTGAAAGGCTGAGCGCCTCAGTCTTCACCAGGCTGGGAGCTGCAATCCGTCCAAGCACTCAGAAGCCCAAGAAGCGGAGAGTGCAGCAGACGTCTGAAGAAGGTGGAGGCATGAAAATCTTCACCTGCTATGCTTCCGGAAGGGAAGCACCTGGGCCATCCGGTGTCCCTACAGGAGCGCTCAGGATAAACGAGCCCGGACAGGACGACGAAACCGTCCTCCGGTACACCCGGAACGCTGCCAGAGGACTTCTCCAAGGGCAAGGGCAGCAAGGCAGTCAAGCTGGGCCCTCGAACCTGGGGCAAGTTCTCGAGCCTCCACTCGATCATGATCAAAACGACCCTTCCGGGACAGGTCCAACTGGACCTCGAAGGAGGGGAAGAAGACGAAGTCGCCAGCCTCCGTCTCGGGGAGCAACAATTCCAGGCTGATGGAGAGCAAGCCGAAGTCTTTCTCATGCCGCCGACCAGAGCCGCCTTCCAAGCAATGACGGACGACGCCAAGTATGATTTCATACAGCGTTGGCAGGCTGAAATGGCAATCTCCTGACCGAGCGAGGACAACAGGCAGGGGCAAATGCGCCACGCCGCCAGTGCCGACGGCAAACCAAAATGCTCGGACAGACATCAACAAGGCGACCTGCCCGATGTCAACCCACGCACAGCCGCGGTCAACGACTATACCGTCGACCCGGTCCAACAGCCGCGCAGGGCATAAACTCCCAAGCCTTCGCGGCTGAAGATATCGTCGCCCAGCGACGAATGATTGAAAAGATCGTGGACGACCGCTTCGCTCAGCGAGGCGAGGGAACTGCCACTGTAGATCTCTACAGCGTGCCATACCCCGTCCACCATCATTCAAGAAGCTGCCACCGGACTTCCCCAAGGCGCCAAAGTTGCAGAAGTTTGACGGACAGGGCTCGCCAAACGAGCACCTGGCCTACTATATAACGGCTATGGAGAGTTGGCATTCGATGAATCCTACCTCCTCCGTTACTTCGCAACGTCCCTGACAGGCACCGCCTTCCAGTGGTACTCCGGTTGAGGCCCAACTCCATTGTCGATTGGGCTGACCTTCAAGAAAATTCATCGACCGGTTTCAAACGGCCGAGAGAAAGGTGTCGCTTGCAGAGCTGTGCTCCCTCAGGCAAAGAAAAGGAGAACGACACTCGACTTCATCAAGCGGTGGCGTGACTTCAGCATGAGGTGCGACAATCCCCCGACGCAAGAAGATGCCATAACCATCTGTCGGCGGGGCCTGGCGGCGCAGATAAGCGAAAAGCTGCTGGGAACAAACATCAAGGGTTTTGATCAGCTCAATGCGGTCGTGGCAGAGATCGAAATGTTCTTCGCCGATAACCCGATGCAAGCTCCTCCGAAAAGCAAGCCAGGCAAGGAGCGTGTTATGGGCAAAGAAGCCAATGCTGTGGACTTCGCTCCACAAAGTAAAGGGAAGAAAATCATGACCTCTGGCGCTCCAAGCAAGAAGGTGGAAGAAAGACCGCCTCCGACTTCACTGCCACAACGTATGAGCACGCCGTATTCCTTCAAAAGGGATCATACGAAGATGCTCTTCAAGCTGTGCATGAAGAATGACTTGCTCACGCTTCCGGCAATGAGAAGACCAAGCGAAGCAGATAGAGTGGATGAGCCAAATTACTGTCTCTACCACCGCATGCTGGGGCACTCCATTGAAGACTGCTATGTCTTCAAAAATGAAGTACAGAAGCTGATCCAGAGTCGCCTCATCACCATGTATGAACATCTGGTCGATCCTCCACAGCCCCATGCCTGGGACCAATCGAGACAGTCGGCCAATGTCATCCATGTCAATGCGCCACCTCCTGAGCCGAAGACCCCGAGGCAAATCCTTGGGACGCTCATTCCACCAACGGATGGGAGGGGATCATCCCTCAGCCTCGGAGCACAGGACATGGTCCGAGACAGTGCAAAACCTGGAAAGACAGTTCAATCGCTGCGACACGGTCAGCACCAAACGCTGATGTACCTGAGGACTATGCAAGAAGTCTGACGACTCTCCAGCAGGACTTCAGGGGCCCGCGCAGGCGCACCTACGCCCCGAACGTGCCCCCCCTGCGGGGGTGGATCTCGGAGGAGTCTTCAAATCCGTCTGATATGAAATCGCTGGAAGATTGTATTCCTTCCTGCGCCATCGGACACTGGCACTCTATCGTACCTGCCTGCGAGCAGGATTATTAGGCTGCCAACCGCCAACAAGTGTCCCGCCAAACTACTGCATATACCATCAAGATGCAGGGCACGCTTTAGAGGACTGCCACGTCTTTAAAGACAAGGTTGAAGCATGGGTCAACCGAGGGATTATTGACCTGGGTAACTCCCGCGTCAACCCGCCGCAGCCTCACATTCGCGAATGGACAGACCATTCAGCTGACGTTGTCACACATACAGTCAACGTCATCGACCCACCGGAAATTTATACACCAGTGGCATTCACTTTCCCGGACCCGGATATGACAGAAGGCGGTTCATCGGGCGAAGCCCCCACTTGGTGGTGCCCGGGAGGGCGAATTCCCCACAACAGTTGCTTGGCGACCAGAAATATTGGGGAGATCTTCGAAAAGCTCTTGCAGCAAGGTGTCGTGATGGCCCACACACCGCCGCCGACGTACACTGAAAGGGAGTTAAACCACCCCATGTACTGTCAATATCACGCCATGCTGCTGCACCCTACAGACAGGTGCCCTGATGTCCGGGATTAGATCGAGTCCCTTATCCGGAAGGGGAAAATCGACCCGGAAGGCAACTCCATGGTCTTGATGAGAGCCAGGGAAGCAGCCCAGCGGGAGTTTGAAGAAAGCGACTATATGCGCTTCAAGAACCTCCAAGCCCCCGAAGCTGATGAACGAGGATGGCTCGTACCGCCGATGTCGTCCATAGCTGACACTGAAGGCGCGAGCTTGGGGCAGCAATTCCGGAATATATCCCTGAAAGAGCAGCCCACCTCAAGATACAATCAAGAGGATCCGGATATGACAGAAGGCGGCTCATCTGACGAGGCCCCTGCCCTATGGTATCCCGGATGGCGAGTCTCCCCGAATCCCTTTGCGACCGCAAAGATTGGGGAGATCTTCGAAAGACTCTTGCAGCAAGGCTGTGTAAAGGCGCACAGGCCGCCACCAACATACACGGAGAGGGAAATAAACCACCCCATATATTGTAAATACCATGCCATGTTGCTGCAACCCCCATGGACGTGTGTCCGATTGTCCGAGACTGGGTCAAATCCCTCATCCAAGAGGGAAAGATCGACTCAAAAGGCAATTTGACAATCCGGGCCGAGGCCAGGGAAAAAGCCCAGCAGCAACCTCCTCGGCGAAAGAAGGGGTCTCGACAACATCAAGTCTCCCCTCCCCATGAACAAACTCCGGAAAATAGGAGCACAAGGCAGCGCTTCGAAAATTCGCCTCCTCAAATACTCAAGCGGCAGGATAAAGACCGCAGGGGTAAGCAGCCAGCGATGGAGCCGGCCACCCAAGAGGCAAGCCCCTATTGGGCCGAATTCCAAGAATTGCCGCCCGAAATAATCGAGCAGGCAATCGATTCTACTTTCCAACACCAGCAAGATGAAGCTGGCTGGACCACTGTGGCCTCCAGAATGTGCCCCTCACTGGCGTTCCCTAAAAGGGGAGGGTCACATGGCCGCCCCGCCCGAGAGGACACCTCCGGGGCGCACAAAGCAGCGAAGGAGCTCACGCTGCTTGAAATGGCGCGGGCGCTGAAACGAGAGAAGAACAGGCAAAAGAACATGAAAAAACGCCTGAAAGAGCGAGCCGAGCAAGCCGAGGCCGCAACGGCCTCAGCGGAGCTCACTCCTCTCCAGAAGCTGCAAAAGCTCATTGATGAGTTGGAGGAGTATATCCCCTCCAAGCCCACTTGGGGAGTCCCTTTGGACATATACATCCCGTGGGAAGAAATGGAGCGTAAAACAAGGCTTAAAAGCTGGCTCCACCAAATGCTACAAAGGTCTCAAGAAGGTGAGAAGCTGCCTCTGCCCGAAGAACTGGCCATCTTCTGTAAGGAAGATGAAATCACCATTGAGAAGTTGGAAGAAATGCTAAAAGACTTCTCGTGCAACATGGTGTCAATACGCCGCCGGCAAGCTTGTAATCACCAGCTGTTACGCCTCTTGTGGCAACGTATCGGCGCCGCAACCGAGGCAAAGGGAAGGGCCGCAGACGAGGAAGACTCGCCCCGTCCCTCGGCGAGAAGGCAACTCGCCCGACTTGAGCAAGACTATCGTCGTTCCTAGGAGAAAAAGCTCAGCCTGCCCCGGAAATGGAGGTACGGCGAACTCTTTCATCTTCGACCCATCTGACGAGGAAGACAGAGCATAGGATATCGCTAGTAGGCTCTCCACCGGAGGGCCACCCAGCCAGTCCTCTTCGTCCTGTCCGACGAAGAAGAGTGTGGGGGATGGGCGATCCCCAACAAACCCTCCAACCGGAAAGCTCCTGAGCCGGCCGTCCGGCCCACCCCGTCCAAAAGTGGCAAAGAAGAAACTACTGCCCCGGAGGAGGATAGCCTGAGTTTGTTGTTCGAAGAAAATCCGGACGGACAGCCAGGGACAAGACGGGTCAACCAATTCGGGCAACCGATAAAAGCCCTAGAAGATATTGTCCCGCCGCTGGATCAACTCCGTGCCCGGGCTGACCGCAAAATCATACAGTATATGAAGCGGTTCCCAACCAACATCACCATATGGATGCCATTGCCTGGAGCAAAGAGTTGAGAACGACGCTCGTCAAAATCCTGCAAGAGCCTGAGGTCTACGAAGCTGACGTGACCGAACTCCAGGCCCAGGCCCTCGAAGCACTGGTGGCGGAGGTGACCTTCTCCGACAAGGACATGCTGTTGCCAACGCTATACCACAACAACCGCCCGTTGTACATGCAAGGAAAAGTCAATGGGCACGAGCTCAACCGAATCCTGGTTGACCTGGGGCGTCGATCAATATCATGCCTCTAAAGACTTTTAAGTCTTTATACCTCACGCCCTACTTGCAAAGGTAAATGATGTCAGAATAGCTGGATTCAACCAGAATTCTGAGAACGCCTTGGGAAAGGTGGAAGTACAGCTGGCCATGGACGGCTTCACCACCAAGGTCGTGTTCTACATCATAAATGCGAACACGTCTTACAAGGCTCTCCTGGAAGACCCTGGCTCCATGAAATCAGGTCATCCCCTCGACTCTCCATCAGTGTATAAATACATCAAAGAAGGAGAGCAACATACAGTCTTCGCCGACTGGGCCCCCTTCTGCCCAAATGAATGTAATTTGGCGGATGCCCAGCTATACCTCGGCGAGCCTCCCAACAAGCCAACAGCCGCGTCAAGGGCAAGGAAAAACAAAATGCCGACGCGAATCAAGCAAGCCAGGATCAAGAGGAAGAGGAGCTCTTCATGGTCAATAAAGACCTCCTTGAAGCTCACCGGCTTAGCCGCCTCGCCGAATCTACCACGCCCGGGCCAAGTTGCCCAGAAAGGCGTGAAATCAACTATGAAGCAAATACCGTCGGCGAGATCATCAACCGAAGCATCTCTTTGCCTCTGGCGTACATGCAGCTACCCTTCCATAGGGAGGAGCAATGGGTGGAACGACTAAAGACATTCATTGTCACCCATTACAGAAATGACAGTCTCGAGGAAGGTGAGACGCCGAAGCCGATCATCTTCTACAAAGGAGACCCGCTTCCATATGGGCCCCCCGAAGACGACTTCGGCTGGAGTCAAACGACTCAAGTCTCCCCAGAGCCCGTCCAAGAAATGGACGACATGCCCGAGCACATCAAGAAATTGTGCCAAAGGCAAAAGATTGCACAAATGCAAGATCCCTCTCGACGGGAGTACTTCCACTAGCTGTGGTACCCAAAGCAACTCCGAGGGCAACCCCCCTATTGTGCAAAAGACACTCGGGGGTTGGGCTATGGTCAGGTGGCGGAATGCGAGGCCTACTATACGGTCAACACCGTTGGACTCGCGCCCTCACCTGATCATTGCCCCTCCGATGGGCGATCTCCTACCCCCGCTACAAAGCCGCAGCAAGGGGAGGCCGCCCTCGTTCTATCAACGGGACGGCGCGCCGAGAAGCATCTCAAGCGGGGAACCCTTCTGGCCAATCACAGAAGAAGTTCAAATACTATGACGTCCACGTTGCTGACTCCGATGAAGAAATGATTTCATCGACCTACAGCCAGCACCTCGTGAACTCGAAGACGGCGGACAAGCTACAGTCGACGAATTGGTCGAACTCGACCTCGGGGAACCAAAAGAACCCGACCAATCTTCGTCAGCGCTCTCCTGAACAAGGAAGAAAGACAGTTATACCGGCAACTCTTGCTGGAGTTCAAAGACTGTTTCGCGTGGCATACAAAGAAATGCCAGGCCTGGACCCCTCCGTGGCTAAACATGAGTTGTCCATACTCCCCGCAGCGAAGCCGTCAAGCAAGCCCACGGCGTATGCGCCACGAGCTGGAGCTGAAAGTAAATGCCGAGGTGGACAGACTTCTCCAAGTCGACTTCACCGAGCCGTGCATCTATCCAACTTGGCTGGCCAATATAGTGCCAGTCAAGAAGATGAACGGCGAAGTCCGGATCTGTATCGACTACAGGGACTTGAACAAAGCCTGCCCAAAAGATGACTTCCCGGCCCGTCCCGATCACGGAAACTATGATCGACATGACCACCGGGCATGAAGCGCTATCCTTCATGGACGGGTCGTCAGGCTATAATCAAATCTGTATGGCTCCCAAAGATAAGGGTCATACCGCCTTTAGGTTCCCCAAAGGGATCTACAACTATAAAAGAATGCCCTTCGGCTGAAGAACGCCGGAGCCACCTATCAACGAGTCATGACCAAGATTTTCGGAGAAATGCTCCGTGACTCGGTCGAATGCTACGTTGATGATCTGGTCGTCAAGACCAAAAAGCGGGAAGACCACCTAGGCGACCTACGCCAGGTCTTCGAAAGACTCCGCCAACACCAGCTGAAGATGAACCCCATGAAGTGCGCCTTCGGCGTTTCGAGCGGCAGATTCCTCGGCTTTGTTGTCAAATACCGCGGGATAGAAATTGATCCCGTCAAAATCAAAGCTATCAGAGAGCTGCCGCCGCCGAAAACATTGACAGAGCTGAAGTCTCTCCAGGGAAGGCTGGCCTACATAAGGCGGTTCATTTCCAACCTCGCGGGCAGATGCGCCCCCTTCAGCAAATTATGAAGAAAGGAGCTCCATTTGTATGGGACCAAGAGTGCCAAGATACCTTTGAAGAAACAAAGAGTATCTCCTACCCCTCCCGTCTGGGAGCCCCGGTGAAAGATAAGCCGCTCATCCTCTACATCGCAGCCATGAAGCGTCACTGGGAGCGCTTCTGGCGCAAGTAAATGAGGAAGGCAAAGAGCAACCGCTCTATTACCTCAGTAGGATGCTGGTGGGCCTGGAGCACCGATATTCCCCGGTGGAGAAAGTATACCGAGGAAAGCAATCAAAGGACAAGGTATGGCGGATTCCTGGCGGCGCATCCGCTCCTAGCAGGCTCTCCCTCGAGTTCAAGCTCCCGGAAGAGGAAACGCTCTCATCCCCCCACGGGGAGGGGACCCGACAAAAAGAAGTCCCCATTCAAGAAAGTGGAAATACTCTCGCCGTAGAGTTACCACATTGGGAGCTCTACTTTGATGGCGCTTCCCGGGTGCTCAAGCAAACTGACGGCACCACAACTTATACCTCCGGAGCGGGCACTGTCCTGGTGACTCCACAAGGGGGAATACTGCACAACTCATGTGCACTCATGAAGCCGTTGACCAACAATCAAGCTGAATATGAAGCGTTGATCGTGGGACTTCAACTGGCCGTTGAAATGGGCATCAAATGCATAAAAGTCTACGGAGACTCGCAGCTGGTCATCCGTTAAGTGCTGGGGGACTATGACGTTCGGAAAAAAGGAACTGATCCCCTATCATGCCAAAGTAATGAAGCTCCGCGAGAGGTTCTACTTGTTCGAAATCAGACATGTCCCTAGAGGACAAAACTCTCAGGCGGATGCGCTAGCCAAACTGGCGTCCGCCCTAAAGCTTCCTCTTGAAGGAGAATGGGCATAACCGTCCGACATAGGAGGCTGATGCCCAGTGTTCTTGAGGACGACTCCGACCCAGAAAATGCAGAGGTCAACGCCCTCGAGGAAGAAGCCCGCCAAGAAGAAGACTGGCGCCAGCCGATCATCCAAATAAAGAACGGTTGGCTACCCCCGGATCGGGCTGAAAGAATCCAGCTCCTGCAGCGGGCCGTGTCATATCAAATGATCGGGGACCAACTATATCGGCTTGTCCATGAAAAAGACAAGTCTGTCCTCCTCCGATGTCTCTCCTCCAGAGACCAAAGTCATCATGCACGAAGTCCACTCTGGACTGTGCGGAGCTCATCAAGCGGGAGACAAGATGAAAATCAACATCAAGCTAAAAGGCTTCTTCTGGCCGACCATGTATACGGATTGCGTCCAGTACGCCCGTACGTGCCACCAATGCCAGATCTTCAGTTCGGTGCCAAGAAAGCTGCCGAACGAATTACATCCAACTGCCCCCACATGGCCCTTTGCCGAATGGGGAATGGATGTCGTGGGACCATTCCCACCATCCTCTGGCGGCCACAAGTTTATCCTGGCAGCCACTGACTATTTCTCCCGATGGGCAGAAGCCGTCCCTCTCCGGGAAGTCACCGGGGTAGCCGTTGCAAAATTTGTCAAGCAACACCTGATCTACAGGTTCGGCACCCCTCATCGGATCGTATCAGATAACGGTACGCCCTTCAGAAACAAAACGATATATGCGTTGGCGGCCAAATTCCAGATAGATTGGAGGACGTCAACGGTCTACAACCCTCAAGCCAATGGTCTGGCGGAAGCCTTCAACAAGACCCTTTGCAAACTGCTTGCCAAGATAGTCAGCAACCGTAAGCGTGATTGGGGAGAGAAAGTGCACGAAGCACTCTGGGCATACCGAACGGTCTACAAGACCCCAACGGGGTGTTCTCCCTCTCTCTGGTGTACGGAGCCATGGAAGGCGGATCGGGATCGGGATCGACCCTGGTCGATCCGATCCTGGATCGGATCGGATCGAAGATCCTCTGGATCCCAGGGAAGTCTGGCCGATCCTGGATCGGCCAGACTATAAAATGTTATTTTTTTTGAAAAAATGTAGGAAAATTCAGAAGAAAAAATCAGGAAAATTCAGAAAATCTGAACTCCTGAAAGAACTAAGATTTGCATCAAAAATCAATTATACATGCATTCATAGTACATAAAACATGAAATTTAAGACATTGTACATGTAACTTACATTTGATAGAAGACTAATAATCTTTCCATCCACTTCCAGATATAGATGAGCCACCATCATTTAGGTTTTGGTAGCTATGACCAAAGAGGGAATTTGCTAAATCATGCATACCCATTTGAATCCCTCTTGGTGTAAATTGTTGACTTGAGCTTTCTCCAGATTGTGATGGAGCTGGACACCATATACCAAGCGGTTTGTATGTACTTGTTGCTTCACTAGGGCCACTAGGCTCTTGTTCTTGTGAAGGCCAAGGTCCCCATCCTCCTTGTACTCCATAAGTGAGCTACTAATATCTGAGTACGGTTAAAATGGGAGGCTGAAATGCAGGTATATGAGTAGACCCTGAACTATAGTTTGGCCCCAAGGTGGCCACTCATAGGCTGCATGATGTTGTTGTCCTTCATATCCCCCTTGCCATGCCCTTGTCCATGCCCTTGTCCTTCTCCTCCGCCTCCCTGATGTTCTGTTTCTGGTACATAACTTTCAGTAAGTCCTACACCTGTGGCCCCAGTATATCCTGCTCCTGCATCCCTGGCCAGCTCCTGTGGCCCCAGTGGCAGCCCCATCATCATCATATCATCATCATCATCATTTGGATCTTGTGTGGTGTCATCACTACGAATTGGTTGCTGCACTTTCCTCTTTTTTTGCCTGGCATAGTTATTTTTTCTAACTCTAAGCTTTTGAACTCTTCTCTTTTTGTGTTGCAGCTCTTCTTAATGCAGGCTGAGTGGGAGGCACTCTAGATGTCTCTGGCAAGATAGCTGAGTGTCGTGGCAAAGAGAAGAGAGGACCGAGGGTGAGAGGTTGGTCCTCACTTACCCTAAGCTCTGGATCTCCAGCTCTACTCCATCCATTCTCCTTCCGCCCATGAGCAATCACGAGGGTCAAATTCTGGAACATCCCTTTCCTGTCTTGTTTCCACCCATGCATTTAGTGGGTGTTCCTCATCAAATAACTCATCAACATCAATTTGAGATGATAATGCTTCCCTCTCTGCAAAACGTTGCTCCCATGACTACCTGCAAAAGTCATTAGCCTTGCCTCGCTCTTCTTTTGTCTCTTTAATGCATTTCAGCTTCAACCTCATATTGTAGTGGCAATAGACCAACTTCTCTAGCCTAGTTGCACTCAACCTGTTCCTCACTTTTGTGTGAATAAGTGAAAAAGTGCTCCAATTTCTCTCACACTGGCTAGATGAAGTGGTCTGACTGAGTACTCTAATAGCAATCCTTGCAAGTGGACTTCTTTGACCAGTCTTGTAGTCTAACATAACCACCACTCACCTACAAAAAAAACATACAATGAATTAGCACATAATACAAGTGATTTGTCATTTTGTTATGAAGTAAGCATGAGCTTAAGTCTGAAGGTTCTTACCCGGACCCATTCTGGTCACTGCTTCTTTACATCATAATCTCTGTAGATGTCCAACTTCAGTTTAAATCTGTCCATCTACAGTATAATACAGTTGCTAATGTAACTCCAAAAGTATATTGAATACATGAAAATGGAATGAAGTTTTTAACTTGGTCGTACCTCTATCATAGCATCTATTCTTTCGTCCATGCTCCTAGATAATCTCCCGATGACATTGATTGTCCCCTGGAGCACCTCACCATCATTGTGAGGGAATCACTATATTGATGCCTAGGGTTAAAGAAATACCCTATATGTACAAAACATGTGTAGTAAGTTAGAAATTCAACTCATGCTAATAAGAAATATGCACAATAAGATATAATACATTTACCTGCTGCATGTAAATCATGGTGGAGTGTTGACTCCCATCTTGCATCAATAATCTTCCACCATTTTTTTATATGCTTGTGGATGCTTCTCTCTCAACCTTCCTTGGCTTTATCATAGCCTCATATAAGTAACCCATGTCATTCTTGTCCTCTCCATCAACCATCCTCAGCACCTGTACTAGAGGCTCTATTAGCTTCAAATAATAGTGGATTTTCTCCCAAAAACGATCGTCGCTGATCAAGCAAGAATTCATGTGCGACATCTCTTGATTCCTCTCTCAATGTAGCCACATGTGCCAAGTACTCAGAACTGTGCATAAGAGTGCCCAACTCATGTCTAAACTTATGCAGACTCTCCAATGCAATAAATTGTGAGGCAAATCTTGTTGGGCCAGGACGAATTATGTCATGTCCATCTGTGCACTCTCTCATCATATGTAAGATTCTATTGTGTCCATAAATAAAAGTAGTAATCATTGCGCCTTGGACACCAAGTCATGCACATGTTTGTCTTTGCCAATATCCTCCATCATCAAGTCTAAGGAGTGGGCTGCACAAGGGACCCAATAAAGATGATGTCGTTTTGCCATCAATTTCTTCCAGCTGCCTTGTAACTAGCTTCATTATCAGTGACAACTTGGACTACATGTTCCTCGCCAATTTCATCAATCATCTCATCCATAAGCCTAAACAAGTAATCTGCATTTTTTATTTGCCCACTTGCATCTATAGATTTCATGAACACTGTACCCTCACTGCAATATACAAGAAAGTTAATCATGGACCTTCTTGTTGTTCCCGTCCATCCATCACACATAAGAGTACAACCTCTTGCCATCCATATATCTTTGAATGACGCCACCCAATCCTTATCTCAGTCAATTCCTCTTCAAGATATTTGCCATAAATCTCCTTTGGTGTAGGAGCTTTCAAACCTGGGCCTGCCTCACCAACTGAATCTATCATCGTTTGGAAATAAGGACTAGATGCTGTATGGGCTGGGACCTCTGCATGCAAAAACCATTTTACAATGTTTTTAACTGCATGTTTAGCGGAAGCAGCTGTGGCCTTTACCCCTTTCATTGCATGCTTTATGCCAGGCTGTTTTGATGAAGATTTCCTTCCCAAAATTGTGTCAACCCCACTAGTTGGTCCCGTTCCCCTCATTGAACCACCTCTCCTGATAGGTGGTGCCGGTGGCCGTGTGACACTAGCCCCTGATGATGATCCTTCTCTTGTACTATGGAACCTCCGCATGTCACTTTCCAACATGGCAGCACGCCGACTCTGCCGTAGTCCTTCTCGCCATTCTCTCTCATTAGGTGAGAGATCCTCATAATCTGTATCATCTGAGTCCTCAACATCAACAGTTCTTGTAGCTGCCTTACTTTTTCCCTTCCCAGAAATCTCTTCATGCAGTTCTTGTTGATGTTGAATACGTATGCCTCTTTGTTGTTGTCTTCCAGCCATGTAGTCTTTCATCTCATTCACTAACTCCCGTGGACAATGCTTGCATTTTACTACATTTGTTCCAATACCTGCAATGTGTTGTTTTAGGCGGTATACACCTCCATTCATTTCCTTACCACAGTGGTTACACCGCACTCTCTTAGAGGCAGCATCAATAAGGACACCGTGTTTCCATCCATGTCTACTTGTGGTTGCTCTTCCTCGTGTCCCTCTTCAGCCATACTTGCTAATCCTATAACAAATTAAGAATACAAACCATTCATGTATAAGTATACAATTATAAACATAATTACATCTAATATTAACCCTAATTAAGGTGAAATTTAGAGATTTTCTCTAATTTCTCGAAATGAAATAGTTCCATTATCATAGAAAGGCATGATTAAGTCAATTAAGTGATTGGAACCTTAATTGATCTCTAATTGTGCTAATACAACATAAGCCCCAAATATCAAACCCTAATTAGTCAATTAGGGTGAAATTTGGAGATTTTGTCTAATTGACAAAATGTAAGGGAAGAATAAGAAGATATAAGAAGATTAAACATGTGTACATGTGTTTTCATTTTTTTCAGAATTTATAACTGAATTTTGAAATTAAAAAATGAATATACCTAAGAAGAACAACTTCTTCCTTGCTTGAGTAAGATCTCTTGAGATCTACTCAAGAAGATCTCCCTTGGATGTGCTCCTTCTAACCTCTTTCAAACTTGAAAGAGAAGATAGGGTTTAGAAGAAAAAGTAGAAGAGGAAGGAGAAGAGGAAGAGAAGAAGAAGAAGAAGAACAAGAAGAAGAAGAGGAGGAGGAGGAGGCCGCTGGGGAGGAGGCCGGCGGCGGTGGAGGAGGCAGCCCGAGCTGGGGGGGGGGGAGGGGGAGCACCTTCCTTCCTTCCTAGGACACCAAACCTGCAACTTTTGTGTCCTCGGGTGGGAAGGGGCCGAAATAAGGATCGACCTCGGATCGATCGGGATCGACCCTTATCGGGTCGGATCGACGCCGGATCGTCGATTCGACCCGATAAGGTCGATCCGGCGCCTTAAGTTCAAATTGAACTGAACAGGGCCGGATCGACTGAATCGAGCCGGGATCGATCGATCCCGTTCGACTCGAGCGATCCAACTCAGATCCTACTGAGTTGGGTCGATCCAGCCGGAAATCTGGGTTTTGGGGTTCTTCAAGGGGGAATCGACCCTTGGGGGGTCGATCCGATCCGGGATCGAGCGATTCTGGCTCGATCCCGGCGATTCTTCCTTCCATGTACGGAGCTGAAGCCATGCTCCCCATCGAAATTGAAATGTCATCCTACAGGGTAGCGTCTATACCGGTCTTCAGCCCGAGGAGCGACAAGAAATTGAAAGAAGGTTGGAGGAATTGTCCGACCTAGAGGGCAAAAGGTTGGAAGCATACAGACACCTCCATCCTACCAAGCCCGCATGACTTGAGCCTACGACAAGTTAGTTAGGCCCCGTGTCTTCAAGAAAGGTGACCTCGTCATGGTCAAACAAAGAGAAGTCATGGCAGGCAAATTAAGTGGTAAACTCCAGCCAAATTGGCGCGGACCGTACGTGGTCACTGGAGTGTATGAAGGCGGGGGATACACGCTGGCGACACATGCCGGCGATCGCCCCTTCCCACCACTAAATGGCAAGCATTTGAAAATGTACTTTGCCCCTGAGCATGAATTCCTCGGGCTACCGCCCTCTGATCCCCTTATAGCCGAAGCAGGCTAGGGTTGGGCATATGTGCCCATGTCAAAAAAAAAAACAAGGGAAGGGACTAAAAGAAAATAGTGACGTCCCGGCAGACTTGGTCGCTCCCCAAAAGGGAGTGTCCAAGGGCAAAGAGCCTACAAAAAAAAAGAGAAGAAGGGATGATGACGAAATTTTCCTCTTCATTAAAAGAAAACTCCTCCTTGGTCAGCAAACCATCCTGGTCGACCAAGTCAAATCCTTTAGCCATAAACCCTAAAAAGGTCGGCTAAAACTCCTCCTTGGTCAGCAAACCATCCTGGTCGACCAAGTCAAATCCTTTAGCCAATAAACCCCAAAAGGTCGGCTAAAACCCCTTCTTGGTCAGCAAACCATCCTGGTCGACCAAGTCAAATCCTTTAGCCAATAAATCCCAAAAAAGGTCGGCTAAAACCCCTTCTTAGTCAGTAAACCATCCTGGTCGACCGAGTCAAACTTTTAGCCAATAAACCCCAAAAAGGTCGGCTAAAACCCCTTCTTAGTCAGCAAACCATCATGGTCGACCAAGTCAAATCCTTTAGCCAATAACCCCAAAAAGGTCGGCTAAACCCCTTCTGGTCGGCAAACCATCCTGGTCGACCGAATTAAACCTTTAGCCAATAAACCCCCAAAAAGGTCGGCTAAAACTCTTTCTTGGTCAGCAAACCATCCTGTCGACCAAGTCAAAACCTTCAGCCAATAAACCCCCAAAAGGTCGGCTAAGCAATGCCCCCTCAGCCAGTAAACCTCCATGGTAGGCTGTGCCGTCTTTGGCCCACCAATCATATGATGGGCTAGAGCCAAACGCGAATCCCCTAGCCAAGGCTCCGCAACCTTGCTTCGGACTCCAAGTTCCAAAAAAAAGGAGAAAAGAAAAAGGGACTAAAATAGAGATGTCCCGGTAGACTTGGTCACTCCCCAAAAGGAGTGCCCAAGGGTAAAAATGCCTGAAATCCAGCTGAGGTGAAAACCCGAAAGGGCGCCTCAGGCAAAAAGGATAACCCCTCAACGTCAAAACCGAAAGGGCGCGTTGGAAAAAGCTAGAGGGGGCTGGCTTCTGTGAAAACCCGAAAGGGCGCAGGAGTCAGTAAAGTAAAAAAAAAAACAAAGAAAAAAAATCATCATCAAATCAAAATCAATCATTACTTAACAAGGCAGGTTTCGCACAGCCAGTAAACAAAATGCTAGGTTGCGCCCCTATTTGCTTGGTAGGTGAACCGAAATGGTAGATCAGACCATATCCCTCTTTGACCAGTAAACCTCCGTGGTCGGTCAAACTTAAACCTTAGCCAGCAAACCCCGAGAAGGTAGGCTATCCCTTTTTGACCAATAAACCTCCGTGGTCGGTCAAACCTAAACCTTAGCCAGCAAACCCCAAGAAGGTAGGCTATCCCTCTTGACCAACAAACCCCCGTGGTCGGTCAAACTTAAACTTTAGCCAGCAAACCCCAAGAAGGTAGGTTATCCTTTTGACCAGCAAACCTCCATGGTCGGTCAAACCTAAACCTTAGCCGGCAAACCCCAAGAAGGTAGACTATCCTTTTGACCAGCAAACCTCCGTGGTCGGTCAAACCCAAACCCTTAGCCAGCAAACCCCAAGAAGGTAGGCTACTCCTTTTGACCAGCAAACCTCCGTGGTCGGTCAAACCTAAACCCTTAGCCAGCAAACCCCAAGAAGGTAGGCTATCCTCTTTGACCAATAAACCTCCGTGGTCGGTCAAACCTAAATCCTTAGCCAGAAAACCCCAAGAAGATAGGCTATCCCTTTGACCAATAAACCTCCGCGGTCGGTCAAATCTAAACCCACCCATAGCCAGAAAATCCCAAGAAGGTAGGCTATCCCTTTGACCAACAAACCTCTGTGGTCGGTCGAGCCAAAACCCTTTAGCCAGCAAACCAAAGTGGTAGGCTAGCCGAAATCTCCTTAGCCAGTAAACCGCAATGGTAGGCGACGCCCAAGTGATAGATCTTGTGATCAATTGCCCTAGGGTCCGGCCCCGGGCCCTAAAGTAAAAAAAAAAAAGGAAAAAAAAACAAAAAATTGTGAAAAATAAAAAAATGAATGAAAAATGATGAATGAAAAGAAAAATGAAAGAATGCAATGAAACCGACCCCTGAGGGGAAGGAAGTGTCGTCTGAGCTAACGGGTCACACCCGTCGAACGACTTGAAATATGAAGCAGTTGTTGAGCCAAGTCCAAACGGACCAGCCTCGACGCCGGGCTCTTGCATCAAATCTTGAAGAATGCCACAAATGCAAAATTCAAGGAGCGATGCCAAGCGGAAGTCTGGGAAAAGCCAACAAAGGCAAATCTCAGAAAGAAGAAATATCAAATCAGGGTCGAGGAGCAAAGCCAGAAAAGGCAAGCCTTCTCGACTAAGAATCAAAGCCAGGTTGCTAGACAAAGCCCAGAAGGCCAGCCCCAGCACCCGAAATGTTGCATCAGATCTGGAGGAATGCCAGAATGCAACGTCCAAAAAGGACATCGCTCGAACTTACCGTCCAAGAAACCGAGTAGAGGGCGGGAAAAGGCAATACTCGGATGAAGACAGCCAAGGTTAGCTCCAAGCAAAGTCAAGAGTAGCTCTTCGATGAAACTCACCCCTAGAGTTGACCTGGTTGAGCGGGTTCATGTTACTTCCCTGAAGTGATGTGCGCTCTCCTGGGTCCTCTCATGGGAACTCTTGAGTTGAAAACAAATCTGAAAAATATGCGAGCAAGGAGAGCTGATGGCTCAGCGCGAGAAGCATAGCAAGTTTGATCGCCGGCTCAACCGGCAACAACAGATTGTTGTCCTAAGTTGCTGGCGACACTACACAAATATTGAAGCGCATCGCTGTGGTTTTCAACCCAACTCCTCGCCGAGTCATTAAGACCATGGGTAGAGTTTGATAATCGCCACGGGACACCCGCCTTCGTCTTCGTCTCTGACGGATATCTCGTGGGGGGCATTTGTTGAACCCGAAAATATCGGGGCTTAAACAAACCCCGGGCAACAAATACGCCCTGGGGGAACCGGGAACAAACTCTCGGTCTCTCCCGTTCGGACGTCGGAAACAAACAACTCCGAATACTCGCGTCAATCCGGGGCGACCCGGAAGCGAGATGCCCGAGAAATTCTTCGTCGACGAAGGACACGTACCTTGGATGTCAGAAAATCCACGTCTGGAGCGGAGTTCGAAGTCGCGCCCAAAGCCGAAGGGTTCCGGAGATCAAATGCACGTGTCCCTCAAAACGAGGACAAACGCACGTGGGACGGCCGAGGAAGTGCGAGCGGTGCACTGCGAACGTGCGCGGTCGTCAACCAACAACCAAGGGAGGCCTGCAGAGCTCTTTCCCGTGTTTTCTCCCGGGAAGTTCGGAGAAAATGGTCTGAAATGAAGAAGGCCCCACCTTAAATAGTGGTGGGCCAAGAGGAAGCCCCCAGGGGGCCGCCGGTCAGCCCCCTCGCCAGTGAGGGGGGCCGCCGGTTCGCGCCCCCCACAGGGGCGCCGGTCAGCCCCCTCGCCAGTAGGGGGGCCGCCGTTCGCCCCCCACCCGCGCCACAGGGGGGGGCCGCGGTTCGGCCCCCCCGCCAGCAGGGGGGGCGCCGGTTAGGCCCCCCGCGCCAGCAGGGGGGGCCGCCGGTTGGCCCCCGCCAGCAGGGGGGGCGCCGGTTAGGACCCCCGCGCCAGCAGGGGGGCCGCCGGTTCGCCCCGCCAGCAGGGGGGGGGGGGCGTCGGTTAGGCCCCCCGCGCCAGCAGGGGGGCCGCCGGTTCGGCCCCCGCCAGCAGGGGGGGGGGGCTGGTTCGGCCCCCGCGCCAGCAGGGAGGGCCGCCGGTCAGGCCTCCTGACTGGCGGCCCCCTCCGCCAGTCAGCCCCCATCTCCAGCACCCTCGCCGGTTCGCCATCGGCCTCGACGCTCGCGCTCTGCCTCGACGCCCGTGCCAATGAAGACCTCCGCCGGGGAGGGTACCCCCGCCAGTATGCCCCCCACAAAACCTATAAATAGGGGGGCATACCCCCATTCAAAAACACGCCATTCGGCCCCCAAAAAAAAAGGGCGCCAAGAGAGAGACCGGGGGGCGAACAAATCGCATGCCCCTCAAGGTGCCGCTGAGAGCCTTACGTGCGTGAGCTTAAATAGGCCGCACGTGCTGGGGAGAAAGTCCTTGGCGTCTGTCGGTGTTCTGTCCTCCACGATCGGGCCCTCCTGCGCTCGTCCGTGAGAAGACACCACAGGTTGTCATATGACCCCGGCGTTTTCATTTAAGTCCTCCGGTGTCATAAAACGACACACGTCGAGCCCCGACTTAAGTCCTCCTGTGTCATGAAACGACACACGTCGAGGCCCATATTTAAGTCCTCCGGTGTCATAAAACGACACACGTCGAGGCCATGTTTAAGTCCTTCGGTGTCATAAAACGACACTCGTTGAGGCACATGTTTAAGTCCTCCGTTGTCACCAAACGACGTGCGTAGAGGCAATGCTGTCCGACGGTGGCACAACACGCCGACTAGCCTATACGCTTCCAAGCCCCCCAAAGACGCACGCTCACAAGCCCGTGCTCAGAGTGTCCGTGCACGAGTTTAAATAGGCCGCACGTGCTGAGGAGAAGTCCTTGGCGACCGTTGGTGTTCCGTCCTCGGCGTTCGGGCTGCCTTGCGCCACATCCGCGGGAAGACGACACAGGTTGTCACATGACTCTCGGCGTCTGTATTTAAGTCCTCCGCCGTCGTCAAATGACGTGCGTCGAGGCAACGTTGTCCGACAGTGGCACAAACACCCTGTCGTGAAAGGACAAATGGTCGCTAAATGCTCGGCGGAGGCACAAACACCCCGCCTTGGGCATCGAAGGCCCGACCAGTTCGTAAACGTCCGACGGAGGCACAAACACCTCGTCGTGCACGTAAATGCAAGTAGTACATCCTGTAATACCGGACGGAGGCACAAACGCCCTGTCACGGACATTGATGTATCCCCTGCCATGTAATGTCCGACGGAGGCACAAACACCCCGTCGTCGACACTCATGTACTCGAAATGCTTGTAATCGCCCAGTGGAGGTACAAAAAGCCCCACTAAAGGCACAAATGTAAATGTCATAAATATAAATGACATGAGCTTGAGTGAAAAATTGTGGAAATTTACTTGTCATCTGTCTTTTTCTTTAAATTTCGGTATACGGTCTTTTAATAAACATTACGCATTCGAAGGTATTCGAGTGTTATACTCGATGTAAATGAAACATCGACTTCGGTCGGTGGGGAACGGTCCAGTACACGACCACTCCAATCGCCCTGAACGCGAGCGCACGCGGAAAATAAATGAAATGAAATTCGAGGGTATCAGGGTTCGCACCCAATACCCCTCGTAAAATAAATCTTTGTCTGTTTCTCGTAAACAGTCTGGCACGCCCGCAAAAGCAAGCAAAAAGAGATCAACGAACGGGAACCCTCCCGGGGCGACCGAAGTTCATCTTTCGCGAACTTTTAGATATAAAATCGAAAATAGAAAGAAAAATCCGCGTTCCAACAAGCCCCTTGGGGATATAAATTTGTGTATGTGTGTATTAAAAGTACACATATACCCCTGCTGTCCGGAAAATTGCAGAAATACCCTGCTGTCCCGAAAAATTGCAGAAATACCCTGCTGCTCGGAAAATTGCGGATACGTCCCTGCGGTGGGGAAAATGGCAAAAATAGCCCGACGGTTCATGCCTTTTGTCCAACCCGGTGGAGCAGGACCCACGCTCTCCTGGGTGTGACTTAAAGCCAAACACATTGGGAATTCTCAGAAAATGTCAACAAATGACGGAGAAGTCCAAGCAAACCGACAAATGGCAGGAGCATCCAGGAAAGTCAATTAATGACGGAAATACCCGGAACTACTCCGAAAAGTCAAGAAATGACCAAGAGGCCTGGCTCATGCCGTTTGCACGGCCCGGTGGAGCGGGACCTACGCTGTTTCTATGAAACGGTGTGCGCTCTCCTGGGCCCGGCTTATGGCAGGCCATTCCAAGTCTTGGGATTGTCAAATAATGGCAGGAACCCTTGAACATGTCGAGATACGGCCGAAAGCCCCGGGAGGTCAGGATACGACCGAAAAGCTCTGGGAGGTCGAGAAATGACTGAAAAGCCCCGAGAGGTCGAGAAATGACCGAAAAGCTCCCGTGAATAGCCTCGGGGTTTACTCACTTCGAACACCTGAGATAAACGGGTTCGGAAGAAATAATGAAACAAACACCCCCTCTAAAACCCCTATTAATAGGGGGTAGGGGGGGGCTTGAAGAAGGACTTCCTGGCACTTGAAGCTGACTAAAAGGGACTTGGAGGCTACAAAGTTGGTGTTTAAGGGATTGTTGGAAGAATACCTCTCAAGGTCCCGTCGCCGTCTCGTGCTTCGTCTCCGTACTCCGTGACGTTTGAGGAAGAAGACACCGTAGGTCCATATATAAGACCTGGAATTTTGTAATTAAGTCCTTTCGCGTTTTAAAATAACACGTATGTGAAGGCGCAATCATGTAAACACCTAATGGAGGCACATACACTCCATTAAGGACATGTATGCAAATGTGACAAATAAATATGTTTGAGGATATTTGTGGACTTCAAATTGTCATCTAAACTTTCCTAAATTCGGCAAGGTCTTTTTATAAACGTATCGTATCAAAGGTCTTCGGGTTTTCACCCGATGTAAATGAAACACCGACTCTGGTCGGTGGGGAATGGTCCAGTACATGACCACCCCAATCGCCTGATAAACGGACGCGCGTGGAAAAAAAATATAAAATACTCGAGGGCTCAGGTTTTATACCCAATGCACCTCATAAATATAAAATCTTTTTGTTTGTTTATTTTAAACAGTCTGGCACGCCCATGCTTGGATGTACATGCGTCCGCATTACATCGAAATCTAAAAACCTATTCTCCTTCTCGGGAGGGGGGTATGAAACTTCCGCGTTCCACAGGAAGTAACTAAAGAGAATGTGAAAAAGACATTAACAGAGTGAGAACAAACTGAAAGAGAGGGAGAAGAGAATGAGAAGGGAGTGATATGAGGTTGGGAGGGCCCAAATTATGGCTGCTTACAATGCATCACAGTAGCTAGGAAACTAGCCACTGGGGACTGAATCAGCTGTACTTCGCCAATCCTGGCTGATTCTTAGCCGGATCAGATGATCCTCCCTGATGTGGTCTGTCTAGCTACAAGATTAGGGGAAGGAGGGTTTGGCAAAAACTCCTGTCATTGGCCTATCAGTTCTGATGCAATTTGATCCTTGGGTTCTTCAGAAACACAACAGATTAACCATGGGTGGCCAGGTTACTTTTCATGATCTGTTATAAGCAATTGATTGAATCAGGTGCTTGATTCAACAAGGTCATTGAAGAACTATTTGCATACAAGAGACTAAGGTGCAGGAGATGGATCAGTTGCTCGCTCAAAAGATTGGAGGTAACAGGTTGCAGGGTTGGGGACTTGTAAGCCAGAAGATTGGTAGATGAGATCATGAGGGCATCTTAATTATGTCTGACACTGATGTGGTTGACCGTGTGAATTTATCCATGGGGAGGTATTGCTTCAGTAAGTTTTAAGCAAAGAAATTGCAGAAAATGCCCGGAAAATTGCAGGAATAACCCTGCTGCCTAGAAAATTATAGAAATATCCCCGGGAAGATCTGAAAATTGCAGAAAAGCCTTGGAAGACCAGAAAATTGCAGAAAAACCCTTGAAAGGTTGGAAATTGCAGAAAAGTCACCGGAGGGCGTAAAATTGCAGGAATACCCTGCTGCCCAGAAAATTGCAAGAATACCCCTGCTGCCCAAAAAATTACAGAAATACCCCCGGTGGAAGGAAAAATGATACTGTCCGAAAAATGCACAGAAGTCCCCAGTTTGTGGAAATGTCATAAAGGCCCCCGGGAAGGGCAGAAAATTGCATAAATGTCTCGATGGTGGGGAAATTCGCAGAAATGTCCCTGCCATTAAAACAAATAGCAGAAATACTCTGGGTCAGGGGAAAACCACATGTAAACCCTCACGGAGTTCAAGAATTCAACGGAAGCCTTTGGTCGGACCAGAAAATGGCACGAAGCCCCTGGCAAGCTCCAAAGGCGACAGAGCTCAGGGTGGGAATACAGTTGGCACGACTCGGTGGAGCGGTACCCACGTCACTTCTCTGAAGCAACGTGCGCTCTCCTGGGTCGGGCCTGGATTAACCACATTTGCCAAAGGTGCTCGAAAAAGCCAGAAAATGGCCGGAATGTCCCAAAAAGCCAGAAAATGGCCAGGATATCCCAGGAAGTCAGAAAACGGCAGGGATGTCCGAGAAAGCCAGGAAATGGCAGGAATGTTCCAGGAAGCCAAAAAACGGCAGGGAAAGTCAATCAATGACGAAAGTACCCGGAGCCGCTCAAAACAGTCAGGAAATGACCGAGAGGCCCGGCTCATGCCGTTCGCACGGCCCGGTGGAGCGGGACCCACGCCGTTTCTATGAAGCGGCGTGCGCTCTCCTGGGCCCGGCTTACGACAAGCCACTCCAAGTCTTGGGATTGTCAGGTAACGACAAGAACCCTTGTACATGTCGAGACATGGCCGAAAGCACCAGGAGGTCAAGATACGATCGAAAATCCCCAGAAAGGTCGACAAATGATCGAGAAGCCTCGAGGTTTACTAACTTCGAACACCTGAGATAAACAGGTTCGAAAGAAACAATGACGAAGCCACTTCCCCGAAGCCCCTATAAATAGAGGGGCAGGGCCAAGAAGGAGGCTCGCCCCTCCGCACCTGAGCTCCGAAAGCCGCCCCCTGGATCAGCGAGCCCAGGAAGCTACCGCTCTCTCCCCCCGGATCAGCGAGCCCAGGAAGCTACCGCTCTCACCCCCCGACCATCCAGAGCGCCCTGAGAGAAAACGCTCAGACCCCTCGGAACCTGAGCAGGAGAAACCCGCTCACCTCCTCTCTGGCATTCCGTGAGCTCTTCGCCCTTGGCCCTCTCGCAAGGCTCCCGAGCTGTGCTCTGCCTTGCGATCCCGCCGGTGAAGCCTCTCCTGTGTTGGTACATACGCCGGGCCCCCGTCTTTGTGCTCCGCTCGTGCCTCCCAACGTTTGAGGAAGAAGACACCATAGGTCATTATATAAGACCCGGTATTTTATGTACAAGTCCTCCCGTGTTTTAAAATAACACAGGTAGAGGCATGTTGTGTAAACGTCCAATGGAGGTACAAACACCCCATTGAGG
The DNA here is from genome assembly GCA_014218235.1 of Colocasia esculenta. Lineage (NCBI taxonomy): Eukaryota > Viridiplantae > Streptophyta > Magnoliopsida > Alismatales > Araceae > Colocasia > Colocasia esculenta. The sequence goes on from CM024761.1 coordinate 137,218,746, forward strand.
ACATAAATGCCAACACTTGTTGTAAACGCCCAACGGAGGCACAAACACCTCGTTGTGGACGTAAATGAAATGTCACCATGTAAACGCCCGACGGAGGCACAAACACCCCGTTGCGGACGTAAATGTAAATGACGCATTGTGTAAACGCCCAAGGGAGGTACAAACACCCCATTAAAGGTGTAAATATAAATGTCATTATTGCATTCAAGGACATTTGTGGAAATTTATTTGTCGTCTATTTCCTTCAAATCCGGCATAAGGTCTTTTAACAAACATATCGCATCGAAGGTATTCGAGTTTTTACTCGATGTAAATGAAACATCGACTCCGGTCGGTGGGGAACGGTCCAGTACACGACCACTCCAATCGCCTGAAAATACGGACGCGCGCGGAAAATAAATATAAAATATTTGAGGGCTCAGGGTTTACACTTAATGTCCCTCACAAAATAAATCTCTGTCTGTTTCTCGTAAACAGTCTGGCACGCCCGAAAAGCACAAAATTAAAGGCGCGCATGCGTCCGCATCGTGCCGAATTTTTTTTTTTAAAGAGAAAATATTCCGCGTTCCACAGTCTGGCACGCCTAGTGGGACTGTTCCTACCTTCCATGCATATGTAAAAAGACCTTATGCCGAAATAGGATATATGATGACTAATATCCACACTGCAGGTACAAGGAGCTGAAGTCGGCATCAAAAGCCCGTTCCCACCTGCAATCACAAGGCGACTCAATGGCCGCAGTTACCTACGGTCCGCTGGTCATCGCTAGCCACGCTAAATGTGGCTACCTCTCCACGCCGATTGTGTTCGACGACTTTCCTGCTTTGGTGGGATCCCCACTACTTCCTAGGGGTGGTCCCCGCCATCCAAGCATGCCAATGACAGCGCCAAAAGCTACTGCAGCCAGGGGCACCAAGCGCCGCCCAAGCCAAGGCCGGGTCTTCTCGGTCAATACAGTCTCTTGTGCCGCAGTCCCTAGAAAACGGGGACAGCGCCAGGGACGCAGGGGCAGCAAGCCCCGGGCGATCGTCTCCAACTCTGGCAAGACCGTGCTAGTCGGGGACATTCGCGTTAGGCTCGATGGAGGCGAGCCGATCATGCCACGGGACAGAAGCGTCCCCACTGTGGCAACCTCTAACAAGTTCGCTCCCCTCCATGGGATGCGGCCAGAAAAGCGGGACTCCCCAAAAGGAACCCGATTGGGGTAGGCGTCCAACTCGGCACCTCAACAACCTCGCAAAATGAGGCAAATGTGGGTCACCAAGCAGGAAGCCCGCCAGATCAAGCAAGCTAGAGCGGGCCAACCCGTTGAAGACCCCAAGAAGGCAACACCTGAGCGAGAAAAAGCTCAGGACCCTGAACCTCCTCGTCCTCGCGGACAGAAAAGGAGGGGCATCTATCGAAGGCCCAACTTCGTCCCCGCCCAGGTGGAACCTATCCCAAGGGGAGACATGAGTGGCAATGAGGCTTCCGCACCTCGAGTCTCAGTCTTCGAAAGGCTGGGCACCTCAGTCTTCAGCAGGCTGGGGTCGGCACTCCGCCCAAGCACACAGAAGCCTAAGAAGCGGAGAGTGCAGCGGACGTCTGAAGAAGGCGGAGGCATAAAGATCTTCACCTGCTACGCCTCCGGAAGGGACGTGGCCGGACCATCTGGTGTCCCCACCGGCATGGCCAGGGTAGATGAAGCGGCCAAGAAGGCAAAGTTGTCTTCCGGTATACCCGGAATCTCGCCAAAAGACCTCTCCAAGGTCAGCAAGGCGGTCAAGCTGGACCCTTGAACCAGGGACAAGCCCTCGAGCCTCTGCTCGAGCCTGACCAGAGGCCACCCCTAGGCTAGGTCCAGAGAGATCTCGAAGGAGGAGAAGAAGATGAGGTCGCGAGCCTCCACCTCGGGGATCAACAACTCTCGGCAGACGGAGAACAAGCCGAAGTTTTCCTCATGCCGCCAACCAGAGCCGCCTTTCAAGCAATGACGGACGATGCCAAGTATGATTTCATACAACACTGGCAGGTTGAAATTGCCAACCTCCTGATGGAGCGGGGGCAGCCGGCAGGGGCAAATGCGCCACGTCGCCAGGTGCCGACAACAAACCAAAATGCTCAGAGAAGACACCAACAAGGTGACTTGCCCGATGTCAACCCGCAAGCAGCCGCGACCAACGATTATACCGTCGATCCGGTCCAGCAGCCGCGCAGGGGCATAAACTCCCAGGCCTCCGCAGCTGAAGATGTTGTGGCCCACCGACAAATGATTGAGAAGATTGTGGATGACCGCTTCGCTCAACGAGGCGAGGGGACCGCCACTGTGGATCTATACGGTGTGCCATACCCTGTCCACCATCAGTTCAAGAGCTGCCACGGACTTCCCCAAGGCCTCGAAGTTGCAGAAGTTCGATAGGCAAGGCTCGCCAAATGAGCACCGTGCCTACTACATAACGGTTATGGGAGAGTTGGCATTCGATGAATCCTACCTCCTCCGTTACTTCGCAACATCCTTGACGGGCACCGCCTTCTAGTGGTACTCAAGGCTGAGGCCCAACTCCATTGTTGATTGGGCCGATCTGCAGAAGAAATTCATCGACCGCTTTCAGACGACCGAAAGAAAAGTGTCGCTCGCAGAGCTGTGCTCCCTGAAGCAAAGGAAAGGAGAAACGACACTTGACTTTATCAAGCGGTGGCGTGACTTCAGCATGAGGTGCGACAACCCCCCGACAGAAGAAGATGCTATAACCATCTGTCGGCGGGGCCTGGCAGCCGAAGTAAGTGAAAAGCTGTTGGGCACAAATATCAAGGGCTTCGACCAGCTCAACTCGGTTGTCGCAGAGATCGAAATGTTCTTCGCCGACAACCCGGTGCATGCTCCCTCCAGAAACAAGCCAAGCAAGGAGCGTGCTGCTGGCAAAGAAGTCAACGTTGTGGACTTCACCCCGCAAGGCAAGGGGAAGAAGATCGCAGTCGCCAGTGTTCCAAGCAAAAAAGTGGAAGAAAGACCACCTCCAACGTCATTGCCTCAGCGTATGAGCACGCCTTACTCCTTTAAAAAGGACCATACAAGGAAGCTCTTCAAACTCTGCGTGGAGAATGACTTGATCACGCTTCCGGGGCCCAAAAGACCGGTTGAAGCAGAAAAGGTGAATGAGCCGAACTATTGCCTCTATCACCGCATGCTGGGGCACTCTATTGAAAACTGCTACGTCTTCAAAAACGAAGTACAGAAGTTGATTCAGGGTCGCCTCATTTCAATGCAAGATCACCTGGTTGACCCTCCACAGCCTCATGCTTGGGATCAGTCAAAGCAATCGGCCAACGTCATTCATGTCAATGCGCCGATCCCTGAGCCAGAGGACCCCGAGGCAAATCCACAGGACTCTCAGTCCACAAATAGGTGTGAGAACCCTCATTTCTCGACCCCTGGACAGAGATCATTACCGGAGGTAGTGCAAAACCTTGAAAGGCAGGTTCAATCACTACGGCACGGTCAGCGCCAGATGCTGATATACTTGAGGAGCATGCACGAAAGCCTGACCTCCCTCTAACAAAGACTTCCGGCGCCCGCAACTACGCCTGTGCCCCAGACCCGTCCTCCATTCGGGGGATGGATCTCGGAGGAGTCCTCAAGCCCGTCTGATGATGAAATCGCCGGAAGATTATACTCTTTTCCGCGCCGTCGAACACTGGCGCTCTATCGAACCTGCCTACAAGCAGGGCTATTGGGCTGCCAACCGCCAACAAGCATCCCGCTCAAACTTCTGCGTATATCATCAAGTCGTAGGGCATGAGCTGGAGGACTGCTACGTCTTCAAAGACAAGGTTGAAGCATGGGTCAACCAAGGGGTCATCAACCTGGGCAGCGCCCGCGTCGACCCGCCGCAGCCTCATGTTTGCGAATGGGCGGACCACTCAGCCGACGTTGTCATACATACGGCCAACGTCATCGACCCACCGGAGGTCTATACACCGGTGGCATTCACATTCTCAGAGCCGGAGATGATGGAAGCTGGCTCCTCTAACGAAGCCCCCGCCCTGTGGTACCCAGGGCGGCGAATCTCCCACCAGAATCGCTTTGCGACTGGAAATATTAGGAAGATTTTCGAAAAGCTCTTGCAGCGAGGCAGCGTAATGGCGCACAAGCAGCCGTCGACATACACTGAAAGGGAGATAAATCATCCCATATATTGCAAATACCATGCTATGCTATTGCATCCTACGGACAGATGTCCAATAGTCCGAGATTGGATCGAAGCCCTCATACAAAGGGGAAAGATCGACTCGGAAGGAAATTCCATGGTCGTGAAGAGAGCCAGGGAAGCAGCTCAGCGAGACTTCGAGCAAAGCGAATATATGAGCCTCGCAAATCTCAAGGCCCCTGAAGTTGATGAACAGGGGTGGCTCATATCGTCGACGCGGTCTCCAGCCAACGTTCAAGGCCCGACAGAAGAAGTCTCGCGACAACCTCCTCGGCGAAAGAAGGGGTCCCGACGACATCAGAGCGCGTCTCCTCATGAACAAACTACAAGAGGTACGAGCTTGGAGCGACACTTCGAAGACATATCCTTGAAAGAGGAGCCTGTCTCGGTGTTCAACCAATAAGGCCGTGTCTGACATGGGCGTCCTCGACCTGCCTCCAAACAAAGTAGCGGGACCGAGGCCCAGCCAGAGTTTTCGCAGCCCCCCAGGCGGCAAAATGAAGACTGCAGGGGCAAAAATCCAGTGATGGAACCGGCTGCCCCAGAGCCAAGCCCCTATTGGGCCGAATTTAAAGAATTGCCGCCCGAAATAATCGAGCAGGCTATCGACTCCACCTTCCAGCATCAGCAAGATGAAACTGGCTGGACTACGGTGGAGCCCAGGATGCACTTCCCACTGACGTTCCCAAAAAGGGGAGGGTCGCATAGTTGCTCCGGCCGAGAGAATACCTCTCGATCTGCCGTGCAAGCAACTGCGCTGTCGCCGCTCGAAATGGCGCAGACAAAGAAGCAAGAAAAGAACAGGCAGAAAAACATGAAAATGCGCCTGAAGAAGCAAGCCGAACGAGTAGCAGGGATGATGACCCCATCGGAGCTGACTCCGCTACAGAAGCTGTTAAAGCTCATCGATGAGCTGGAGGAGTATATTCCCTCTAAGCCCACCTGGGGAGTCCCTTTGGACAGATATATCCCTTGGGAAGAGATGGAGCACAAAATGAGGCTCAAAAGCTGGCTTCACCAAATGCTGCAAAGGGCGCAAGAGGGCTAGAAGCTGCCCCTGCTCGAAGAATTGACCATCTTCTACAAGGAGGATGAAATTACTGTCGAGAACCTAGAGGAAATGCTGAAGGACTTCTCATGCAATATGGTGTTGATACCGCCGCCTGCAAGCTTGCAGTCGCCGGCTGACAAGACCCCTGTGGCGACATATCAACGCCGCAACCGAGGCAGAGGAAAGGGTCGTGGACGAGGAAAGAAGTCCACCTTCCCCCCCGGCAAGAAGTCAAGTTCGCCCGGCCTTGACAAAATCATCGTCTTCCGAGGCGAGAAGCCCCAGCCTGTCCCCGAAACAGAAGTATGGGTGAACTCCTTCGTCTTCGACCCCTCCGATGAGGAAGAAGAAGAACATGAGGAGATCACGAGTGAACTCCCCTGCAGAAGGGTTGTCGAGCAGGCCAATCGACCTGCTCCGCCTGAGAAGAACAAAGATGAGGCTCTCGCCCAAGAAGAAGGCCTATTGGCCCCTTTGTTCAGAGAAAGATCGGATGAACAGTCAGGGACACGACGGAGTGACAAGTCTGGGCAGCCGCTAGAATCTTTGGCGGACATGCTCCCGCCGTTAGATCAGCTCCGTGCTCGGGCTGACCGCAAAATCATTCAGCATATGAAGCGGTTCCCTACCAACGTCACCATATGGGACGCCATTGCCTGGAGCAAGGAGCTATTGACACGGATGGAATATATGTGAATCACACGTGGTGTATCATCGGTGTGGAAACACAGATCATTTGATTTTGTTTATTTTATTTCATTTTATGGAGGTTTATGTATATCATTTCACATGCTTTGAATTTTGCGGGGCGTGCCAGTTTGTCTAATAGACAGAAAAGAATCCGCGCAATGCGAAGAGAAATATTGGGTGTCCATGCAATGGACAGAGGTGTCCGTGTGACGGACGACTGGGTTGTCCATGAAATGGACGGGGATGCCCGTGTGACGGGCGACTAGGGTTGTCCATGAATGGACGGGGATGCCCGTGTGACGGGCGACTAGGGTGCGCCGTTTTTTTATCTGAACTCCTTGAGTCCCGTATCTATACTCATCAGATGATTGAGGTAGCATGTGCTGGACCTCTGTCTCCATCGATCGAAATCGATGTTACATTTACATCGAGTTAAGACTCTTGGTGTTTATTTAACATCAGTTTTAACTCGAATACCATTCGTAGCAAAGGGGATGAGAGAGTACACATTTTTTTAGAAAATCCTGGTCATGATGCATCATTTTCTTTGGTTATTTTGAAATACTTTTTGCTTTGAGTGTTTCATTTTGAAAAGACTGCCCTTTGTGGAGCTCGAGATATGACTTTTAAGAAGGGAACGGGTATATTCCCGTGAACCCATTTGGGTCTCCCTCCTCTCCCTTTCTGAGAAAGATGTTGTTTGAAGGTTTTATTTTGGAAAACCTGAGATTTATTATGCAGACGGGTATATACCCGTGCATTTGATTCTGAACTTGGGGAAGGTCGTGATTCAAAGTAGCA
>CM024761.1:137225574-137714394 GCA_014218235.1 Colocasia esculenta
CACGACGGAGTGACAAGTCTGGGCAGCCGCTAGAATCTTTGGCGGACATGCTCCCGCCGTTAGATCAGCTCCGTGCTCGGGCTGACCGCAAAATCATTCAGCATATGAAGCGGTTCCCTACCAACGTCACCATATGGACGCCATTGCCTGGAGCAAGGAGCTATTGACACGGATGGAAATATTATGTGAATCACACGTGGTGTATCATCGGTGTGGAAACACAGATCATTTGATTTTGTTTATTTTATTTCATTTTATGGAGTTTATGTATATTCATTTCACATGCTTTGAATTTTGCGGGGCGTGCCAGTTTGTCTAATAGACAGAAAAGAATCCGCGCAATGCGAAGAGAATATTGGGTGTCCATGCAATGGACAGTGTCCGTGTGACGGACGACTGGGTTGTCCATGAATGGACGGGGATGCCGTGTGACGGGCGACTAGGGTTGTCCATGAAATGGACGGGGATGCCCGTGTGACGGGCGACTAGGGTTGTCCATGAATGGACGGGGATGCCCGTGTGACGGCGACTAGGGTGCGCCGTTTTTTTCTGAACTCCTTGAGTCCCGTATCTATACTCATCAGATGATTGAGGTAGCATGTGCTGGACCTCTGTCTCCATCGATCGAAATCGATGTTACATTTACATCGAGTTAAGACTCTTGGTGTTTATTTAACATCAGTTTTAACTCGAATACCATTCGTAGCAAAAGGGGATGAGAGAGTACACATTTTTTTAGAAAATCCTGGTCATGATGCATCATTTTCTTTTGGTTATTTTTGAAATACTTTTTGCTTTGAGTGTTTCATTTTGAAAAGACTGCCCTTTGTGGAGCTCGAGATATGACTTTTAAGAAGGGAACGGGTATATTCCCGTGAACCCATTTGGGGTCTCCCTCCTCTCCCTTTCTGAGAAAGATGTTGTTTGAAGGTTTTATTTTGGAAAACCTGAGATTTATTATTGCAGACGGGTATATACCCGTGCATTTGATTCTGAACTTGGGGAAGGTCGTGATTCAAAGTAGCATTTCTGTATTAGAAGAGTTGCTACATTAATTTTCTTTATGACATGATATTCTTTTACAACATCCTTCTTTTAAATGAAGTCTGAATTGAGGCAGAATTTCATTTCTCCTTGTTCATCGTTTCATTCATTCATCATTCATTTTTTTTTTACTTGTATGAGTATGATTTTCGGAGAACGTGTGCACATATCTCCATGGACGTTTTTGTCAACTTGAAGTTCCTTTCTGGAAACTGTTCATATGAACACAATTCTCGTGAGTATGCATCATGCTGCTCTTTGGAGTAACTGAGCACAGTTCGGGTCCTATCACAGTTCGGGTCCTGTCACAGTTCGGGTCCTATCATAGTTCGGGTTCTGTCCTCTTTTTCTTTGCATGTGTGTATATTATCACAATTTTCATAATTTATTTTGGCAGAGTTTCCGCTTATGCGGAATGCCCTCACGAAGATATATGCATATGACATGTACTTATATCCATGTGTCCTCAGAGAATCTTTGCCCGAGGGATTTTGCCTTTAAGAAAGTATGTGTATATACGATCATAAATTTGCAGTTTACGCATATTTTCTCACCGGTATTCCCTTTTGAGTGGAGTGTCCGGCAAAAAGGACCATCTGCATATGCAGAATCCTTTTTGAGAGGCATACGCATATAGTTGCGGATTTATGATTGTATAGACATGTCCGTAGTTGGAGACTCTGCTTGGGCAGAGTTTCCTCTTGGGAACACATGTATATAAATACAAAGTTTGTGATTATACTGATATGTTTTTAGAGGGAAAACTCTGACATGAGCAGGGCTTCCTTCCAAGTAACACATGTGTATAGGCACAAATTTGAATTTTATAGGTATGTTCTTAGGCGGAATCTCCACTTGGGCAGAGTTTCCTCTAGGAAACATGCATATAAAAATACCAATTTGTGAATATACAAACATGTTCTTGGGCAGAATCTTCCCTTGGGCAGAATCTCCTCTAAGAAACATATAAATATAAACACAGATTTGAATTTTATAGATATGTTCTTAGGTTGAATCTCTGCTTGGGCAGAGTTTCCTCTAAGAAACACATATATAAAAAGACGAATCTGTGAATATATGAATATGTTCTCGAGTAGAATCTCCACTTGGGCAGAGTCCCTCTAAGAAACATATGCATATAGCACAAACACACCATCCCGGAGAGTTTAAAACTCGATGGAGGTGGCATAAATAACAAAGGCATCTAAAATACCATATTCCGTAACGGACGGTATTTAGAACCTATAGCCTGTGAGGGCCGGTGCCGCTATTGCGGACTTTTAGCCGATGAAGTTTGCCGATGCCGAACAACTTCTCAATACTCGGGAGGAGATTTGGTACCTTGACTCACAAAGAGAAGAGATTGAGGACCAAGAGGGGAGCCTTTGAGAATTCAGAAATTTCTATTTCCTTCAACTTTGAGGGGAGCAATGGAATGCTTGAGTGGGAGAGAGAAAGAGCCCTTTCACATGGGGAATGGGGGATCCGGGAGAATGGAAGCCGGGGGATCCGGAGAGCCTGGGAGCCGACCTTTTTTCATGGGGGATGGGGTGCCTTTTATAGGGGAAGGCACCCCTTACATTGCATGGGTGGGGGTTTAAACCGATGGGAGTTCCATCGGTTAGAGGGAAAATTCCCTCTAACCGATGAGACTCTCATCGGTTAAAGAAAAAAACTCCTCTAACCGATGAGACTCCCATCGGTTAGAGGGTTAAAGGCCCTCTAACCGATGGGGTACCATCGGTTAGGGCTTTTCCTTTTTTCATTTTCTCTGTTTTCTATTTTTTTTTGTTTTTTCTATTTCTCTGTTTTCTTTATTTTTCTGTTTTCTTTATTTTTCTGTTTTCTTTTTTTTTTGAAAGGGGAACCCCTTAACCGATGGGGTTCCATCGGTTAGGGGGATCCCCCCTAACCGATGGAACCTCCATCGGTTAGAGGGGAAAACTCCCCTAACCGATGGAGGTTCCATCGGTTTAGGGGGGAATCCCCCTAGCCGATGGAACATCGATCGGTTTAGGGAGAACTCCCCTAACCGATGGAGCTTCCATCGTTAAGGGGGAAAACCCCCTTAACCGATGGAGCTACCATCGGTTAGGGGGAAAAAACCCCCTAACCGATGGTATTCACATCGGTTTAGGGGAGGGGCTTAAAAAGTCTATAAATAGACCACCCTCCCCTTCATTTGAAGGGGTCTTGCCCTTTGGAGAAGCCCGTGCCATTCCGTCGTGCCATTCCGTACATTTTGTCGGAAGTTCTGCCGTCCCGGACGGAGAATCAATTGCAAGTCTTTGGAGCCTTCGTGGCGGACTTGTTCTTGTACTTATCTTTCACATGTGGTCTTGTAGACCTCGTAATGCCGGAATTTTTCCGTGCCGTATTTCATATGGAGATTTATTCTCCTCGGCATCTCCCACTTGCTTGGGGTGCTTGACAATATTTGAGAGCTGGAACGGCTTTCAACAAAAACTTGGATTAAGTTATGACTTTAAGCAACCTTGGGGTCACCCTAATCATAACTGTTTTGTCCCCTTAATCAAGCCGTTAAACCGGTTAGGTGGGGTCAACGTTTTACCGGTAGTTGCTAACCCCGGGTTAAGTAGCCATCCTCTTTTCATAGGCTAGCTAACTGATTAGTCGCCCACAGGTGAATGTCACCTACCTGACTTGTTTGACTGCTATATAAGGGAGCATTGGTGCTTCTCTTAACAAGCATCCAACACATCCAACACATTCATATTTGTGTGTGTGTTTTTTTTTTTTGTCCCAACAGGAGTTAAGAGCGGCTCTCATCAAAACTGCAAGAGCCCGAGGTCTATGAAGCTGATGTGACCGAACTCCAAGCTCAAGCCCCGGAAGCATTGGCGGCGGAGGTGACATTCTTCGACAAAGGCATGTTGCTGGCCAACGCTGTACCACACGAGCTCAACCGGATCTTGGTTGACCCTGGGGCATCGATCACATCATGCCCCTCAAGACTTTCAAGTCTCTATACCTCATGCCCTACTTGCAAAGGTAAATGATGTTAGAATCTCTGGGTTCAATCAGAACTTCGAAAACGCCTTGGGAAAGGTGGAAGTGCAGCTGGCCATGGATGGCCTGGCCACCAAGGTCGTGTTCTACATCATCAATGCAAACACGTCCTACAAGGCTCTCCTAGGAAGACCCTGGCTGCATGAAAATCGGGTCATCCCCTCAACTCTCCACCAGTGCATAAAATATGTCAAGGAGGGAGAGCAGCATGCAGTCTTCGCCGACCGGGCCCCTTTCTGCCCAAATGAATGTAATCTGGCGGATGCCCAGCTATATTTCGGCGTGCCCCTTAGCGGACCTTCGACTGCATCAAAAGGAAAGGGAAAACAAGACACGGTGCAAGCCAAGGAAAATAAGACAAGGACGAGGAGGAGCTATTCACTGTCAACAAAGACCTCCTCGAAATCCACCGACTCGCTCGCCTTGTCGAGTCCATCGAGCCTGGGCCCAGCTGCCCGGAAAGGCGGAAAGTCAATTATGAAGCAAACGCCATCGGTGAGGCCATCAGCCAAAGCATCTCCTTGCCCCCGGCGTACATGCAGCTGCCCTTTCATAGGGAGGAGCACAGGGTGGAACGGTTGAAGAAGTTCATTGTCACCCATTATAGAAGTGATAGTCTCGAGAAGGGCGAGACGCCGAAGCTAATAATCTTCTACAAGGGGGACCCGCTCCCATATAGGCCCCTAGAAGACAACTTCGGCTGGAGTCAAACAACTCAAGTCGCCCTTGAGCCCGTCCAAGAAATGGACGACATGTCCGGGCGTATCAAGAAATTGTGCCATAAGCAGAAGATCGTGCAAATGCAGGATCCCTCTCGGCGGGAATACTTCCACTAGCTCTGGTACCCAAAACAACTCCGAGGGCAACCCCCATATTGTGCAAAAGACACCCGGGGGTTGGGTTATGATCGAGGGACAGACTTTGAGGCCTATTACGCGGTAAATATCGTTGGGCTTATCCCCTCGTCTGATCACTGCCATGCTGACGGACAGACTCCTGCCTCCATAACAAAACCGCAAGAAGAAGCAAATTTCGTCCTCGCAAACGAGGCACTGCGCCATGAAGCACCTCAAATGGAGGAACAACTATTTTGGCCGATTGCCGAGGAGGGCTTCAAATATTATGACGTCCACGTCGCCGACTCCGATGAAGAAAAAGACTTCATCGATTTACAACTGGCGCCCCGCGAACTTGAAGATGGCAGACAAGCTACCGTGGACGAGCTGGTTGAGCTCAACCTCGGGGGACCAGAAGAACCCCGACCAATCTTCGTCAGCGCCCTCCTCAATGAAGAGGAGCGACAGTCGTATCAGCAACTCTTGCTCGAATTCAAGGACTATTTCGCGTGGACATACAAAGAAATGCGAGGCCTAGACCCTTCTGTGGCCGAGCACGAGCTGTCAATACTCCCTACAGTAAAGCCGGTCAAACAGGCCCAAAGGCGTATGCGCCACGAGCTGGAGCTGAAGGTAAACGCCGAGATGGACAAACTCCTCGAGGTCGACTTCACCGAGCCCTGCATCTACCCAACTTGGCTGGCTAACATAGTGCCGGTGAAGAAGAAGAACGGTCAAGTCCGAATCTGTATCGATTACAGGGACTTGAATAAAGCCTTCCCGAAGGACGACTTCCTGGTCCCGATCACTGAAACAATGGTCGATATGACCAGGGGACACGAAACATTATCCTTCATGGATGGGTCGTCAGGCTACAATCAAATTCGTATGGCTCCCAAAGATAAGGACCATACTGCATTCAGGTCTCCCAAAGGGATCTTCAACTACAAAAGGATGTCCTTCGTCCTGAAGAATGCTGGGACCACCTATCAAAGGCCCATGACTAAGATTTTCGGCGAAATGCTCCACAGCTTAGTCGAGTGCTACGTTGATGATTTGGTCGTCAAGACCAAAAGCGAGAAGACCATCTAGGCGACTTACGTCAGGTCTTTGAAAGACTTCGCCGACATCAACTGAAGATGAATCTAATGAAGTGCGCCTTCGGCGTTTCGAGTGGCAAATTCCTCGGCTTCATTGTCAAATACCGCGGGATAGAAATTGATCCCGTCAAAATCAAAGCCATCAAGGAATTGCCGTTGCCAAAAACCTTGATGGAGTTGAAATCACTCCAAGGAAGGTTGGCCTATATAAGGCGGTTCATCTCCAATCTATCGGGCAGATGCGCTCCCTTCAGGACACCTTTGAAGAAATCAAAGAATATCTCCTCACTCCTCTCGTATTGGGAGCCCTGGTGAAAGGAAAGCCGCTCATCCTCTACATTGCGACCATGGAAACATCGCTGGGAGCACTCCTGGCACAAACAAATGAGGTAGGCAAAGAGCAGCCGCTATACTACCTTAGCCGAATGCTGGTGGACCCAGAGCACCGCTACTCCCCTGTGGAGAAAGTATGCCTCGCGCTGATATTTGTCGTCAAGAAATTACGACATTATTTATTGGCCCATCAAGTCAGCCTCATCTCGAGGATGGACCCGCTAAAAGCACTCCTCACCCAACCTATGTTGTCAGGAAGGATGGGGAAGTGGGCCCTACTCCTTATGGAGTTTGATATTACCTTCGTCCTAAGAAAAGCAATCAAGGGACAAGGCATGCCTGACTTTCTAGTGGCGCATCCACTCCCAGCAGTCTCTCCCCTCGAGTTCAAACTTCCTGAGGAGGAAACGCTCTCGCTCCCTCAAGGGAAGGAAGTCAACAAGAAGAACCTCTCGTCCAAGAAAGTGGAAATACTCTTGCCATAGAGCTACCACATTGGGAACTCTATTTTGACGGTGCTTCCCGAGTGCTCAAACAAACTGACGGCACCATAACTTACACCTTCGGAGCGGGCATTGTCCTGGTGACTCCACAAGGGGGAATCTTTCACAACTCATGCGCCCTCATGAAGCCATTGACCAACAATCAAGCTGAATATGAAGCATTGATCGTGGGACTTCAACTGGCCGTCGAAATGGGCGTTAAATGTATAAAAGTATACGGAGACTCGCAGCTGGTCATCCGTCAAGTGCTAAGGGATTACGATGTTCAGAAACAAGAACTGATCCCCTATCATGCCAAAGTAATGAAGCTTCGCGAGAGGTTCTATCTGTTCGAAATTGGGCACGTCCCCAGAAGCCAAAACTCACAAGCCGACGCACTAGCCAAACTGTCGTCTGCTTTAAAGCTCCCTCCTGAAGGAGAATTGGGAATAACCGTCCGGCATAGGAGGTTAATGCCCAGCGTCCTCGAGGACGATTTTGACCCAAAAATTGTAGAGGTCAACACCTTGGAAGAAGAAGCCAGCCAAGAAGAAGACTGGCGCCAGCCGATCATCCAAATAAAGAACGGTTGGCTGCCCTCAGGAAGGGCTGAAAGAGTCCAGTTGCTGCGGCGGGCCATGTCCTATCAAATGATCGGGGACCAATTGTACCGGCTTGTCCATGAAAAAGACAAGTCTGTCCTCCTAAGATGTCTCTCCTCCGAAGAAGCCAAAGTCATTATGCATGAAGTCCACTCCGGACTGTGCGGGGCCCACCAGGCGGGAGACAAAATGAAGATCAATATCAAGTTAAAAGGCTTTTTCTGGCCGACCATGTACGTAGATTGCGTCCAGTACGCCCGTGCGTGTCATCATTGCCAGATCTTCAGTTCGGTGCCAAGAAAACCGCCGAACGAATTGCATCCAACCACCCCCACATGGCCCTTTGCGGAATGGGGAATGGATATCGTGGGACCTTTCCCACCATCTTCCGGCGGCCACAAGTTCATCTTAGCGGCCACCGACTACTTTTCCCGATGGGCGGAAGCAATCCCCCTCCGGGAGGTGACCGGGGTAGCCGTTGCCAAATTTGTCAAGCAACACCTAATCTATAGGTTTGGCACCCCTTACCGGATCGTATCAGATAACGGTACGCCCTTAAAAAACAAGATAATATATGCATTGGCGGCCAATTCCATATAGACTGGAGGACGTCAACAGTCTACAACCCTCAAGCCAACGGTCTGGCAGAAGCCTTCAACAAGACCCTTTGCAAATTGCTTGCCAAGATAGTCGGCAATCGCAAACGCGACTGGGGGGAGAAAATACATGAAGCACTCTTGGCATATCGGACGGTCTACCGAACCCCACTGGGTGCTCCCCCTTCTCTTTGGTGTACGGAGCTGAAGCCATGCTCCTCATCGAAGTTGAAATGTCCTCCTACAGGGTAGCCGTCCGTACTGGCCTTCAGCCCGAGGAGCGACAAGAAATTGAAACAAGGTTGGAGGAATTGTCCGACCTAGAAGGCAAAAGATTGGAAGCCTACAAACACCTCCAATCTTACCAAGCCCGCATGACTCGAGCCTATGACAAGCTAGTCAGGCCTTGTGCCTTCAAGGAAGGCGACCTCGTCATGGTGAAGCAAATGGAAGTCATGACAGACAAATCAAGCGGCAAACTCCACCAAATTGGCGTGGGCCATATGTGGTCACTGGAGTGTATGAAGGCGGAGGATATATGTTGGCGACACATACTGGTGACCGCCCTTTCCCGCCACTAAATGGCGAGCATTTGAAAATGTATTATGCCCCCCCCCCCCCGAACATGAATTCAGGGGGCAGCCACCCTCTGATTCCCCCATGTCTGAATCAGGCTAAAACTGGGCACATGTGCCCATATCAAAAGAAAAAAAGAAGAAAAGGGGACTAAAAATAGAAATGTCCCAGCATACTTGGCCACTCCCCAAAAGGAGTGTCTAAGGGCAAAAAAGCCTGAAAAATCCAGTTGGGGTGAAAACCCGAGAGGGCGCCCCAAGCAAAAATAGATAACCCCTCAACGTGAAAACCCGAAAGGGCGCGTTGGAAAAAGTCAGAGGGGGCCGGCCTTGGTGAAAACCCGAAAGGGCGCTAGGGTTGGTAAAAAAAAAAAGAAGAGGGAAGAAAAAGAAAGAAGAATTCTCCCCAATATGAATTATGTTTTCCTTGGTCAGCAAACCATGGTGGTCGACCGAGTCAAACCATTAGCCAGCAAACCAAAATGGTAGGCTAAAACTCCTTCTTGGTCAGCAAACCATGGTGGTTGATCGAGTCAAACCATTAGCCAGCAAATCAAAATGGTAGGCTAAAACTCCTTCTTGGTCAGCAAACCATGGTGGTCAACCGAGTCAAATCCTTGGCCAGCAAACCAAAATGGTAGGCTAAAACTCCTTGGTCCGCAAACCATGGTGGTCGACCGAGTCAAAACCCTTAGCCAGCAAACCACAATGGTAGGCTAAATCCTTCCCGGTCAACAAACCATGGTGGTCGACCGAGTCAAACCTTTAGCCAGCAAACCAAAATGGTAGGCTAAACGCTTTTCCCGGTCAACAAATCATGGTGGTCGACCGAGTCAAAACCTTTAGCCAGCAAACCAAAATGGTAGGCTATCCCCCTCTTGGCCAACAAACCGCCATGGTAGGTCAAGTCAAATCCCTTAGCCAGCAAACCAAAACGGTAGGCTAAACCCTGTTTTCCTCGGTTAAACAAACCACAAATGTCGACCCAGTTAAACTTTAGCCAGCAAACAAAAATGGTAGGCTATCCCGTACCTCTTTGGCCAACAAACCACGAAGGTCGGCCAAATTATATCCCCCTTAGCCAACAAACTGATAAGGTCGGCTAAGCCATGCCCCTTTCAGCCAATAAACCTCCACGGTAGGCTGTACTATCCTTAGCCAGCAAACCAAAATGGTAGGCTAACCCAATGCTTTAGCCAGCAAACCAAAATGGTAGGCTAACCCATATGCCCGCTCTGGCCAATAAGTCACAATGACAAGCCAGATTAAATCCTTTAGCCAGCAAACCAAAATGGTAGGCTAACCTAAACCCTTTAGCCAGCAAACCAAAATGGTAGGCTAAACCCCCCCCTCTGGTCAACAAACCATGATGGTCGACCAAGCCAAAATCCTTAGCCAACAAACCACAATGGTTGGCTAAGTTCAAATAGTAAATTCTATGGCCCAAGGTTCCGCAGTGCCGCTTCGGATCCCAAGCTCCAAAAACAAAAACAAAAACAAAAAAAGAAGAAAAGAAAAAAGGGACTAAAAATAGAGATGTCTCGGCAGACTTGGTCACTCCCCGAAAAGAGTACCCAAGGGCAAAAAGGCCGAGAATCCGGCTGAGGTGAAAACCTGAAAGGGCGCCTCAGGCAAAAATAATGACCCCTCAACGTGAAAACCCGAAAGGACACGTTGGAAAAAGCTAAAGGGGGCCGGCTTCCGTGAAAACCTGAAAGGGCGTGGGAGTCGGTAATGTGAAAGGAAAAAAATCACCACTCATCAAGTCAGGCCCTGCTCAGCCATTAAACGAAATGGTAAGCTGGGCCACTTTCCTCTTGGTCAGTAAACTAGATAGTAGGTCAAGTCAAACCTTTTTAGCCAACAAATCTCAGTGGTAGGCTAAACATTTATTCCCCTTAGCCAGCAAACCCCAAAAGGTCGGCTATACCTTTCCTTGACCAACAAATCACCTTGATAGGTCGAGTCAAATCCCCTTAGCCAGCAAACCCCGAAAGCTTGGCTATACCTCTTCTGGCCAACAAACCACCCCGGTAGGCCAAATCCAAACCTTTTAGCCAGCAAACCGCAATGGTAGGCTAAACCCTTTCCCTGGTCAGCAAACCGCCATGGTCGACCAGATCAGATCCCCTTAGCCAGTAAACCAGAATGGTAGGCTAGCCCAAACCCTTAGCCAGCAAACCAAACGGTAGGCTAACCTATACCCCTTAGCCAGCAAACCAAAAATGGTAGGCTAACCTAAATTCCTTGGTCAACAAACCACCTTTGTAGACCAGAACGAATGCCCCTTTCGGCCAACAAACCTCAATGGTAGGCCGAACCAAACTCCTTAGCCGGCAAACCAAAATAGTAGGCCAACCCAAATCCCTTAGCCAACAAACCACAATGGTAGGCTAAGTCCAAGTTGCAAATCCCATAATCAAGTGCCCCAGGGTCCAGCCTCGGACCCCAAAACATATATATATATATATAAAAGAAAAAAAGGGGACTAAAAATAAAGATGTCCCGGCGGACTTGACCATTCCCCAAAAAAGGGGGAGGTTCAAGGGTAAAAAGGCCCTAAATCCGGCTGAGGTGAAAACCTGAAAGGGCGCCTCAGGCAAAAGTAGGTAACCCCTCGGTGTGAAAACCCGAAAGGGCGCACCGGAAAAAGCCAGAGGGGGCCATCTTCGGTGAAAACCCGAAAGGGCACTTGGGATGGTAATGTAAAAAAAAAAGAGATGATGAAAAAATGAAATGAATAAACAATGATGAACTCCCCCAAAGGGGAAGGAGGTGTTGCTCAAGCAAACGGGTCATACCCGTCAAGCCATCTAAACATGAAACAGTTGCTGAACAAAGCCAAGGAGGACAGCCTCAGCGGCAGAAGTTTGCATCAGATCTTGAAGAATGCCAGAAATGCAAAATTCAAGAGCGATGTGCCAAATGAAATCCCGAGAAAAGCTAAGAAGGCAAGTCTCGAGAGTAAAGTCGCTGAACAAAGCCAAGGAGGCTTGCCTCAACAGCAGAAGTTTACATCAAATCTGGAAGAATGCCAGAAATGCAAAATTCAAAAGCAAGATGCCAAATGAAATCCCGAGAAAAGCCAGGAAGGCCAGTCTTGGGAGAAAAATATGAGATCATGTCGAAGAGCAAAGTCAAAGAGACAAGCCTCATTGACCAAATGATAAGCCGTTGAGCAAAGTCTCGAAGACAAGTCTCACCGGTCAAATCTCCAACCAAATCAAGTTCTCGAGCAGAGCCAAAAAGGCAAGCCTCGGAAGAAGGATGTTGAAATCAGGTTCTCGAGTAAAGTCAAAAAGACAAGACTCGGATGAAGAAAGTCAAAATCAGCTCCGAACGAAGCCCTGGAGCAACTCTTCAATGAAACTCACCCATAGAGTTAACCTAGTGGAGCGGGTCCATGTTACTTCTCTGAAATGATGTGCGCTCTCCTAGGTCCTCTCGTTGGAACTCTTGAGTTGAAAAGATCTGAAAAATATGCAAACAATGGGAGCTAATCGTTCAGCGCGAGAAGCCTAGCAAGTTTGATCGCCGGCTTAAACTGCAACAACAAATCGTTGTCCAAGTTGCTGGCGACGCTACACAAATGTTCAAGCGCATTGCTGTGGTTTTCAACCCAACTCCCCACCAAGTCATAAGACCAGGGGTAGAGTTTGAAAATCGCCACCGGACGTCCGCCTTTGTCATCGACTCCGACACACATCCCGTGGGGGGCATTTGTTGATACCAAAAATTAAACAACAAAAAAGGGAAAACCCCCCAAAACTTTGTGCGGGGCTCGCCCGTGGGCGCCACCCGCGCCAGACCAGCGTGGGGACCACCCGCGCCAGACCAGTACAGGGTGACACCTACGCCGGGCCAGCGCAGGGTGACACCCGCGCTAGACCAACGCGGGGGCCACCCGCGCCAGACCAGTGCGGGTGCCACCGGCGTCGGGCCAGCGTGGGTGACACCCGCGTCGGGCCAGCGGTTGGCCCGCGGCCCTGGCCGGTCCGGCGGCCATGGCCGCCCTCGCGTCCACCCACGCCGGGCCATTCCACCCGCGCTGGGCCATCCACCCTCGTCGGTACCACCCCCGCAAACCCCTATAAATATCGGGGTAGGAGCATGAAGAAGCTCAGGTTTTTTCGCCCCCCGCACACTGGCGAGACGCTCTCGTGCGCAGACCCTCGCCTCGCTCTCGCTCTAGCAGGACGACGGGCAGACTCTCCTGGGGCTGAGGAGAAGTCCCCCTCCTTTGGGGGGGGACATGTTTGTTCCTCATATGAAGCTCCCATGTGGGCCCCAATTTGTGTAAAATTACACAAAGGCCCCTGGGGAGAAAATTTGTGCATGTGCGTAAAATTACACGTGCCCCCTCATGTGGGCCCAAGTTTGTGTAAAATTGCACAAATCCCCCCGAGAGTATGAAGTTTGTGTATGTGTACATCAAAAGTACACATATACCCCTGCTGTCCGAAAATTGCAAGAATACCCCTGTTGCCCAAAAAAAATTACATAAATATCCCTGTGAAGAAGAAATTGCAGAAAATTCCCGAAAAATTGCAGGAATACCCCCTGCCTAGAATTATAGAAATCCCCGATCTAAAATTGCAGAAAAGCCTTGAAAACCGAAAATTGCAGAAAAGTCCCGGATGCGTAAAATTGCAGGAATACCCCTGCTGCCCAAAAATTGCAGGAATACCCCTGACCCAAAAATTAAATACCCCGTGAAGAATTGCAGAAAATGCCCGAAAATTGCAGAATACCCCTGCTGCCTAGAAAATTATAGATATCCCGGGAAGATCTGAAAATTGCAGAAAAGCCTTGAAAGACCAGAAAATTGCAGAAAAGTCACCGGATGGCGTAAAATTGCAAGAATACCCCTGCTGCCCAGAAAATTGCAGGAATACCCCTGTTGCCCAAAAAATTACAGAAATACCCCGATGGAAGGAAAAATGATACTGTCTGGAAAATTGCACAGAAGTCCCCAGTTTGTGGGAAATGTCATAAAGGCCTCCAGAAAGGGCAGAAAATTGCATAAATGTCTCGATGGTGGGGAAATTCGCAGAAATGCCCCTGCCATTAAAAAAAATAGCAGAAATACTCCGGCTCAGGGGAAAACCACATGTAAACCCTCACGGAGTTCAAGAATTCAACGGAAGCCTTTGGTCGGACCAGAAAATGGCACGAAGCCCCTGGCAAGCTCCAAAGGCGACGGAGCTCAGGGTGGGAGTACCGTTGGCACGACTCAGTGGAGCGGTACCCACGTCACTTCTCTGAAGCGGCGTGCGCTCTCCTGGGTCAGGCCTGGATTAACCCCATTTGCCAAAGGTGCTCGAAAAAGCCAGAAAATGGCCGGAATGTCCTAGAAAGCCAGAAAATGGCAGGAATGTTCCAGGAAGTCAGAAAACGGCAGGGAAAGTCAATCAATGACGAAAGTACCCGGAGCCGCTCAGAAAAGTCTTGAAATGACCGAGAGGCCCGGCTCATGCCGTTCGCATGGCCCGGTGGAGCGGAACCCACACCGTTTCTATGAAGCGGCGTGCGCTCTCCTGGGCCTGGCTTACGGTAGGCCATTCCAAGTCTTGGGATTGTCAGGTAACGACAAGAACCCTTGTACATGTCGAGACATGGCCGAAAGCTCCAGGAGGTCAAGATACGACCGAAAATCCCCAGAAAGGTCGACAAATGACCAAGAAGCCACATAAAAAGCCTCAAGGTTTACTAACTTCGAACACCTGAGATAAATAGGTTCGAAAGAAACAATGACGAAGCCACTTCCCCAAATCCCCTATAAATAGAGGGGCAGGGCCAAGAAGAAGGAGGCTCACCACTCCGCACCTGAGCTCCGAAAGTCGCCCCTCAGATCAGCGAGCCTAGGAAGCTACCGCTCTCTCCCCCCGGATCAGCGAGCCCAGGAAGCTATCGCTCTCACCCCCCGACCATCCAGAGCGTCCTGAGAGAAAACGCTCAGACCCCTCGGAACCTGAGCAGAAGAAACCCGCTCACCTCCTCTCTGGCATTCCGTGAGCTCTTCGCCCTTGGCCCTCTCGCAAGGCTCCCGAGCTGTGCTCTGCCTTGCGATCCCGCCGGTGAAGCCTCGCCTGTGTTGGTACATACGTCGGGCCCCCGTCTTTGTGCTCCGCTCGTGCCTCCCAACGTTCGAGGAAGAAGACATTGCAGGTCATTATATAAGACCCGATATTTTATGTACAAGTCCTCCCGTGTTTTAAAATAACACAGGTAGAGGCATGTTGTGTAAACGTCCAATGGAGGTACAAATACCCCATTGAGGACATAAATGCCAGCACTTGTTGTAAACGCCCAACGGAGGCACAAACACCCCGTTGTGGATGTAAATGAAATGTCACCATGTAAATGTCCGACGGAGGCACAAACACCCCGTTGCGGACGTAAATGTAAATGACGCATTATGTAAACGCCCAATGGAGGTACAAACACCCCATTAAAGGCGTAAATATAAATGCCATTATTGCATTCACGGACATTTGTGAAATTTACTTGTCGTCTATTTCCTTCAAATCCGGCATAAGGTCTTTTAACAAACATATCGCATCGAAGGTATTCGAGTTTTTACTCGATGTAAATGAAACATCGACTCCGGTCGGTGGGGAACGGTCCAGTACACAACCACTCCAATCGCCCAAAAATACGGACGTGCGCGGAAAATAAATATAAAATATTCGAGGGCTCAGGGTTTACACCCAATGTCCCTCACAAAACAAATCTCTTTGTTTGTTTCTCATAACAGTCTGGCACGCCTGAAAAGCACAAAATCAAAGGCGCGCATGCGTCCGCATCGCGCCGAAATTTTTTTTTTAAAGAGAAAATATCCGCATTCCACACGATCTTTGTGTAATTTTACACAAACTTGGCCCATATAGGGGTCTTCATATTTTGAAGAACAAACATCTTCGCCAAAGGTGGGAGGGCTTCATCTCCCAGCCAAAAGGCCTCTTCCAGCCCAAAAAAAAAAACCGGTTCAGCCCAGCCAAAAAGGGTCCCCCTTTTTCATGGCATTGGCCCTCTATTTATAGGGGCTTGAGAAGCTAACCCCCCCCCCCCCCCCCCCCCCCCCCGTAGCCTGAAAAGACCCCCTAGGGGAGGGGGTGCTGCGGCCCAAAAGGGGCCCTGCGGGGCCCGGCTACAGGGGAAGAACCCCCCAGCGAGGGGGGGGGGGGGTTCTACGCAGGGACCACCCCACAGGTGGTGGTCTGGTGCAGGAACCACCCCACAGGGGGTGGCCCTGCGCACAAACCCTCCCGTGGGGGGTGTCCTGGCGGCAGAACCCTCCGCTGGGGGTGGCCTGCGCAGAAACACCCCCGTGGGGGGTGTCCTGGCGGCAAAACCCTCCCGCTGGGGGTGGTCTGCACAGAAACACCCCTGTGGGGCGTGTTTTGCTGGCCCAGGGCTCCTTCTTGGGGGCAATTTCGGGGGTATTTTCTTTGTTAATTTTTTTTTGTGTCAACACCCATCTAAGAAGAAAATTGCAATTTTGATGATTTCATCAAAATGCCGACTTTTTAATCTCTCATAATTTGACCTAACTAAAAATTTTATAATTCAAATCAAACACATAGAATGCTAAAAATTCAAAGTCCGATAAAATAAGTCAAACATATATGTGAGTTCTTCAAGGGACTCACTCTCCTACTAACAGTGGACTAAGTGCTTTATTTGAATTATGAAATTTTTAGTTAGATCAAATTTCGAGGGATTAGAAAGTTGGCATTTTGATGAAATCACCAAAATCGTGATTTTCTTCTTAGATAGGAGAGTTGGCTATTTATTGGTAAGAAATATGATTTTTTTAATATTTTTATTAGATTCAAATGGGGGGTACTTCTTTATTTACATATAATATCTTAAGTAAATGAAACATTTACTTAAATAATGTTCTCGTAAACTGCAATTTCTCATTAATCCAATTTATTTACATTCAAATGCATGTCCATTGATTTTGATGATGTTTTGGTAAATTTTTATAATTTTTATGATTTTTCCTATTTTTTTCATATTGGTTTTGGCTAGTTTCGGCCGAAACCGAAACCAATTTGACCCGGCCGAGACCGACACCGAAACCGAGGTTCCCATCCTTGATGGGGAGAGTACCAACTTTTGATAGCCTCCAAAGTCATGGAATTCATGAACCAAACATGCATGCTTTGTCAAAAAAAGGGAGAATATGTGGATCATCTTTTTTTTATTGTGAGTTCTCATCATGGATATGGGAACAATTATTAAGGAGAATGCAGTTACAAAGAAATTATAGAAGTAGTCTCACTCAAGAGATAATTGCCATTCATTCAAGCTTCTGCAAGCATGGACCTGCAGCTATGATTGAGTTCACTGTCATAGGATAGCAGTCTGGTGGATATGGAAAGAAAGGTGCATGCAAAAATTTGAAACCATCAAGAAGAGTCCAATGCAAGGCTTAATCTCCATTCTTGAACATAGAATCATTTCTCGAGAGCCATGAATGGAAACAAAGAATTTCTGGCCAATCCTTATAATTATTTAAGAACTTTCATATTAGAACATTCATAATCTGTAGAGAAGATTTTAAACCTGGGTTCACTCTACCCTATGGGTTCATTTTATGCAAATTGTGAATACATGAATTCCAGTTTGAAGACACTCATATTCAATATGATTCGGGTAGTATTTACCCAAAAAAAGGACTGACTAAGAGACTTGAATTTTTGCAACTTTCACATTCTTCACAAATTAAGTCTTGCTCCGGACGGTACAATAAGAAAATTTGGAAATGGCAGGTGGATGGGAATTTCTCCATAAAGTCAGCTTCAAAGATTCTCTCTGGAGGAGGCAGAAATGTGCTACACGCAAAGTATGTCTGGGTTAAGAAAATCCCAGGAAGATGATTTTATTATATGGGAAATGGCTTGGAGAGTTGGAGGGGATTACCTACATGGAATAGCATCGAGAATTTCAACAACTACAAGGGCTCATGTGGTTTTTGTGGTTACTATGATGAATCCTTGAACCATCTGTCCGTGAGCTGTGGTATTGTTGCCCTTGTCTGGGAGATTAACTTCATATGTCTGCACAGGAGCAGGTTTTATTGCCTGATCTCAATCTTCTTGTGTAGGATTGAGAAAGTTTTGATTAAGTCACTCAGAAGAAGAATATATGGAACTGCTGTCTGTCAGTTATGCTCTGGCCCATATATTATGGTTGGAAGGGAATAACAGAATCTTCAAGGAGTTATCTTGTCCAACAGCAGAGATCATGGTGAGGTGCACTTCCCTTCTCCATGGATGGAAGTTTAGGAATGTGGGTGTGAGGTTTCATGGTTCAGCTATTTTTGCTTAACTCTGTAATTGGAAGAATTTATGGTGTAGTTTTTCAGTCTTGGGTGACGTCGGGTCTGATGTGTGGGCTTTTCTTTATCCGAAGGACAAAGATACCATCTTGGTGGTTCTTGCCTTCCTTTCCTTTTCTTTTTGAGGTTTTATATTATTACTTGCGGCCTTCTGATCACCTTCTAAAAAAATTGGTGGCTTCTCAGTGAACTTTCCATGATGTCAGGTTTTTGAATAGTTCAGTTATCCGTGTATGTTGTTTAGATATTGTTTGGCCTTCTTTTACAGTATTTAAATATATTTTTTTAAGTAACCAGGAGGAGTCAGGCTGAATTTCATTGCATTTAAAAATAGGGTATAAAATACAAAAAGAAATAAAAAAGTCCAACAGATAAAGAGAAGACAACAAACAGAGAGAAAAAGGCACAAACAGAGATAAAAAGGCAAACCATCACCCTATTGAGATAGTAGGAATGGTATTCACAAAGTAAACTTCTTTCATACCAGCGACTTGTATAATCCTGAAGAAATAGACAAAAAAATAGCAACACTCATGCCACTCAACAGCTCAAGTGACAGCTCTTCTCAATGTGTCAAACATTGCGTTGAAATCATCACTTCCTATCATTTCTCTGCTTCCAAAATGACCAAAGGAATGCTGCAAAAGTTCTGATGCTCTCCTGTTTATGAACATGTGAGGCCTGCTCTTCCTCCACCACTGCAGGAAAACATGAACATCAGTCAGCAGGGCTCCTTTTAGCTGAAAGCAGTTAAAGATGATATGCTAAGTTGCTCTAATTATACTGCAAGAACAAAACAGGTAATCCAGTCTCTTCAAATATACCACAGAACACCCAAGTTGATTTCTTTTGCACTGCTGTTGTAAGACTTCCACTTGCTTCTATGTGTATTGCAATACCTGATGGTCTACTATGATAGAACTGCAAACTTGTGGAGATTCTTTTATTAGGAGCGTAATATGGCCCAATACTTGGACATTCCATCACCCACATATAAGGCTTTGTTTCATCCTTATTTGCTTCATATTCACAAGCTTTGAGAAGGATTTATTGTGATCCTAACTGCTGTCTGTTGCCTTGTATATCTATGCTTACATTACATTAGTTACAGCTGTTATATCTTGATGTTGAATTGTGATATGGGAGCTAAACTTCTTATACCTTATTTTTTTATTATTATGTATGTAAAGCAGTGTATTTCTGAAATAACAATGGACTCGGACTTGCTATTTGTTAAATAATATCAGGTTAAAGCCAATGATGGAAGGGGTCCAGAGCTTCTTCGTAGTTCTGATGGTGATAGCTGTCATATTGAATCATTGGCTACGACTCTTGCTGAACATCGTCAGCATTTAATTAGCATACAGGTAAGATGTGCCCCTATTCTAGTTTATTTTGTACTTTTGTCCTCTTCAGCCAATATATCCTCTCATTGGCATCCTTTAAGTGTTTTTTTTTGGTTTAGATGAATGAGAAGTAGATAATGGAATCTACAAACCCCTGAGCAAGGATCTTGAAAAAGTTAATATAAATAAATATGTAATTGGATGTGAAAGAAACAAATATGAAGAAATGAAGTTCCTTTGAAAATGTAAGAAACTTTTTGAAACTCCTTTATATGGTTTTCTATGTTGTTAAACTTCGTCAATCATCAAGTTACTTGTGTTCTTGTTGCCACAGGCTCACAGCCTAAAGTTCTTTTCTTGATTTTACATAAACCCCAAAAGAACAGAATTGAATGTGTAGATCAAATAAATAAAATCCATTAATTTTAACTGATGAGACTTGTACGAATATTGAAAGGCTGTAGATGTGGATAGCTCAGTTTATGATTATTTGTCCACTTCTGATTTGGATGCTGATATGGAATCCAAGGAGCCTTCCATAGTTTATTGAGAATAGAATGAACTCCAGTACTTAACGGAGTCAGAAACAAAATGATGGGAAATAAGGAGCTGTATAATCGGTTTGGCCCATTTGAGGCCCATTTTGAGTCTTTTTATTTTTCAGTATTTTTGGTTCAATTTTCGCACTATTTTTAACTCTAAGGGTAAAGACGTCCAAAAGAATCAAATTAGAGTCCATTTAGCTTTTATTATGTAATTTTGCATTTCTTTATTTGAGTCAACTCTTATTTAGGTAGGATTCTGTATTTTCCTTCTTTTAGGTCTCTAATTTGTTAAGTCTTATTAGGATAGAAATGTCTTTATTTTGGAGTCCATATTTTAAGTCTATTATGACTGGGAATAGCCCAAGTCTATATAAAACACTTGTAATGCTCTATTTTGGGATGATGGATTGAATGAATGAATGAAAGAAGTTACAGTTCAGAAATTTGCTTGTTCTCTGTGATGAGAAGAGAGAGCTTTGAGAAGTCACAGAGAGCTTTGAGAAGAAGCTCTCCACCCCAATGTGGTCCCTTCGAAGGGATGGGGTGAAGCCTACACCCCACCTTTTATCCCCCTCTCCGGTGAGACTCCGGCAATTTCCACCCTTCTTCTTGTGTCCCGCATCACAAAAGTAGCTTAATCTGAATCTGACTACCATTTCATTTCTGTATGTGTGTGGTGGATCTCTGTTGACACAAAAAAAATTAACAAAAGAAAAATCCCCCAAAATTGCCCAAAAAGGCAGCAGCAGACCCCCCCCCCCCCCACGGGGGTGTTCCTGCGCCAAACACTCCCCACGGGGGTGTTTCTGCGTCAGGCCACCCCCCATGGGGTGGTTTCTGCGCCAGCACCCCCCAGGGGGGTTCTTCCGGCCAGACCACCACCCACGCCCCACGGGGTGTTTTTGCGCCAGGCGGCCAAAGAGGGCCATGTGACCCCTCCCTTGGCCCCTTAAGCTCCTATAAATAGGAGGCTTGAGGGTGGGGCTAGAAGAATTTGGGTTTTTGAAAGGGGGAGGAGGGAATGTCCGGTATTGAAGATCCCCTCCTTTGGGGGAGAGGAGGCTCCCTCCAATGTTTGTTCTTCAACATATGAAAACCCCCACGTGGGCCTAAGTTTGTGTAAAAATTACACAAAGGCCCCTGAGGACATAAAGTTTGTGCATGTGTATCAAATTACACATATGTCCTATCCATGGGAAAATTACAGGAATACCCATGCCATATGGAAAATTGCAGGAATACCCCTGCTGTCCTGAAAAATTACAGAATGCCCCTGCTTTCCGAAAAATTGCAGGAATACCCCTGCTGTCCAGAAAATTACAGGAATATCCCTGCCATCCTGGAAAATTCTAGGAATATCCCTGCTATTTTGGAAAAGTACGGGAATACCCCTATTGTCCAGAAAATTGAAGATACGTCCCTGTGACAGAGAAGATGACAGAAATAGTTCGAAACATGGTTTGGCGTGCTGGATCTAATCGGTCCGATTCGGATCGAATAAGGAGAAACCTGATTCGTCTGATTCCCATCGAATCGGACCGATTCCCATGCGAATCGGCCCGATTCAGGCGAATCGTGACGGATCAGGAAAAACCCGATTCGCCCCGATTCCCCGATGTGTCGAACCTTGGTTCGAAGGTTCATGTCTTTCGTCCAACCTGGTGGAGCAGGACTCACGCCACTTCTATGAAGCGGCGTGCACTCTCTTGAGTATGACTTAAGGTTGAACACATTGGAAATTCTCGGAGAATGCCAACAAATGGCGGAGAATTCAAGCAAGCCAATAAATGGCAAGAGCATCTGGGAAAGTCAATCAATGACGGAAATACCCAGAATTGCTCGAAAAAGTCAAGAAATGACTGAGAAGCTTGGCTCATGCCGTTTGCACGGCCCGGTGGAGTGGGACCCACACTGTTTCTATGAAACGGCGTGCGCTCTCTTGGACCTAGCTTATGGCAAGCCATTCCAAGTCTTGGGATTGTCAAATAATGCCAGAAACCCTTGAACATGTCGAGATATGGCCGAAAAGCCCCGGGAGGTCAAGTTATGACCGAAAAAACCTCGGGTTTGTTTTCTTCGAACACCTGAGATAAACGGGTTTGAAGAAGACGCATAAGGACCTTTTTTGGGAGAGATCTTTTGGAGCTTGTCTTGAACCTGAGAGCTGGGAGAAGAGGGAGAAAGGTACCTCTTGCTGTCTTCCATACGCAGGCGGTGAATTGTCCTCTGCTCGTGCTCTGGTGAAAGACTGTTGGTGAAAAGAAAGCATTGTAGGTCTCTCTCTCTCTCTCTCTCTCTCTCTATATATATATATATATAATATATATATATATATATTATATATATATATATATATATATATATATTGACCGTGCTACTTTTGTAAATAAGTTCTTCCGTATTTTAAAATAACACGAATGTGAAGGCATGATGTTGTAAACACTTAATGGTGGCACATACACCCCATTAAGGATATAAATACAAATATGATGAAAATATTTGAGGATAATTGTGGATGTCCAAAATACGCTTCATAACCTCTTAATATCGGCAAGGTCTTTTAACAAACGTATCATATCGAAGGTCTTCGAGTTTTTACTCGATGTAAATAAAACACCGACTCCGGTCGGTGGGAAATGGTCCAGTACACGACCACCCTAATTGCCTGATAAATCGGACGCGCGCGGAATTTATACATATAAATATTCGAGGGCTTAAGGCCTATACCCGATGCACCTCATAGATATCAAACTTTGTCTGTTTATTTTAAATAGTCTGGCACGGCCATGCATAGATACACATGCACCCATATATTTTTCATACAAAATGGATAATATATGCCCACGTATATATGTCCACACATGTATATATATATATATATATATATACATATATATATATATATACATATATATATACACCACAATCTCCTATAAACCAATGATCCTATTACACTAGCCATTCTGCATCTATATGTCCCAAATTTTCTGACTTTCTGATTCCTAGGACATGATTTAATGTACAAAATTCTCCCAAGTCTCAACTGTCTTGAGATGTGGTGCTTGAGGATCATGCAATGAATTGGTAAACCACGCTAACTCAATATGCTGTCTGCCATGATAGTGATAAACATAGCAGCTTATGAAGTTTTTGCTACATGCCATTTAAGCTATCTGAAAACAATTCTCCAAAATTACCACTTATACCCTATGTTATTAAAGGCGTCTGATTCCTAGGACATGATTTAATGTACAAAATTCTCCCAAGTCTCACCTGTCTTGAGATGTGGTGCTTGAGGATCATGCAATGAATTGGTAAACCACACTAACTCAATATGATGTCTGCCATGATAGTGATAAACAGAGCAGCTTATGAAGTCTTTGCTACATGCCATTTAAGCTATCTGAAAACAATTCTCCAAAATTACCACTTATACCCTATGTTATTAAAGGCGTCTGAGGTGGTTGTGACATGGAAGACATGATCGAATCGGACTCCTGAATCGGTTCGGGCCGATCCCGATCCGGATCGAGATCAGATCGGCAGGTCCTGAGGGAATCTGGCCGATGCTGGATTGGCCAGAGTAAAAAAAATTAATTTTTATTTTTAAATATGTTGAAAAAAATCATAAAAATCAGGAAAATGAAAAAAAATCAGTAAATTCAAGAACTTTACATTTTGTAAAAATCACATGCAAGTAACATTAGAATACAGAGCAATGTCAATTATGATTCTAGAATCAGATATATACTTATTTACCTGAACATAATTTAAGTAAATGTTAGAATTTGTAGTTTCATTTACTTAAGATATTACATGTAAATAAAGAAGTATCCCCCATTTGAATCCAATAAAAATATTAAAAAAATCATATCTCTTACCAATAAAAAATCAACTCTCACACCAAGAAGAAAATCACGAGTTGGTGATTCCATCAAAATAACATCTTTCTAATCCCTCATAATTTGTTCTATCCAAAAAAATTATAATTCAAATAAACCTAATAGAACACTAGTCTTAGTCAATAGGAGAGTGACCCCCTTAGAGAAGTCACATGTACGTTTGACTTTTTTCACCGGACTCTTGATTTTTAGTGTTCCATGGGGTTTATTTGAATTATGAAATTTTTAGATAGACCAAATTATGAGGGATTAGAAAGATGCTATTTTGATGGAATCACCAAAATCACGATTTTCTTCTTGGATGGGAGAGTTGACTTTTTATTGGTAAGAGATATGATTTTTTTTACATTTTTATTGGATTCAAATGGGGGGGGGGGAGATACTTCCTTATTTACATGTAATATCTTAAGTAAATGAAACTAAAAATACTAACATTTACTTAAATGATATTTATGTAATTAAGTATATATCTGGTTCTGGAATTGGCCAATCCAGATTCCGGACCGATTCCAAATGATCCTGGCTAATTAGGACCGATTCTGGCCGATCCGGCCAAGATTCTATTGAATTTAAGGGGTTACCCCCGTATCCGATCCGGAATTGGCCGATCCTGATCCGGATTAGCCGATTCTGCCTTCCATGTGGTCGCCTAGGCGATGGAGCGAGCAAGGAGATAAATCTGACTGCAAGAAGGTGATTCTCAATGTGCTTGAGAATATATTTCTGCCCACTTCTAGGATCAAGACACTTGTAGCCCTTTTGAGTAACATCCTCTGACATCACTAGGGTCAAGTTTTCATAGTTCGAGGTTAAGACGATGAATAAAATAAAACATCCAAACACTTAGGAGACGGGGAAAACAAGGGCATTTGGGAAAAATAAGTGGGATAGGGGACTGATGCCCAAGAATCTTGGATGGTATCCTATTGATGACAGGATATTGTCAGAACAATCTTCACTGGAACTTCGTGGGAAGGTGGTATTGGAAAAGCCTGCATTCCTCAGCATAATGGAGTGACAAAATGGAAGGATAGACGTATTAAAGGTTTACGAATGATTCCTTTATCTTTGATGAACACATCTAGATTCTTTTCAAAATAGCTTGGCATTGTCAGACTTAAGCACTTGCTTCCCAAACTGAGTTGGAACCATTCTGCAAAAGACTTCACTAATCCTAGTAACTTCCTCCTGGATTCTATGAGGCATCCAAGCACAATAAGAGTATTCTCTATGTGGCCAATTAAATATTAATAGTCATCCATAGATTAAGTTGGGAAGGTCCCGGTAGATCAGAATGCACGAGATCTGAATTGGAACTTCTATTTTCAGAAATGGGATGTTGAGTTTTGTAAACTGAAAAGTTTGACAACTGAAAGTCTCAATCTCACGTTCGCAAACTGACAAACTCGGACGGGTCCCACTTCATACAGCTGGCAGGCATGGGGCCCGTGGCCCCAGCCAATCCTGGCTCTGGCCAGGTAAAAACTTTACCCGGCCAGCCGGAATTTAATCTTTACCTGAACTCGGACATAGCTTATTCAAGTCAGTGCAGCCATGAATTTATGCAGTCTTTTCTCGATGGTACAATATCCATCAGCCATAGGGGCACATGTATCTCTTGATGAAGTCAATGACACAAGTGCTATTGCAGGCTCTTGTCATGAAGGGAACAAAAAGAGAGTTTGGCATGTTATGAAACAGCTAAGTGGAGGCATAAGTGACCACAATTTAAGAATTTTTTTTCTTCTAAAAGATAACTTGGAAAATTCGACTATATCTGATTTCCATTGTACATGTTTGCGTTTGTTGTTTATTTCCTTGTGATCTTGCTCACATTTATTTAAATTTGCGCCCTCTTCATGGTCATTTGAAGATTTTCTGTTTTCTGAAAGTCTGTGTATCTGCACAGCTAAAATGCTCTCCATTTGTTTACAGGGACTTATTAATCAACTGAAGGAAGCAGTGCCAGCAATGCAACAGTCTATATCAGAACTCACACAGGAAGTTAATAGCATGTCATCTATGTTACCTGTGAATGAATACTGTGGGAGATCTTCCTCACCAATTCAAGCACAAACTAGTGGAAGAGGACTTGTAAGGTTCCCAAAAAATTGCTTAAGTTTCAAAATCTCATGCAACTTAAGATTGAAAACTAACTCAATTGCAACGGCTGAATATCTCATTATTTATTTAGATTTTTGAACGTTCCTAATTTTGAATGATAGCAGGAACATATCACAGATGAAGTTGTTGAGCTTTCTTCCAAACTCTCTGCTACTCAGCTTGATAGATCAGTGACTAGTCCTGCTCTAAAACTACCACATTTATTTAGTGTTACACCAAATTCATCTGTGAAATGGGGACACACACCAAAGCGTCATGGAACAACTTCTCAGATAAACAAGGTTGGAACACCACCTGAAGGGAAACAAGTTATTTCCGATGACCATGCAGATAATGCAGAGCAAGGTTTATCATCAAATTCTCACCTTATTTTCTTGAAGATGCATCTCCACCTCTGTGACAAATTACGTCCTGGATATCATAGAGATATCATATCATTAACTGATTGTTAAAGAAAAGGAAAGAAAACTAAAATTAATTGATTGGTGGAGAGTTTTCTTTGATTTTGAATGCTTCTTTGTTTCTGTTTTTTTGAAGGTGATATCCAATATATTCAAAACCTAAAACGTTCTGTTCGTGAAGCTGCCCTGTCAAGGTCATCAACTAACCTAGAGGAGTCACAAGAAAGGAGTACTGGTGATAACTCTGAACATTTCTTTATACCTCTTCCATCAAGTGGAGTTTCTCTTTGGCAGACAGATGGTCTCCCAAATGAACAAAAACAGCACTTGATCTTTTCACCCCTAGAAACTCATGATCCGAATACCAGAACCATTCATCCATCTAAGCATCGTGATGAGAATAGGTCAGGAGGGATACTTGATTCATCAAATGAATCCCATGTTCCTGATGACCACATAAGCATGATGAACAGGCAGCATTTTCCTACTGTTGATGTGAATAATAGTAATACAACTCCGGCTGCTGAGAGTGCTCTGTACGACATTGATGAAGCACTGGATCAAGTCCCTTCATCTCCATTATTGTTGGATTCATCATTCTTTTCGGATACATATGAAGATTTGCTTGGTGAGTCTTTCTTGGTCTTGTTAAAGCACAGTTAATATTGTTACTGTTCTTTCATACCTTGGTCATTGGACAACCTTTTCACCTCCACTAGAAACACTGTTACCTTTTATAGGCAATAATAGAACAGCCTTTTTGACCTCTTTTAATACATTTTGCATTGGTGATTATAACATAGATTAAAGTGGGATTTTGTGGGACCTCTAAACCTCTTAGCTAGATGTACTATCTCTCTTAACAGTTTATTTTGATTGCATGTTTGTACTTTTCATGTAAACTGTAAGTACTACAGTTTTGTTGATCTAATGGCATGTAACTAGCAGGTCTTGTTTTGGGGATGTGAATGGGTTGGATATCTGAGGATCCGAAAATGAACCCAATGACACATGATGTGAATTCTTTCAGGTGGGAAGGGAGCACATTCAGATCCATATCGAAACCCAAATTTGGTTTTCGGACTGAACCATAGACACCATGGTTAAATTCAGTCAGTGGGCTCCTAGGAGTACCATTGCTGATTCTTCCCACTGACTGAGATCTACATGAAATCCTTCTATAATGCACAATGATCTCCAGGATAACTAATACAACTTTAGTAAATAAAGATAACTGTGCATTGTCCTTTTACAACCTTTCAAATTTTGGTTATTAGTCTGTGGGTGGATTTTCCACTTGAAGCATTGCAGATGGTGGTGGATCTCCTGGAAACCACAAAATCAAATGTCCTGGGTGAAATGAAGAATCTGGAAATTTCCTCAAGTCTGCAGGCACTACTGGACAGACTACTGTGATGAAGGATGTACACTAGGTTTTTGGTAGGTTTCCAATTGAAGGACCAGTAAAGGGCCAAAAGAACTGAGGAATTCATTTGGAGGCAGCGACGGCCTGGACAAGTTAGTTCCAGCCATGTGAACTACTTGCCAGTCAAAGGGATCATCAAGAGTGTGGTTTCTAGACAGATCAATAATTTAAAGCTCATTTGTTTAATTTGAAGATTGAGATTGTGCACAAAGGATACTCGCCTCGAGCAAATTCTCTTCCAGATAGAGATTTTTCAGTGGAATAGAACTCAGTAAATCAGTCAGAATGGGCCATTAATTTGGTTCAAAAAACTAAGACCAGGGACAGTAAGATTAGGATTCTGAGCAAGAATTGCTGGAGATGATCATGTGAGATATTAAGGTGATTCAACCACATGGCGGGAAGGGTATTTATGGGATGATCATGTGATATGCTAAGGTTATTCAACCGCAAGAAATGTGAAGCCATCGGGAGAAAGGTCATGTCAACTGTTTCTGATTAGCTGGATGAACTCAACATTGCTTCTCCAATTTGCAATTACAGACGGATGAAATTTTTTTCTTGATAGGTATAGTACAACCTCCTCTAAATAGGAGCTCCTATAAATTGCATTTGAAGACAGATTGAGGTTCTGTAAAGTCATTGAAGTCATTATATGAATATGCTCTGAGAATCTGAGATGGAAACACAATATACAAGTTAAATAACAGAGAAACCAGAATTGGCACACAAAAAAATAAAGAAACAAGACCCATCTATGCACATAGATGCATAGTGAACTGGGGAGCACCAAATCTGTATTTTGGACTTATTCGAATGAAGCTCTAAGATCCAAAGGAAAACAGTTTGTGCACGGAGAGTACATAAAAGATAAATTTAAAAAGCATCATATAATGAGGAGAGAGTTCTTAAATGCACAGAGTGGGAATCCTTTCAAATGGCTTGGTACCATCTATTATAATGCCAGTGCTAAAAGCTTCAGGGTTCAGATGGGACAGAAAAGACATCAGTTTTGGAGGGGGCCACAATCAGGCCCTGAGGGATCGCTTTGATGGAGGGGCGACAATGGGTGGGGGCTTCTGGAGCAGAGTTCCTGGGCAAGCCAGGCAGGTTCTGGAATCTGTGGCTCAGGGTGACAGGAAGAATCAGGTGGAATTTAGAGCAGTGAACAGATGCGTGGCCAGGAGGGAGTGGGTAGAGAAAGGATCATTGCCTTCTTGCTGTTGACAAGTCTTTTCTCTACAGTTGACGGAGGAACTCCTTGGTGACCTGGACATCTGTGCCATGCTACCTGTCTTCTGTCATGCCAACATGGCAGAGATCATTCGAGGAACAGAGTACACAGATCTGGATTGGCATATGATATAGCCATAAGGTGCAGAGGATAAAGAGGCATGGGCTGGAGGTGGCAAGCTGAGGTACGTTCACACGAGGAGCCACAGAAATACCCTAGTGGTTTTGCTTGGAGACTGTCTTCTGGCTTTTGAAATGTACTAGGATTTTGGCGATCAATATGTGAACTCAAACTTTCACCTATTGCTACACAATGAGTGGCTCAATAGTTAAGGCCCTCCAATGCACACTATAGGTCATAGGGAAAATCCCTGCCCCACACTTGTCTACCCCCCCCCCCCCCCCCCCCCCCCCCTCATCCCCAAAATGAACTATTTATACCCTTGTGAGCTTTCGGTTCATAGTGATTAGCTAGTGTTGTATGTTACCAGTTAGCAGTTTCTACAAAGTAATGGCAAAATTTGGTCGTCTTCTCCCTTGTTGCCATTTTTGCTTGGTTATCGTGGGAACCTTCAAGTATGATTGGAATTCAACCAAGAGTGAGTTCGGAAAGAACTTGGAACAGAAAAGCATAAACTTTCTCTATCTTCTGTGGCAATGCTTTGCTCTTTCTGAGGATTCTATTGTTACATTCATATTCCTTGTGGTTTTACTTCAGCAAATCTCTTTCCCCACCTCCACTTCTGGAAATCGAATTGTGGCATTGCGTGGGAACACTTCTCCAACTACAAATTCTAGGAGAATTTAAAATTTGTAAACTGTTGTATCAGCAACTTACTTTTTTAGATTTTCAAGAAATTCAATACTTATTATGCATCCCCTTAGCAAAGAATCCAAAAAATGGATTTTGTGCGTTATAAAAGACAAGTATGTACCTCTAAAAAATTCTCTCCTATCTATGCTCTTCTCCTCCTGCTTTACGGAACACTTGGAAAGAAACAAGTGCTCTTTCTCTGTGAATTGTCTAACGGTTAAAATAGGAAAGAAATATTAAAGATCCCCCTCCTTTTCTGTTTGGGGATGGCATGGGAATTAAAAAAGGGTGCCTGTTTATGAAGGGGAGCAAGAATATGAGATTTCTTAAATCCGATGTTATTTGATCTTTACATAAAATAGGTTCCCGCAAAATCTAAATCTGACAAATTAATATAAAAAAAAACCAAGAGTTTTATGTTGGTGAGGAAGGCTCACTCTAAACCATTTAATAAAGTCATCATGACCTATTTCCCAAGTTATTTTAAGTTCACTTCCAAGAACTACCAAAAACAGATGTTATATAAAATTATTTTGAAGTTTACCAGCAGCTTTTGGCACATGACTCTTTTCCGAGCAGTACCTCTATAATGAAACCTTCAAAACTTGGCCCTCAGGTTTCATTCACGCACGGCAACAGTTGCAGCTTTCTGTTTGGTGATCCTTTTGCTGATTGGCTTACAATCTCTTGCAGCGCCTCTGTCAGAAACTGATGCCGCTTTGATGGAACGATGATGATGTGGACATGGTCGACAGGGGCTCAGGCTTGGAAGGATGAGCCGTTGGCAATCCATGTTTGTGCAGTCAGGCTATGATGGTTGTATTTGATTAGCACATTCTTGAACTTAAAGAGTCCATATGTTGTGCCATATTTTTGTATAAATTCCCCATTTAATTAGTACCAAAACTAAATCTGGTAGATGCAGATATGTATTTTTTTTTATTTTTCTCAAGTGTATACGTCATATTTGCTCCGGTGGACTGTTCCTTGTGCGTATTACCTTGGGTATCTTCGGTTGAATTAACTGCAGTATTGTTGAATGAATTCCTTTCTGCCGGCTGGAGGTCTCCAACACGGATCTATCTGTCATGGATATGGATGTCACCTAAAAACCTTCGGGTATTAGAAAGTTGTCATCATAACATCTGCGTGATGCAAAGGCAACTTTTTGCTCTACATATAGAGGGGCTGGATCGAGTACGCCACCCTAAGGTCACAGGACACTACACCTGAGAGAAATGCTCAGTTGTTGTAATAAGGATGCGGTGGATTGTAAGAGAACAATTTTAATTGGTCGAGAGGACTAGACTAGACCGGCCTCTCTCTGGACCTCTTTCAACCAATGGAATCATTTTCTCTTTAATCCACTTCATCTCCGCGTTGTTATGCTGGCCTTTTGCAAAGGAGAATGGGAAAGAGGAATTAAAAAAAAAGGAACCCGACAAGCATGCTAATCGGAGGGGCTAACACTGTTCATTCAACCGCCATGCTTCACGGGGGTGCAAATAAGGTGACCGGCTATTGCTGTGCTTAAACTTGGCTTCTGCATTAGCACATGAATAGCATCTAAAGTGGAAGTGGTGATGACATTAAAAAAAAAAAAAGTTTTAAAATAACCATTATACCCAGTTAGAATACCCGTTTATCAGAACTACCTTATCAGTTGTGTTATTGTTCTCCTTCCCCCCCTTCTTTGTGACAGACGCATTGATGGTGGGCGTTGAGGGGAGCTAATGAATATTCAATAGTTAACAAACATTATTTAATATTGTATAATAGTTAATAGATAACTAATAGCAGCGTTTTACAGGAAATCCTTACTTTGAAAAGCTGCTCAAGTCCCATGAAATGCCAGTCTGGTAATTTAGAACTTTCATGTCCCAATGTAGTGTTTTTCACCTATTAAATATCAAAAGTGTCAAATACAAAAAGTTGTGGAGGGTTTAAGTGTAGCAACCTGATTTTTAAAATTCAGAAAAATAAATTTTTATTTTCAATAAATGAAGAAAGTATATTTAATTGAATAAAAAGGGGAATAAATAGAAATAGAATGATTTAAATCAAAGCCCATCAAGCTAAATTAGCAATGGGTTGTACTAATGGTCCTAACATGGTTTATTGGGCCCAAAAGAGGAGAGCCCATCATGGGATGAGAGGTAATTAGGTTAAATTCGTACCTAATTAATTAAATAAATGAAAAGGGTTTAAGATAAATACTAAATAACCCATATATATCCTAAAAAGGAGTCCTATACTTACCCTAACCCTCTACCCACGAAATTAGATCTGTTCCTAGCCTTATTAGGTGGATAAATGAGAGAAAGTGGGAAGATAAATAAGGAAATTCAGAGTTTGAAAGAAAGGAGGAGTCTTGGAAGGTTTAGGACTCTAATTGGCAAAGAAAACACCCTAATTCGGCCATAGCAACCCCATAGCACGTTGTTGGAACTCTGGAGCACGAGGGGAGAACGCTAAGGACGAGGAGCAAGGAGAAGAGCTTGGAGAAGAAGGAGGATTCTTACTTTTGTCTCGTCTTGCAACCCTAGGATTTGAACTGTGTGAAAGGTAGGCAATCTCTCAAGCTAAATTCGTGTAAAAATTATCCTAGGAAGAGTTCATGATCCCGAGCAAAAGCCCTTTGGTTTCGCTCCATTTCGAACTTCCATGAGGGAGAATTAATTCTTTGAATTCCTGCCAGTTCCATGTACCCGACCCTTCATGTTTACTCTTAAATCTCGGGCATACATGATCCCATGCCATGAGAAAATTCTCATAAATACTACATCATGATAGCTTTCAAATGCCCCTAGTTTGCCTAATTTTCGTCATGTATCCATCCTAATAAATTCGATGAACCTTGACTGTGCCTGTATAGGTCATCGATATGTCACTTGATTACTGCATGTCTAAACCTTGTCTATTTTCAAATTAATCGTGCATGTTGATAGATCTATATGTCTACTTTCGTTTAAAACCAGTTTCATGCTTTCTGGACCTCTATACAATATTAAAGGAATTTTGAATAACTATGTGTCAGGCAGACCCACCTAGAAAGAGGGCAAATCCCTCTTTTCTGGGCTCGGGCCACCTCTTGAGGTCGTGACGGCATGATACGCCGCGATCTCAGAGGGGTCGCGACACCGGGGTCCGATGCGTTATGAACGCGGCGGATCGACGTGTCACGACCTGCGCCCCCGGTTCACTCCATCGCCCGGTTCAGCAGAACGCGACCGGACACTGCGCCGCGACATGAATGCGACAAGGAATCCTGTCGCGACTTGACCTGATCGCGACCCGACTCTATGTCGCGACCTAACCCTACGTCACGACCTTAATAGAGCGGCCCAAACCCTGATTTGCTTGTATAACCTTGCTAATTACCCTATTTAATCCCTGCTAAACCCAAATCATGCAGTAATGACCTGTTAATGAATGTTGAGTATTATTCACTTATTTTTAATCAAATAAAAGATGTGTGCACGATCAATCTTGCTCTCGTGATTATCTTACACATGCACACACTATACATGAATGATTGCCACGAAATCTTGTTAAATTGCTCAATAATATATCTGGTAATTGAGTTAACTATTTACTTAATATCCTATTTGTTTTAATGGACTTGTCTTCATTTTAATCGCGTGATTCGTACACCGTTACCGCTTCCCTCGGCCTTCGAGCACTCGAGGCACGACGGACTCGTTTCTATACACTTTCTCTTGACTTGGACTACCTCTCCATCGGGAATACTCTCGACTGGACTAGGAAATTCTTGTCAAGGCCTCTGTAAGTCTTCTGATTTGGCGCACGTCCTTAGTCACGAGCTGGTTGTACCCCAAAACCCGTTACACATTAGGGATCAGTACGATCCATGGCCTTAGTGTTTCTTTCCTTATCTTTTGATCACGCCGGACCATCTAGCCTGTGTACACAGCAGGCTAGTAGGCGGTGGTGACTTCTACAGATTGTCGGCCGCAGAGGTGTGCCGTGCAACAGTTACTATCGTGTGTTTACGTTGTTTTACGGATGTCCCTATCTCATCTACTATCTATATTCTCTCATCTGTTCACGTTCTCTCAACACTGTCATCATTATCTGTCTACTACTCTCATCTATTCTTGGTACTATTGGCAATCTCTGTGATTGTCTAAGATAAAGAAATGACTAATGCCAGCACATAGGGCCCGATCAGGTCTTGGGAGGAGCGCCCGAAAATTACCAGTACCTATGGAGTTAAAATGATCAAGGATGTGTTACAACATGCATCCAGTACCAGTTTACTATCTAGATTAATCTATGACAATCAAAGTACTATCTCTACAAGTGCAAGCGTGATCATTACTAGTGCACCGTTGTGCAATTTACATGTTATAACGTTACATGGCCATTCTATTGTCGTTCTCATTGTACTATTTTCCCTGTGCCAGTTGCTATTGTTCTCTTGATTCATGACATGCTCTACGTGACTTTACTCTCTAGTTAGCCTGCCATTTAAACATTAACTATTTAAAGCATGCTTGTGTTCATGAGATATTAAGTCCTACTGGGCGATATTCGCTCATCCTGCGTATTTATTTAATGTGTTTCAGGTGATTCGGATCATGACCACACTCACGAGGATGGAACCGATGAGGAGGCTTAGGAGTGACCTTTCTGCAACCAGTGCTATCTAGTAGTAGTCTGTTAGTATAGTTAAGAGTTAGTGAGTCAGTTAGTCATTATGTAATAGTTTAGTTTGAATAAAGTACTCTGGGCCCTAGTTTTGGCTCTGATACGTTGATGTAATAGTTAGTTGATGGATTATCAATGAAATTAGAGTTTATTTGGTATTATTCCATTGTGCAATGATTTGCATTTATTTCTCGCTCTGTACTATTAATAACTGTAATCCCGCTCTGATATTCTGCGTCGGGGCGTTATAGTTTTGTGGTATCAGAGCCTAGGTATTCTAAGTATAAGATGATCTAGGTTTGACCTGACTTGACTTATAGTCTAAGTTCCATACCTATGTGAGATGGGTAGAACCGTGGGTAATAAGATAAAATAGATACACACACGCACAAACTTAGGTGCAAACTCAACGACTTACATTTAAATTCTCTTTTGAAGGAACTTAAACAATGGCAGCGGAGCGTGCTCAACTTCGTGATATGCAGCAGACTATCCAGCAGCTTACTCAAGCTTTACTTCAGGCTGCTAGAGCCAACAACAATAATAACAACAACCGAGGAGCTGGTGATTTACATAGAAATTTCCGCAACCTGAATCCGCCTCGATTCAGCGGTACCATTGACCCTGATAAGGCAGAAAACTGGCTCAAGGAGATTGAGCGTATCTTCCGCGTCATGCAATGCGTGGATGGAGACAAATGTTACTAGCTACATTCCAGTTAGAAAGGGACGCCTGTGCGTGGTGGGAGTCCGTTGAGGCGACTAGAGAGGATGCACAGTTCACTTGGGAGGAGTTCAAGGAGCACTTCAAATCCAAGTACTTCTCAGAGAGGGTCCAAGAGAGGAAAGCATCTGAGTTTGCCACGTTGAAACAAAGGAACATGACAGTTGTTGAATATGAGGCACAGTTCTCCTGATTAGCCCGTTATGCCAATCACTTGGTTAGCACTGAAAGAATGAAGGCCAAGCATTTCCTTAATGGGCTTAGGCCCGCATATATCACATAGCTGGCACCATTTGACATTCAGACCTATCCGGAGATGGTCAGGAGAGCACAGTGCCTGGAGGATGCGACTGAACTCATCGAGCGCATCAAGGACAGAATGTTCAAGAAGGAGCAGACCTCTGGAGCGCCGAGCAAGCCTACTAGCGGCAAGAAAAGGCCGTTAAGTATCACTGATGGGCTAAGCCAAGAGCGAAAGCCCAAAGTCCCTACTCCTACTACCCCAAACAACAAGCCCAGATGCAAACACTGTGACAAGCTGGGCCATACTGCAGAAGAGTGCTGGAGGAAGGCAGGTGCATGCCTTCGCTGTGGTAGTCGTGATCACCGCATTCGGAATGCCCCCTATTGAAAGAAAATGAGAAGCGTCCTGCGGGACAAAAGAAGCCAGGCAGGCTTCAAGCTGTACAAGAGGTGGAAATCACCGGGAAGGTGGAGTCGTCGAAGGTACCCTACCAGTCTTTTCTCAATCAGCATTTGTTTTGTTTGATACTGTGCAACACATTCATTCATATCACAAGCATTTGCTGATACCTAAATGAGAAACCTGCATCTATGACATTTGAATTACCTATCACAACACCACTAGGAGAAAGGGCTCAATTGAATAAATATTATTCATTGGCTGATGTTAAGATTGGTGAACTCAATCTAAGAGCTGACTTGATTGTATGCCCATGGAGGGCTACGATGTCATTCTGGGAGCCGATTGGCTATCCCGTATGGGGCTATCATGGATGAGAAGGGGGAGAATTTCTTTTTGTGAATTCCCTAAGCTGCTTCACAAGACGTAGGCACAGAGACACTTGTCCCTCGTCTCTACTATAAAGGCACAAAACATGATAGGAAAGGAAGTATGGCGTTCTTGCCGCCATCGTAGTTGAAGAAAGCAGTTAAGATATCAAACATCCCATAGTGCAAGAATAACCTGATATGTTTCCCGATGAGCTACCAGGCATTCCACCTAAGAGGGATGTGAATTTCTCAATTGATCTCGTACTTGGAGCTGCATCGGTTTCACGGAAACCCTACAGAATGTCCCCGCTGAATTAAAAGAATGAAAGAGCAACTGATGGAACTTCTAGAAAAGGGTTTTATTAGGCCGAATACTTCTCCTTGGGGAGCACCAGTCTTGTTCGTCAAAAAAGAAGGACGGACCTATGAGGTTATGTATTGACTACAGGCAGTTGAATCACATCACTATCAAGAACAAGTACCACTGCCTCGAGTGGATGAATTATTTGATCAAATCTCGGGAGCTAAATATTTTCTAAGATTGACTTTAGATCGGGATATCATCAGATGAGGAATCAAGATGCAGATATTTACAAGACAGCTTTCAGGGTAGGTACGGTCATTATGAATTTGTAGTCATGCCTTTTGGACTAACCAATGCTCCTGCCTTTCATGCAACTAAGAACAACATTTATCAGCCCTACCTCGACAAGTTCGTCGTGGTTTTATCGATGATATTCTCATATACTCCAAGACCAAAGAAGAGCACGAGGAGCATTGAGGATCGCTCTGCAAATCCGCGGGACACCAACTCTACGCCAAATTGAGCAAGTGTGAATTCTGGCTCGAGGAGGTGTCGTTCTAGGCCATGTCATTTCCAGGGATGGTATCGATGTCGACTCCTTCCAAGGTAGAAGCCGTGCTCAACTGGAAAGGCGACTAATGTCACAGAAATCAAGGAGCTTTCCTGGACTAGCTGGATATTACAGACGGGTCATAAAAGACTTCTCCAAGATAGCTGTACCTCTTACGCGTCTTACGCGGAAGAGAACCCATATGTCTGAGCAAAGAGTGCGAGAAGGTTTTTCCAGACCTGAAGAATTGTTGACATCTGCACCTGTCCTCGCGTTACCAGTCGAGGGCGCAGGATTCTCAGTCTACACTGATGCATCTGGAATCGGTCTAGGCTGCGTATAATGCAGACGAAAAGTGATAGCTTATTCTTCAAGAAAGTTGAAGCCACATGAAGTCAATTATCCTGTCCATGACTTAGAGCTATTGTTGGTGGTATTTACACTCAAGATCTGGAGGCATTACCTATATGGGGAAAATTCATGTTTACTCCGACCAGAAGAGTTTGAAGTACTTATTTTCTCAGAAGGAGCTCAACACGCGACAACGGAGATGGCTGGAGTACTTGAAGGATTTTGATTTCATATTCAATATCACCGCAGGTAAGTAATGCAGTAGCTGATGCACTCAGTAGAAAGCCAGTAGCTTCGTTATCCTGTCTAGTCATGGGCGAGATGCGATTGTTAGAACAATTCGCCAACCTGAATCTGAACATTGAGCAGAGAAATGATAAGATGATAGTTGCTAACCTTAGAGCTCAACCTGACATATTTTCCGAGATCAGAGAGCATCAGGCAAACGACCCATTTTTAGTCCGAGTTAGGGAGACCATAGCTGACAAGCCAAATTTCTCCATCGCTGAGGATGGGAGGATATTATTCCAAGCCAGGACATGCGTGCCTGACAATGAAGAGCTGAAAAGGAAACTGATGGATGAAGCCCACAAGACCAAATACACAATTCATCCAGGCGCAACCAAGAT
Organism: Colocasia esculenta; assembly: GCA_014218235.1. Taxonomy (NCBI): domain Eukaryota; kingdom Viridiplantae; phylum Streptophyta; class Magnoliopsida; order Alismatales; family Araceae; genus Colocasia; species Colocasia esculenta. The sequence goes on from CM024761.1 coordinate 137,263,555, forward strand.
GTACCAGGACATGAAAAGGTCATTTTGGTGGCCAAACATAAAACGTGAGGTGGCTGAGCATGCCGCCACTGCCTCACTTATCAGCATGTAAAAGCCGAACACCGTCGTTCTGCGGTGTACTTAGACCCCTATACATACCTGAATGGAAATGGAAAGCATCAGAATGGATTTCATGGGTATACCCCGAACTCGTGGTGGACTTGATGCTATTTGGGTTATTGTGGCCAGATTGACAAGTCTGCACACTTTCTAGCAATTCGAAGTACCTGGAGTGTCCATGTGCTTGCAGCTTTCTATGTAAAAGAGATAGTCAGACTACATGGAGTTCCATTATCCATTGTCTCAGATCGTGACCCTAGTTCACTTCTAGATTCTGGAAGGGACTCCAGACTGCTTAGGCACGAAACTCAACTTTAGCACAGCTTTTCACCCACAAACGGATGGATAAACTGAAAGGACAAACCAGATAGTGGAAGACATGTTGCGAGCCTGTGCTATAGACTTTGAAGGGTATTGGAATGAACATCTGTCACTAATTGAATTCGCCTACAACAATAGTTACAAGGTCAGCATCAAGATGGCACCATTTGAAGCACTGTATGGCAGAAGTTGCAGATCGCCAATATGCTGGAATGAAGTAGGTGAGCAGCAATGGCTAGGACCAGACATGGTACAGAACACTAGCAGGGACATACAGATTATAAGAGACAGGATTAAAGTAGCTCAGTCCAGGCAGAAGAGCTATGCAGATAAGAGAAGGAGAGACTTAGAATTTCAAGCCGGAGATCATGTAATGCTAAAAGTATCTCCGACCAGAGGATTTCAAAGGTTTGGGATGAAAGGCAAATTGAGACCAAGATTCATAGGTCCATTCGAAGTATTGGATAGAGTTGGCGAGGTGGTGTACCAACTAGCACTACCTCTCCAGTTCGCAACAGTGCACAATGTGTTCCATGTGTCCATGCTGAGGAAGTACGTGTATGATCCGTCACACGTAATCAGCTATGATGATATCGTATTAAACAGAATGGACCTATGAAGAAAGGCCAGTGAAGATCTTGGATAAGAAGATGCAACAGCTTCGGAATCGATCTATACCATGGTTAAGATATTGTGGAGAATCACGAAGTTGAAGAAGCCATGTGGGAGCCCGAAGCCCAATGCACCGGAATTACCCAGAATTATTCAGTAAGTCATTCTTCCTCTTACGATTCTATGAATTTGGGGACCAATTTCTTTTTAAGAGGGGGAGGATGTAGCAACCTTGATTTTTAAAATCCAGAAAAATAAAAATTTATTTTCAATAAATGAGGAAAGTATATTTAATTGAATAAAAAGGGGAATAAATAGAAATAGAATGATTTAAATCAAAGCCCATCATGCTAAATTAGAAATGGGTTGTACTAATGGTCCTAACATGGTTTATTGGAAAAGAGGAGAGCCCATCATGGGATGAGAGGTAATTAGGTTAAATTCGTACCTAATTAATTAATAAATGAAAAGGGTTTAAGATAAATACTAAATAACCCATATATCCTAAAAAGGAGTCCTATACTTACCCTAACCCTCTACCCACGAAATTAGATCTGTTCCTAGCCTTATTAGGTGGATAAATGAGAGAAGTGGGAAGATAAATAAGGAAATTCAGAGTTTGAAGGAAAGGGAGTCTTGAAGGTTTAGGACTCTAATTGGCAAAGAAAACACCCTAATTCGGCCATAGCAACCCCATAGCACGTTGTTGGAACTCTGGAGCACGAGGGGAAGAACGCTAAGGACGAGGAGCAAGGAGAAGAGCTTGGAGAAGGAGGATTCTTACTTTTGTCTCGTCTTGCAACCCTAGGATTTGAACTGTGTGAAAGGTAGGCAATCTCTCAAGCTAAATTCGTGTAAAAATTATCCTAGGAAGAGTTCATGATCCCGCCAAAAGCCCTTTGGTTTCGCTCCATTTCGAACTTCCATGAGGGAGAATTAATTCTTTGAATTCCTGCCAGTTCCGTACCCGACCCTTCATGTTTACTCTTAATCTCGGGCATACATGATCCCATGCCATGAGAAAATTCTCATAAATACTACATCATGATAGCTTTCAAACGCCCCTAGTTTGCCTAATTTTCGTCATGTATCCATTCCTAATAAATTCGTTGAACCTTGACTGCGCCTGTTTAGGTCATTGATATGTCACTTGATCACTACATATATAAACCTTGTCTATTTTCAAATTAACCATGCATGTTGATAGATCTATATGTCAACTTTCGTTTAAAACCAGTTTCATGCTTTCTGGACCTCTATACGATTTACTATGGAATTTTGAATAACTATGTGTCAGGCAGACCCACCTGGAAAAAGGGCAAATCCCTCTTTTCTGGGCTCGGGCCACCTCCTAAGGTCGCGACGGCATGATACGCCGCGATCTCAGAGGGGTCGCGACACCGGGGTCCGATGCATTATGAACGCGACGGATCGACGCGTCGTGACCTGCGCCCCCGTTCACTCCATCGCCCGGTTCAGCAAAACGCGACCGGACACCGCGCCGCGACATGAATGCGACAAGGAACCCTGTCGCGACTTGACCTGATCGCGACCTGACTCTATGTCGCGACTTGAACGCGACCTAACCCTACGTCGCGACCTTAACAGAGCAGCCCAAACCCTGATTTGCTTGTATAACCTTGCTAATTACCCCATTTAATCCCTGCTAAACCTAAATCATGCAGTAACGACCTATTAATGAATGTTGAGTATTATTCACCTGTTTTTAATCAAATAAAAGATGTGTGCACGATCAATCTTGCTCTCGTGATTATCTTACACATGCACACACTATACATGAATGATTGCCACGAAACCTTGTTAAATTGCTCAATAATATATTTGGTAATTGAGTTAACTATTTACTTAATATCCTATTTGTTTTAATGGACTTGTCTTCATTTTAATCGCGTGATTCGTACACCATTACCGCTTCCCTCGGCCTTCGAGCACTCGAGGCACGACGGACTCATTTCTATACACTTTCTCTTGACTTGGACTACCTCTCCATCGGGAATACTCTCGACTGGACTAGGAAATTCTTGTCAAGGCCTCCGTAAGTCTTCTTGGATTTGGCGCACGTCCTTAGTCAACGAGCTAGTTGTACCCCAAAACCCGTTACACATTAGGGATCAGTACGATCCATGGCCTTAGTGTGTTCTTTCCTTATCTTTTGATCACGCCGGACCATCTAGCCTGTGTACACAGCACGGCTAGTGGGTGGTGGTGACTTCTACCAGATTGCCGGCCTGCAGAGGTGTGCCGTGCAACCGTTACTATCGTGTGTTTACGTTGTTTTACGAAATGTCCCTATCTCATCTACTATATATATTCTCTCATCTGTTCACGTTCTCTCAACACTCTCGTCTATCTCGTCTACTACTCTCATCTATTTCTTGGTACTCTATTGGCCATTCTTGTGATTGTCTAAGATAAAGAAATGACTAATGCCAGCGCAACAGGGCCCGATCAGGTCCTGGGAGAAGCGCCCGAAAAGTGCCAGTACCCATGGGAGTTAAAATGATCAAGGATGTGTTACGGCATGCATCCAGTGCCAGTTTACTATCTAGATTAATCTATGACAATCAAAGTACTATCTCTACAAGTGCAAGCGTGATCGTTACTAGTGCACCGTTGTGCAATTTACATGTTATAACGTTACATCCATTCTATTGTCGTTCTCATTGTACTATTTTCCCTGTGCCATTGCTATTGTTCTCTTGATTCATGACATGCTCTACGTGACTTTACTCTCTAGTTAGCCTACCATTAAAACATTAACTATTTAAAGCATGCTTGTGTTTATGAGATATTAGTCCTACTGGGCGATATTCGCTCATCCTGCGTATTTATTTAATGTGTTTCAGGCGAGTCAGATCATGACCACACTCACGAGGATGAGACCGATGAGGAGGCTTAGGAGTGACCTTTCTGCAATCAGTGCTATCTAGTAGCAGTCTGTTAGTATAGTTAAGAGTTAGTGAGTCAGTTAGTCATTATGTAATAGTTTAGTTTGAATAAAGTACTCTGGGCCCTAGTTTTGGCTCTGATAATTTGATGTAATAGTTAGTTGATGGATTACCAATGAAATTGGAGTTTATTTGATATTATTCCATTGTGCAATGATTTAGATTTATTTCTCGCTCCGTACTATTTAATAACTATAATCCCGCTCCGATATTCCGCGTCGGGGTGTTACAGTTTTGTGGTATCAGAGCCTAGGTTATTCTTAAGTATAGGATGATCTAGGTTTGACCTGACTTGACTTATAGTCTAAGTTCCATACTTATGTGAGATGGGTAGAACCGTGGGTAATAAGATAAAATGGATACATACACCACAAACTTAGTGCAAACTCAACGACTTACATTTAAATTCTCTTTTGAAGGAACTTAACAATGCAGCGGAGCGTGCTCACTCCGTGATATGCAGCAGACTATCCAGCAGCTTACTCAAGCTTTACTTCAAGCTGCTGGAGCCAACAACAATAATAACAACAACCGAGGAGCTGGTGATTTACATAAAAATTTCCGCAACCTGAACTCGCCTCGATTCAGTGGTATCACTGACCCTGATGAGGCAGAAAACTGGCTGAAGGAGATTGAGCGTATCTTCCGCGTCATGCAATGCGTGGATGGAGACAAAATGTTACTAGCTACATTCCAGTTAGAAAGGGACGCCCGTGCGTGATGGGAGTCCGTTGAGGCGACTAGAGAGGATGCACAGTTCACTTGGGAGGAGTTCAAGGAGCACTTCAACTCCAAGTACTTCTCAGAGAGGGTCCAAGAGAGGAAAGCATCTGAGTTTGCCGCGTTGAAACAAAGGAACATGACAGTTGCTGAATATGAGGCACAGTTCTCCCGATTAGCCCGTTATGCCAATCACTTGGTTAGCACTGAAAGAATGAAGGCCAAGCGTTTCCTTAATGGGCTCAGGCCCGCATATATCACATAGCTGGCACCATTTGACATTCAGACCTATCCGGAGATGGTCAGGAGAGCACAGTGCGTGGAGGATGCGACTGAACTCACTAAGCGCATCAAGGGAAAAATGTTCAAGATGGAGCAGACCTCTGGAGCGCCGAGCAAGCCTACTAACGGCAAGAAAAGGCCGTTAAGTTTCACTGATGGGCCAGGCCAAGAGCGAAAGCCCAAAGTCCCTACTCCTACTACCCCAAACAACAAGCCCAGATGCAAACACTGTGACAAGCTGGGCCATACTGTAGAAGAGTGCTGGAGGAAGGCAGGTGCATGCCTTCGCTGTGGCAGTCGTGATCACCGCATTCAGGAATGCCCCCTATTGAAAGAAAATGAGAAGCGTCCTGCGGGACAAAAGAAGCCAGGCAGGCTTCAAGCTGTACAAGAGGTGGAAACCACCGAGGAAGGTGGAGTCGTCGAAGGTACCCTACCGGTCTTTTCTCAATCAGCATTTGTTTTGTTTGATACTGGTGCAACACATTCATTCATATCACAAGCATTTGCTGATACCTTAAATGAGAAACCTGCATCTATGACATTTGAATTACCTGTCACAACACCACTAGGAGAAAGGGCTCAATTGAATAAATATTATCCATTGGCTGATGTTAAGATTGGTGAACTCAATCTAAGAGCTGACTTGATCTGTATGCCCATGGAGGGCTACGATGTCATTCGGGGCCGATTGGCTATCCACGTATGGGGCTATCGTGGATTTTAGAGGGGAATAATTCTTTTAGTGAATTCCCTAAGCTGACCTTCACAAGACGTAGGTACAAGAGACACTTGTCCCTCATCTCTACTATAAAGGCACAAAACATGATAAGGAAAGGGAGTATGGCGTTTCTTACCGCCATCGTAGTTGAAAAGAAAGCAGTTAAGATATCAAATATCCACATAGTGCAAGAATACCCTGATGTGTTTCCCGATGAGCTATCAGACATTCCACCTGAGAGGGATGTGAATATTTCAATTGATCTTGTACCTGGAGCTGCACCGGTTTCACGACAACCCTACAGGATGTCCCCCGCTGAATTAAAAGAATTGAAAGAGCAACTGATGGAACTTCTAGAAAAGGGTTTTATTAGGCCGAGTACTTCTCCTTGGGGAGCACCAGTCTTTGAGATGAAGATTTGCAGAACCAACCAGTCCATACTGGGATTAGGAGAACCGGATTGGAACTAGTCGTCCCCAATTCGGCTAAACAGGTTCCAGAGCCTCACCGCAGGTTCTTTAAAACAAACAATATGCAATATTTTCAAACAAAAGGGAAAATTTTGAATAAATTAAAAAATTAAGTCATAAACTTAGTGATTAACATATTTGAGACTCCAATCAAATGAAATTAAGGATTAACAACTTATTCAGGTTGAAAATTACAAATTAAATAAAGATTAGGGTTTTAAACTTTGAGATTATATTAAACATTTTGGATCATTTTTTAACAAACATAATATAAAACTAACCTAGGGACCGGCCCATGTTGAACAAGAACCGGAACCAGAACTGGCCCCTACTAGTTCCAGTTCTGTGAACCTTTTTAAGATCTCAACATAGCCTCTAAGAAACTGACCTGCATATTGATTAGCCATGGAGGAGTGAGATCATCAGGCATACCAAGGGCTTCCTTCAGTTCTTGGGACAACATTCCTGGCTTCATCTCCTTTATTTAACTGCCGTGCATGATTTACAGGAATAGTGAATTAAGAATAGCATTGACGGAGCAGTCGCCGCAACAAAAATAATTTTTGCAATTCCTGGTAGTTTCTTAATTTAGTGAGAAGGACAGGAATGCTTGTCATAAAACAAAAGAGTAAAGGAAAACCGCAAGGCACTAATGTCTTCTAAATTTTTCACAGAAGATAACCAAACAAGCATAACATGCTTTGCATAAAGTACCTCAAATTCTTTCCCTTCATGGTAAAGGTCACCATGGTGGTCAATTTTGGCTTTGTTTAATATTTGAAAAATGCATCGTGACGAACCTGTGCAAAATTTTTAGTGAATCTCAGTCAAAAGAGGCAGTAGAAGTGACAGAACTGTAAAATAAAGAAGGCTACTAGACACCCATAACTATAATTGCAGAATGTGAAATTAAAAGAAAAACACACACAAGGGCAGACCTGATAATCAATATCCATTTTCCCATTTTTGGTTGCATACGTTCCCGCTGCTTATGTTTCAACTTCTTGCTATCTTCTTTCTCAATATAGGTCTGAAAGTACAAGAGTAACAAAAATATCACAATATAATACAAATAAATAACAAAAAATTAATAATATCATTATCATAAACAATGTCCCATCAAGTCACACTCATCGCCCCGAGCATGTTGGAATAAATCGGAGGCCGATCAGATTAGTATTTCTAATTTTGGACCCCCAAACCTAGTTAAGTTCTTCCATTTTAAACAAAATAAAACTAAACTAACTTGCTTAATGTGAATTTAAGCGTCGAGCTCAAATCGGGAGTTCGAATTGAACTCCGCCAGTTTTCACAAGTCAAATTCATCGCCCTGGCCTTGCTGGAAAAAATCGGAGGCCAATCGGGTTAGTATTTCTAATTTTGGACCCTCAAACCTAAGTTCTTCATTTTTAAACTAAACTAACTTGCTTAATTTGAATTTGAGCGTCGAGCTCAAACCAGAAGTCCGAATTGAACTCCATCAGTTTTCACAAGTCACACTCATCGCCCCGACCATGCTGGAACAAACCGGAGGCTGATCGGATTAGTATTTCTAATTTTGGACCCCCAAACCTAGCTAAGTTCTTCCTTTTAAAACAAAACAAAACAAAACTAACTTGTTTAATGTGAATTTGAACGTCGAGCTCAAACTGGGAGTCCAAATTGAACTCCGTCAATTTCCACAAGTCACAATCATTGCCATGGCCGTGCTGGAAAAAATCGGAGGTCAATCAAATTAGTATTTCTAATTTTGGACTCCCAAACCTAAGTTCTTCAGTTTTAAACTAAACTAACTTGTTTAATGTGAATTTGAGCACCGAGCTCAAACCGGGAGTCCAAATTGAACTCCGTCAGTTTCCACAAGTTACAATCAACACCCTGGCCGTGTTGGAAAAAATCGGAGGCCAATCAGATTAGTATTTCTAATTTTGGACCCTCAAACCGAAGTTCTTCATTTTTAAACTAAACTAACTCATTTAATATAAATTTGAGCGTCGAGCACAAACCGGGAGTTCAAATTGAACTCCATCAGTTTCCACAAGTCACAATCATCACCTTGGCACTGTTGGAAACAACCGAAGGCCAATCGGATTAGTATTTCTAATTTTGGACCCCCAAACCTAAGTTCTTCATTTTTAAAACTAAACTAACTTGTTTAATGTTAATTTGAGCTTCGAGCTCAAACTGGGAGTCCGAGTTGAACTCCGTCAGTTTCTACATGTCACACTCATTGCCCCGACCATGTTGGAATAAATTGGAGGTCGATCGGATTAGTATTTCTAATTTTAGACCCCCAAACCTAGCTAAGTTCTTCCTTTTAAAACTAAACTAAACTAAACTAACTTGTTTAATGTGAATTTGAGCATCGAGCTCAAATCGGGAGTCCAAATTGAACTCCGTCAGTTTTCATAAGTCACAATCATCACCCTGGCCGTGAACTAAACTAACTTGTTTAATGTGAATTTGAGCGTCGAGCTCAAACCGGGAGTCCAAATTGAACTCCGTCAGTTTCCACAAGTCACAATCATCACCCTAGCCGTGTTGGAAAAAACGGAGGCCAATCAGATTAGTATTTCTAATGTTGGACCCCCAAACCTAAACTCTTCAATTTTAAACTAAACTAACTTGTTTAATGTGATTTGAGCGTCGAGCTCAAACCGGGAGCCCAAATTGAACTCCGTTAGTTTCCATAAGTCACAATCATCACCCTGGCCCTGTTGGAAATAACCGAAAGTCAATCGGATTAGTATTTCTAATTTTGGACCCCCAAACCTAAGTTCTTCATTTTAAAACTAAACTAACTTGTTTAATGTGAATTTGAGCTTCGAGCACAAACTGGGAGTCTGAGTTGAACTCTGTCAGTTTCTACATGTCACACTCATCGCCACGACCGTGTTGGAACAAATCGGAGGTCGATCGGATTAGTATTTCTAATTTTGGACTCCCAAACTTAGCTAAGTTTTTCCTTTTAAAACTAAACTAAACTAACTTGTTTAATGTGATTTTGAGTGTCGAGCTCAAACTGGAGTCCAAATTGAACTCTGTCAGTTTTCACAAGTCACAATCATTACCCTGGCCGTGTTGGAAAAAACCAGAGGCCAATCGGATTAGTATTTCTAATTTTGGACTCTCAAACCTAAGTTCTTCATTTTTAAACTAAACTAACTTATTTAAGGTGAATTTGAGCGTCGAGCTCAACCGGGAGTCCAAATTGAACTCTGTCAATTTTCACAAGTCACAATCATCACCCTAACCGTACTAGAAAAAATCGGAGGCCAATCGGATTAGTATTTCTAATTTTGGACCCCCAAACCTAAGTTCTTTATTTTTAAACTAAACTAACTTGTTTAATGTGAATTTGAGCGTCGAGCTCAAACTGGGAGTCTGAGTTAAACTTCGTCAGTTTTGACAAGTCACACTCATCGCCCCGACCGTGCTGGAACAAACTGGAGGTCGATCGGATTAGTATTTCTAATTTTAGACCCCCAAACCTAGCTAAGTTTTTCCTTTTAAAACAAAACAAAACTAAACTAAACTAACTTGTTTAATGTGAATTTGAGCGTCGAGCTCAAACTGGGAGTCCAAATTGAACTCCGTCAGTTTCCACAAGTCACAATCATCACCCTGGCTGTGCTGGAAAAAATCAGAGATCAATCGGATTAGTATTTCTAATTTTGGACCATCAAACCTAAGTTCTTTATTTTAAACTAAACTAACTTGTTTAATGTGAATTTGAGTGTCGAGCTCAAACCGGGAGTCCGAATTGAACTCCGTCAGTTTCCACAGGTCACACTTATCACTCTGACCATGTTGGAACAAACTGGAGGCCGATCGGATTAGTATTTCTAATTTTGGACCCCCAAACCTAGCAAAATTCTTCCTTTTAAAACAAAATCAAACTAAACTAACTTGTTTAATGTGAATTTGAGCGTCGAGCTCAAACTGGGAGTCCAAATTGAACTCCGTCAGTTTCCACAAGTCACAATCATCACCCTGGCTGTGCTGGAAAAAATCAGAGATCAATCGGATTAGTATTTCTAATTTTGGACCCTCAAACCTAAGTTCTTCATTTTTAAACTAAACTAACTTGTTTAATGTGAATTTGAGTGTCGAGCTCAAACCGGGAGTCCGAATTGAACTCCGTCAGTTTCCACAAGTCACACTCATCACTCTGACCATGTTGGAACAAACTGGAGGCCGATCGGATTAGTATTTCTAATTTTGGACCCCCAAACCTAGCAAAATTCTTCCTTTTAAAACAAAACAAAACTAAACTAAACTAACTTGCTTAATGTATAAGTAAATTTAAGATTGGGGATTTGGGTTTCTTTTGGAGGGGGTGGGAAAATTTTGGGCAGGATTTGGAGTTTTTGCGGAGGGGGATGGGAAGATTTGGAATTTAATTACTTTAACAAAATATTATTTTTAATAAAAGAATTATAATTTTTATTTAATTAGTTTAATATTTAAATTTATAAAATTAGTTTAATATTTAATATTTAATTAATTTCATATTATATTTTATTAATTGATTATTAATTATATTTATATTTGAAAATTAACCAAATTTAAGAAATTATTACATTTTGTTATAAGAAAAATATTTTAAAAACTAGAAAATATTATAAAATAGATTATGACTACTATTAAAAACATACAATGCATATACTAATTTTTTAAAAATGATTACTATATCCATAAGTAAATTATTATTAAATCATTGGATATTTATTTTGATCAATATCTGACATTTGGATTTGATCTCAATTCACATCGGATCAAAATCCAACATTGGGTTTGCAACTAATCAAATTAAAATCTATCAATTAGATTTGCTCCAGATCAATATTTTAACTGTTAGATTTAAATTTGATCAATATTTGATCTTGAATTTTATTCGAATTTAAAATCCGATTTACGTCTTATATGTCGATCTACATTTTAACTCAAAATAATCAAGATATGCACTTGATTTGCTCTATCTAAAATTTGACAAGAGTTGGATTCGCTCATAATTTACATATGATCAAAGAACTATTAAATCTGCTATGAATCAACATCTGATTGTTATTTGATCCGATCTAATATTTTTTTTATATCTATGTATATCTAGTCAGTTGTATTAGCTCTCGATCTATATTTGATCAATATCTGAATGTTGAATGTACATGTGAATCAGAATTAGATCGTTAAAGTTGGTCACGATCTAACAAATTCCATATTTAAATTCATTCTCCATCAATATATAGCTGATTAGTTGTATTTATTTATAACAATCTAATCAAGATCTATCTACCAAATTTAATCTAGATCTAAATCCTATTTGTTACATTTAAGTTTGAACAAGATCTAATGACTAGATTTGCTTCTGATCTATATCAGATCAAGATCTAGTATTATTAATCAAAATCAACATTGTTGGATTTATTCCAAATATATAACAATTTAGTCAAGAGACATTGATTAACAATTTAATTAAAATTCAAATTACTAAATTTTAATTTGATTAAGATTTAAATATTTAAATTACTTTTGATGCACAAATCTGATGAAGATATGATCGTTCAATCTACTATCAATCACAATCCAACATTTATATTTCATTAAGTCTTCAACCATCAAATTTACTTTGGACCTAACATCCAATCAATTAGGCACATAATATTAAATAATCATAATATAATATATGAAATAAAAATAATATATAGTAAAATTATATTATATATATGATAAAATATGTCTAAGAAAGAAATACATATTATAACATATTACTAATTCAGCGACGGATTAGCGAAAGAAATATTTCGTCGCTAACTAAATTAGCGACAATTCTTTTTTTGCTGCTAATCTGTCATTAATTAAAGATGGATTAGCGACGATACCATTTCCATCCGTAATCTATCTTTAAATGGCGACAAATTTAGCGGCTACCTGACAGCGTCGTTAATCCGTCGCCAAATATAAAACTTAGCGATGACAATATTCCGTCGCTAATTAGAGACAGATAGCGACTGAATCTTTTTCGTCGCTAAATGTCGTTGCTAAATAGTGATTTTCTTGTAATGTACATAATATTAAATGAGTATAATATAATATTTTATCATATGAAATATATAAGATAAATATTATTATTTTGAATATATAATAAATATAATATAATATTTTTAAGCATAATGTTTTATCATATAATTATATTCACTAAACAAATATAATACATTTACAAATATGCAAATACAATGTGTATAATATATATATAAATATCAACTAAACAAAAATGTAACTAATAAATTTATATTTTATATATATTTGTCTTTGTTTTATTTTATATAATAATTATATATATATATTTATTTGAATAATGCAAATAATTATATCTATAATATAGCTAAACTACCATAATATAAATAAAATAGGTAATAGTTAGCAACAATGGTTAATAAAAATTAAGTAATAATAATATATAATGTACACATATATTCAATAAACTAAAAGTGTAACTAATGAATTTGAATTTGTCTTATTTATTTTTTAAAATAATATATAAACTATATATAGCTATATCTATAATATAACTAAATTACTAATAAACAATATAACTAATAGTTAGCAACATCGGTTAGTTAAGTATAAATTGACAAGGAAGATTTATGTGTCTATGAACAGCGACAGATCAGCGACGGAAACTTCTGTCGCTAATTCAAGGATAACAAATTTCAACGTCAATCTGTCGCTGATTAGCGACGGAAATATTGGTCGCTAGTTCGCCGCCAATCAGCGACGGATTAGCGACGTATACTTTCCACCGCACCTACTTAGTGACGCCTCAGGGACGGAAAAATTTCGTCGAAAATTCGAGCAAATTCGTTCGTCGCTGATGTGTCGTTGAGTGGAGACAGATTAGAGACGGAAATATTTCCATCGCTAACGCTATGCTGCTTTGCGAGGGAATGTTTGCCCAGCAAATCTTCCGCTACTGAACGATGGATTAGCGATATAAACTTTTCGTCGCAAAATTCTATCGCTAATACTGGTTTTTCTTGTAGTGTCATTCTTAGATTCTTCAACCTCTTCGACTCCGAAGGATGACAGTCGGACTCGATCCACGTGGCGACCATGGCTTTACCTTTTCGGTTCTTTTTCTATCTTCATAAATATCGGGCATTCAGATTTTATGTGACCGACACCTTGGCATTCATAGCAAATTAACTCCTTTTTGCTAGACTCTTCTTTCTTATTTTTGCTCTTGTAATATTTGGAAGGTGTTGCATAGTGTGGCCTTTTTTTTCTCAGGAATTTTTTGATGCTGCGGGCTAACTTGGCCACTTCCTCCACATCTTCACTTGAGAAATTTTCTTCAAAACTGTATGCTTTTGATTTCCTTGCCTTGAGTGATACATCCTTTTTCTCAAGCATGGGTTGCTCGGCCTCCTCCCGTTTCAAATTGATCTCATAAGCCATGAGACTCCTAATCAACTCCTCTACAGTGAGGCTTGACAGGTTCCTGGAGTCTTCAATGACCATGACCTTAGTGTGCCACGCCGGTGGGAGGGATCTCAAAATCTTACGGACTATTTCTGTGTTCGTGTAATTCTTGCCAAGAGCCTTCAATCCATTTGTGATCTTAGAGAGCCTAGCGAACATATCAGAAATTGACTCCAATGGCTCATCTTGAACATCTCATACTCATGAACCAAGATGTTTGCTTTAGTCTCTTTGACTTCTAAAGTGCCTTCATAGATTAGCTTCAATTTATCCCACATCTCCTTTGTTGAGCTGCACATAAAGACACGAGAATATTTGTCAGGGTATATTGCACATTGCATTATATTTATGGCACTAAAGTTAATTTGGGTTTTTTTTTATATTATCCTTTGTCCACTTTCCCTCATCCTCTGGCAGCATGAATTATCCTCTGTCCACTTTCCCTCATCCTCTGGTAGCATGTGTGGAGCGTTACTCATAACTTTTCAGATCTCATAATTTTGAGCTCTAAGAAAGACGTGCATACACTAATAAGAGTAGTTGTTGTCGTCAAAGTATGGTGGACGGTGGATGGAATGACCTTCAGGCACAAATCTCTGATTGACCATCGCACACAGGATCATTGTAATATCAAGATCCCTGCTCTAATACCAATTGAAGAGAAAAATACGTGAACGTATGTGCGGTCATCAACTAAGAGGGGAGGGGTGAATTGGTTAACGCCTAAATAAATTTTTTTTTACATAGAGTAGATTAGACTTAACTAAGGCAATTTAATTTATGATATGCACAACAAAATATGATAATTGAATAGCGAAACCAACTATCCTAATGTGCATAGAATGGAGATAGAAGAAAAAGGATCAAACCGCAGATGCACGCAGGATTTACAGTGGTTCGACAAACACACCCCCGTATGCGCCTATGTCTACTACCCCACACCCCCGTGAGGATTTCCAATAACTTGTTTCCTAGGTAGCACACATTGTTGTTTCCGCGGACAACCACAACCCCACTCGTTTCCAGGGACGAGATCACCCGATATGTAATGCGTCGCACGCACCACACACCAACAACACAAATCATTCTTGGTTGAAGAAAGAACAAATTAAAGAGCATGGACAATAGATAGAACACTTAAATAAGCAAGGTATAGAGTTCTCCTATCTCAACAATTTGACCTTTTTAGTCGTCTTTGCCCAACGATGTCACACTGTAGAACTGGCCGATGTAGAACACTTCAGAACGGAGTCTTGCAAGATACAACACCAAGTCCATGCCTTTTTGATGAAGATCACCTTCTTGGAATGTTTGGAAGGCTTTTAGATGATGAAGACTCATTCTTCAGGCTTCTACAGGTGGAGAGCTTCTGTAGACTCTCTCCAAGCTTCACAATGCCTCTCCTAAACTCTAGGGCACAAGAACAAACTCTTGGGGGCGTGTATTGTAACGTCGCGTGCCTTTCGGATCCATGCGGATCATGTGTGTGTTGGTTGTGTAGGCCGTTGTGAGGCCATGTGAGCTAGTTGTGTGGACTGTGTGATGTGAATGTGTGGCTTGAGCAGTGAAGAGCAGGGTTGGTCCTGAAATGAAACAGGACCTGCTTTGTTCAGTTGGAGTGGCGGCCAGGGGTGGCCGTTGACTGGTTGGCGTCCAGGTTAGTGGACGTTTACTGCTTGAACTTGGCGGCAGTAGATGTGGACGCTAAGGGTGGCGGTTGCTATTGGCGGCTTAGGGGTTGACGCCAACCTGAGAATGGTGCAGGTTATAGGCTCACCCGAGGGCAGGTTTCTTACCTGGTCCTTTTCCCCTCTCTCCCCAGCTTCGCGTCCTGGTGTTTCTGAAGCTTCTAACAGGTTCCGAGGAGTGGTTGGACGAGTAGAACGCGTGGCGTTGCCGAATTACGTGAGGAAACGTCGCGGCGTGGTGCAATTCCTGTGGGCTCGCGGAGGGCTCGGCGTGAACCGGGAGATTGCGGGAAGTTCTAGCGTGTTCTGAGGTAGGGGACGAATCCATTTAGCTCCGTAGAAACATTAAAACACATCATAACCACCTGAACCAGCATGATAATGCATGTTTGGATAAAGTTGCACCATATGGGGATAATGGGTGGTTTGAGTAGTTTAATGTACGAAGCATGTTGTAATGGGTTGTATTGGGTTCTGGCATGCTGAAGGAACTGCATTTGTATGTTTTTTTCGGTAGTTAGAACGGTTAGAAAGCCCGCAGAGCTGGATTAGGGTTTCTGCAGGGTTTATGGCCGGAGAACTTGGCGTCAACATCGTTTGTCGCCAAGCTCCTCAGCCAGGATGTTAACGGCCAGGTCCCTTGCCGTTGACTTAGTGTAAGCGGTAATCGATGATGCCGCCTACTGGATATGAGTAGAACAGCTGATTGCAATATTATCGATAATGCATGTGTGTTGACACATGAGGTGCACTGAGTGCACTTGGTTTTCGTGTTTAGCATACAAGGTATGCAGTTAGTTGTTTACTTCTGTGACTGCGCGTTGTTTACGCGAGTCAGTCAGGTTCACGTGTAGTGGACCATTGTTACTTGTGGTTTACGTGAGGTTTCATGTGGTTTGTGTGTGACGTGCACGTGGTTTTGTGTACGTGGCGAGTAGTACGACGCCTACCGTGGTTACCTCTCCAGTTGGTGCCCCAGGTTCTTTGTGAGCCAGGCTGTTAGCTCGGGGTTTGTCCCGGTACTTGTGTTGTACCGTCGAGGTCTGTGTCGTCTGACCTGGACACCCTCACTCTTGTGTTTGAGTTGCACGTCCGGCTGAGGGAAAGACGACAGTGGGACAGTGACACTTGTGTTTGTCTTTAGTCACTTGTAGCGCGCTCGTAGTGGGGGTACGGACACCAGTAGACGTACTGGACCCCAGCTAGTCCTTTTCCAGTGCCTCACTCTAGCGAGCCCAGGCCAGGGTCTCTGGAGGTGTCAGGCATGGGCCTGTGACCGTGTGGTCTGCAGGTGGTGGTGTTTAGTTGGTCTCCACAGTTGCTTGACCTTTTCACGTGGAGCGGCAGCTGGACCTTTCGTCTGTGGCTGCGAGACTGAGAGGTAGACCTGTGTTAGTTGTCCGAGTCAGTTTCTGGTGTCGTGAACCAGTTCACGTGGCTCGTGTTGGCTGTCTCTACTTTAGCTTGTACACCTGTACTGGTTTGCCATTTAATTATTACTGTTGTTTCTCGTAGTCGGCAGACGGTGAGTACTTTTACAACTTTACTTATCTGCTTAACTGTTATATAAATTGTTGGTGCTGTTTACTATTCGTACCTATGGTGTTTGGTTTGCTCGGTTTTGGGGGAGTTCCCTACTGAGCTAGTGACTAGAGAGGCTCACCCCTACCCCCACAGGTGAGAGCGAGGAGGACGTCTCACGACCGTCGTCCAGCTCAGGGCCGCGCCGTAGCGGTGCAGGGTCAGTACCTCCAGCGGTGTAGTTTCAGCTGTGTAGTACTGCAGCAGTGTAGTTTGGCTAGTTGTTTACTTTCTTCAGTTGTACCTCGGGGTATGCCCCAGGCACTTGTACTTCTTTTCAGTTTTGTGGAAATTTGGCTATGTAAACTTGTGAATTATATATAAAATGTGGTGTGTTCCTTTGTGTTTACACGGACTGTGGTTTGGTATCCCTTGCGAGGCTTCGGCCCGTTCGCGGGAGGCGGACTCGGATCAAGTACGTTATCGGTTTAACGGGCTTGGCCGAGGCGTTCCGTCACAGTTGGTATCAGAGCAAGGTCCGTGTTAGTATAAGGGAATTAGAAAAATACATAGCCTTATTTCGGTCATTATACACTGCTGGTAGGGACCCTGGTTTTTGATAATTGGTGGTTTTGATTTTTGTCTGGTGTTTTGTGTATGTAGAAATTTCTGAAATGGCTGATAGGAGTGATTGGGGTGGTGGAGGAGATGATCTGGAGGAAAGCACCCAGCGAATGATAGAAAGATTTGGGAGAGCCTCACGGATATTCGGGCGAGAATGGATCAGCAGGCGCCAGTACCACCGTTGCAGTGCCACCTGGAGATGGAGAGGCTGTACCTGTTGCTCCAGTTCCGCCGAGAGTGGAGGTACCTTTTGTAGCACCTGTGCCACCACCACCACCAGTATTGATAGCAGAAGAACCAGTGATGTAGGTGGAGAAATTTCTGAGATTGCAGCCGCCTACTTATTCAGGAGGGTCGAATCCAGATACAGCTGAGCATTGGGTTCATGAAATTGAGAGGTTTTGCCTTGGAATGGTGGCGATTGAAGATGCAAACCACTTCTGCAGGCAGAACGGAGGAAGCTATCACTTGGCCGGAGTTTCTTGATGTGTTTAATGATACATTCTTTCCGATCCAAGTGCAGCAAGTAAAAAGAGAGCAATCCCGAACTCTCCAGCAATGTAACTCTTCAGTCTTAGAGTACCAGATGAGATTTATGGCACTTAGCCGTTATGCGCCATATGTGGTTTCAGATAATAACATGATGGTTGAGTATTTTATCAGAGGATTGAGAGTGGAATTGCAGGATGCGATAGTACCTCTCATGTGCAAGACAGTGAAAGAGGCAGCGCAGAGGGCAGCTACCTTGGAGAGGTCTATCCGTACTCGCCAAGCGGGTGAGTCAGGTTCAGGTAGTTTTCGGCTACTGCAGCAGACAGTAGGTGCAAGCAAGGGTAAGGCACCAGCAGGACCTTCTACATCAGGCTTTGGTAAATGGGGCCAGAAATTAAAGCAAGTACTTAAAGGAAAAGGAAGAGGATGGGGAGGTCGTCCGCAGTTCCAGCAAGGCCGTGGTAGGCCTGAGGTGGAGGAGTCGCAACAGAGTACTGCCAGGCAGCCTATTGTTCCTCCAGGGTATAGATGTTATAATTGTAATCAGCCGGGACATTTGATCCGCAATTGTCCCTATGCAAGAGAATATGGGTATGGCAGAGGTGTGCAGCAGCAGCCTCAACAGTTCCAGCAGCCACAGGCAGGTCGTGGCAGAGGAGCACCGCAGCAGCGAGGGAGAGGCCGGGTTATGGCTATCACCCGAGCCCAGGCAGAGGCGTCAAATATGATAGAAGGTACTTTACCTCTTTATGAATATTCAGCAAGAGTCTTATTTGATTCGGTGCCTCTCATTCTTTTATTTCCGAAGAATTTCTGGATTGCATAGCTCATCCTTTAGAGGAGAAGTCTTGTGAGTTAGTGGTGGAGGTTCCTTCAGGTGAGTTCTTGCTCACTTCGAGCTATATAGATGAAGCTCCTGCTATGATTGAAGGGAATCAGATGCCGGGTCGGTTATATGCCCTGCAATTGTCAGATTATGATATCATTCTGGGTATGGATTGGCTTGAAATGTATGGAGCAATGTTTGATTGCAGAAAGAAAAGGATCAGATTTTGTCATCCCAATGGTGCAGTGTTTGAATATCAAGGTATGTCTTTTTATACCTCCAAGTTTCTAATTTCTGCAATTAAAGCTAGAAAGTTGATAAATGATGGGTGTGTGGCTTATTTAGCCTCGGTAAGTTTGGTAGAGGCCAGTCAGCCAATAGAAGCAGTTCCCGTGGTTAGGGAATTTACTGATGTTTTTCCGGAAGATTTGCCTGGTTTAGCTCCGCATAGAGAGGTGGACTTTTCTATTGAGTTACTGCCAGGTACCATGCCGATTTCTAAAGCTCCATATCGGATGGCACCAGCAGAACTTAAAGAATTGAAAAAGCAATTAGAAGAATTGTTGCAGAAAGGTTTTATTAGACCGAGTCATTTCCCGTGGGGAGCGCCGTTTTTATTTGTGAAAAAGAAAGATGGAAGTTTTCGGATGTGTATTGATTATAGAAAATTGAATGGTGTGACCATCAAGAATAAGTACCTATTGCCGAGGATAGATGATTTTCTATCAGTTGCAATCAGCAAAGGTGTTTTCTAAGATTGATTTGAGGTCCGGGTACCATCAGTTGAGAATCAAAGAGGAGGATATAGATAAAACAGCGTTCAGAACCAGATATGGTCACTATGAGTTTGTGGTAATGCCTTTTGGGTTGACTAATGCTCCTGCAGGTTTTATGGATCTGATGAATAGAATTTTTCATCCATATTTAGATCAATTTATTGTGGTCTTTATTGATGATATTCTAATTTATTCAGCATCTGAAGAGGAGCATGCAGCTCATTTGAGGTTTACCCTGCAATTGTTAAGGGATAACCAGCTATTTGCTAAATTCAGTAAGTGTGAATTCTGGTTGAAGGAAATTCAGTTTTTGGGTCATGTTATCTCTGCTAAAGGAATAGCAGTGGACCCGAGTAAAGTGGAAGCTGTGTCAAGGTGGGGAGTGCCTAAGACAATAACTGAGATTAGAAGTTTTCTGGGATTAGCAGGTTATTATAGGTGCTTTATTCAAGATTTTTCTAAGATTGCAGCACCTATGACTAAATTGACCAGGAAAGGAGTGCCTTTTGTGTGGTCCGGTGAATGTCAGAGAAGTTTCATGGAATTGAAGAAAAGACTCACATCAGCACCTATATTGACATTACCGGCAGGGAGTGGTGGATTTGTGTTGTATACTGATGCTTCAAGGAGAGGTCTTGGTGCAGTGCTTATGCAGCATGGTAAAGTGATAGCTTATGCGTCCAGGCAATTGAAGCCAGCAGAAGAGAATTACCCCACTCATGATTTGGAGTTAGCAGCAGTTGTGTTTGCCTTGAAAATGTGGAGGTATATCTGTATGGCAAGAGATTTGAGATCTTTACAGATCATAAAAGCTTGAAGTAATTTTCTCGCAGAAAGATTTGAATCTTCGCCAACGCAGATGGGTTGAATATTTGAAGGATTATGATTTCAGTTTGGCTTACCATTCGGGTAAGGCCAATGTTGTAGCAGACCTTGAGCAGAAAGGCATATAATGATTGATGATGATTAAAGAATGGAAGTTGTATGAAGAGGTAGCAGAGAACTCCTTGTATGTGCCCAGCAGTCAGCGACGGGCAATTCTAGCTGCTAGAGCTGTAGAGCCATCTTTGTATTGGCAAATTATTGAAGCTCAGAGAGCAGATGCAGGTTTAGCTGAAATTGTAAAAATGGAAGGAGTTTCTATTGATGATAATTGTGTGATCAGGCTCAGGGGCAGGTTGTTTGTTCCTGCAGAGAGAGAGGTGAAGCAGCGAGTTCTGGAAGAGGCTCATAAATCTAGGTACACTATTCATCCGGGTAGTACTAAAATGTACCATGATTTAAGAAGGCATTTTTGGTGGCCTCATATGAAGAAAGAAATAGAAGAATTTGTAGCAAGGTGTGCTATCTGTCAGCAGATTAAAGCAGAGCATCAGAAGCCTGGAGGTCTATTGCAACCGTTGCCTATTCCACAGTGGAAATGGGATGATATTGCAATGGACTTTGTGGCAGGTTTACCAAGGTCAAGTTCCGGGCATAATGGAATATGGGTGTTTGTTGACAGATTGACTAAAGTATGCAGATTAGTGGCAGTAAGTATGTCTTGGACAGTGGACAGATTGTCAAATATTTATGTTGAAAGAATTGTCCCACTGCATGGTATTTCGAAGACTATTGTATCAGATAGAGATCCAAGATTTACTTCTGGTTTTTGGAGAAGTCTGCAGAAAGTAATTGGTTCTGAATTGAGATATAGCTCCGCTTATCATCCCCAGACAGATGGTCAGACAGAGAGGACTATTCAGACAATTGAAGATATGTTGCGGGCTTGTTGTTTAGTTTGGGGAGGTAGTTGGGAGCATCATTTGGGAATGATTGAGTTTGCCTACAATAATAGCTATCATACCAGTCTTGGGATGGCACCATATGAAGCTTTATATGGAAGGCCATGTAGAACCCCATTAAACTGGCATGAAGTGGGAGAAAGGCAATTGGTGGGTCCTGAATTGATTCAGCAAACCACGGAAGTGGTGAAGCTTATTAAAGAAAAATTGCAGGCAGCTCAAAGTAGGCAGAAAAGTTTGCAGATGTGCGGAGGAGACCACTTCAGTTTGAGGTGGGAGATTTTGTTTTTCTGAGAGTTTCCCCGAGTAAAGGTATTATGAGATTTGGCAAGTCTGGAAAGTTGAGTCCAAGGTATGTGGGACCTTTCCAGGTGATTGAAAGAATTGGGGAAGCAGCTTATAGGCTGGATTTGCCAGCTGATTTTGCAGATGTGCATGATATTTTCCATGTCTCCATGTTGAGAAAGTGTATTGAAGATCCAGCTCAAATAATTAGATATCAAGGTGGTGACCTGAGGCCGGATATGACTATGCCAGAGTATCCGGTGCAGATCACAGATCGAAAGATGAAGAAGCTGAGGAATAAAGAAATTGAGCTAGTTAAAGTGAGATGGGAAAATGGATTAGGTGGTGAGGATACCTGGGAGTTGGCCGCAGAAATGGCTAAAGGGTATCCCTATCTGTTTGAGTAAGCTTATGTATTTTCTTTTTAGATGATAGTACTTGTAAAAGTGTGTATGTATGAGTTGTTTAACTTTGAATTGTGTTATGAATTTCGAGGTCGAAATTTCTTTTTAGATGATAGTAATGTAACGTCGCGTGCCTTTCGATCCATGCGGATCATGTGTGTGTTGGTTGTGTAGGCCGTTGTGAGGCCATTGTGAGCTAGTTGTGTGGAATGTGTGATGAATGTGTCTTGAGCAGGTGAAGAGCAGGGTTGGTCCTGAAATGAACAGGACATGCTGCTGTTCAGTTGGAGTTGGCGGCCAGGGGTGGCCGTTGACTGGTTGGCGTCCAGGTTAGTGGACATTTACTGCTTGAACTTGGCGGCAGTAGATGTGGACGCTAAGGGTGGCGGTTGCTATTGGCGGCTTAGGGGTTGACGCCAACCTGAGAATGGTGCAGGTTATAGGCTCACCCGAGGGTAGGTTTCTTACCTGGTCCTTTTCCCCTCTCGCCCCAGCTTCGCGTCCTGGTGTTTCTGAAGCTTCTAACAGGTTCCGAGGAGTGGTTGGACGATCGTAGAACGCATGGCGTTGCCGAATTGCGCGAGGAAACGTCGCGGCGTGGTGCAATTCCCGTGGGAGCTCGCGGAGGGCTCGGCGTGAACCGGGAGATTGCGGGAAGTTCTAGCGTGTTCTGAGGTAGGGGACGAACCCGTTTAGCTCCGTAGAAACATTAAAACACATCATAACCACCTGAACCAGCATGATAATGCATGTTTGGATAAGTTGCACCATACGGGATAATGGGTGGTTTGAGTAGTTTAATGTACGAAGCATGTTGTAATGGGTTGTATTGGGTTCTGGCATGCTGAAGGAACTGCATTGTATGTTTTTCTGTAGTTAGAACGGTTAGAAAGCCCGCAGAGCCAGATTAGGGTTTCTGCAGGGTTTATGGCCGGAGAACTTGGCGTCAACATCGTTGTCGCCAAGCTCCTCAGCCAGGATGTTAACGGCCAGGTCCCTTGCCGTTGACTTAGTGTAAGCGGCAGTCGATGTTGCCGCCTACTAGATATGAGCATAAACTGCTGATTGTAGTATTTATCGATAATGCATGTGTGTTGACACATGAGGTGCACTGAGTGCACTTGGTTTTCGTGTTTAGCATACAAGGTATGCAGTTAGTTGTTTACTTCTGTGACTGCGCGTTGTTTACGCGAGTCAGTCAGGTTCACGTGTAGTGGACCATTGTTACTTGTGGTTTACGTGAGGTTTCACGTGGTTTGTGTGTGACGTGCACGTGGTTTTGTGTATGTGGCGAGTAGTACGACGCCTACCGTGGTTACCTCTCCAGTTGGGTGCCCCAGGTTCTTTGTGAGCCAGGCTGTTAGCTCGGGGCTTTGTCCCGGTACTTGTGTTGTACCGTCGAGGTCTGTGTCGTCTGACCTGGACACCCTCACTCTTTGTTTTGAGTTGCCGTCCGGCTGAGGGAAAGACGACAGTGGGACAGTGACACTTGTGTTTGTCTTTAGTCACTTGTAGCGCGCTCGTAGTTGGGGGTACGGACACCAGTAGACGTACTGGACCCCAGCTAGTCCTTTTCCAGTGCCTCACTCTAGCGAGCCCAGGCCAGGGTCTCTGGAGGTGTCAGGCATGGGCCTGTGACCGTGTGGTCTGCAGTGGTGGTGTTTAGTTGGTCTCCACAGTTGCTTGACCTTTTCACGTGGAGCGGCAGCTGGACCTTTCGTCCGTGGCTGCGAGACTGAGAGGTAGACCTGTGTTAGTTGTCCGAGTCAGTTTCTGGTGTCGCGAACCAGTTCACGTGGCTCGTGTTGGCTGTCTCTACTTTAGCTTGTACACCTGTACTGGTTTGCCGTTTAATTATTACTGTTGTTTCTCGTAGTCGGCAGACGGTGAGTACTTTTACAGCTTTACTTATCTGCTTAACTGTTATATAATTGTTGGTGATGTTTACTATCCGTACCTGTGGTGTTTTGGTTTGCTCGGTTTTGGGGAGTTCCTACTGAGCCAGTGACTAGAGAGGCTCACCCCTACCCCCCAGGTGAGAGCGAGGAGGACGTCTCACGACCGTCGTCCAGCTCAGGGCCGCGCCGTAGCGGTGCAGGGTCAGTACCTCCAGCGTGTAGTTTCAGCTGTGTGTACTCCAGCAGTGTAGTTTGCTAGTTGTTTACTTCTTCAGTTGTACCTCGGGGTATGCCCCAGGCGCTTGTACTTCTTTTCAGTTTTGTGGAAATTTGGCTATGTAAACTTGTGAATTATATATAAAATGTGGTGTGTTCCTTTGTGTTTACACGGACTGTGGTTTGGTATCCCTTGCGAGGCTTCGGCCCGTTCGCGGGAGGTAGACTCGGATCAAGTACGTTATCGGTTTAACGGGCTTGGCCGAGGCGTTCCATCACATGTATAACTCACCCAAATCATGAGAATAATTTGTATTTATAATCCCAAGAGGTATCTCAAAGTTTGGAAGGACTCATTTTTGGAAAGTTTGCATCGAGAAACACCAGAATCGGTCGACCGATTTGGTGAAATCGGTCATCCAATTTCAAACACTTGTATTTTTATATGTTGACACTGTTCATTTAGTCGATCGATTTTACTATTCATGCAGAACAAATGTTTATTGGCTAGTTCAGTCGACCGATTTTTAGAAATAGGTTGACTGATTCTGTTAGTTTTACAGTATTTCAGTCAGTCTTCTATCTCTGCTTTGTCCAAGCCTTAGCTTATGTGAAGTCCACTTCATGTGTGACTTTTGGCATATTTTACTGCACATTAACACACAAATTAGATCTTCAAATCAAATATGAATAGTTCAAACACTTGGGTCATGAACATGAATGAGAATTAGTCTTTTGTGATTTTATCATCATGGATTAAATTAGAATTTTTATGATCATCAAAATCTATAGAGTACAACAATAAGTTCAACTTTTCATTAAATCAATAATGTATATTTTTTATCATCAAAATCGCTTGAAATCCAACAATCTTCCCTTTTTTTAATGATGGCAAAACTCGTACAAATTTATTAACCAAGTGGGAAGGAGATAAACATTCAACAATTCAACTCACAAACACTCACACAGTTCATGTGAACTTGAAATCCATGGAAAACATAGCCATATATCCATTCATTCAAGATCCATTTAGCCATACATCCATTCATTCAAGATCCTAAGATAAGGCTTTGTTGTACAGCTTGTTGAAACAACTTCATTTCAGCCATATCCATAGAAGGGCTTCCACATTTGTATTGATTTGATTCACTTGGCCACATAGAGCATCCAACTTAGCGTTCATCCTTGCAAACCTCTATTGGAAATCTGTTGCAGTTACATGGTTTCCTGACTGAAAGGAAGATTGACCCCACAACATATTCAACTGGTATTTCAAAATGCATAGGGTCATCTTGGAACTCATGGCTTTGGGCTTCTCGTTGTTAGGGCCCAATTGATTCATGGTACTCATCATCACTGTCACCAACAATTTAGAAACATCACTAGTGTCCTCCTCAGTTTGCGCAACATTTAAAAACTATTGCAAATTCAGTTTGTTGAAGACATTTTCTCTTGAACCTGTTCAAATACCTCATCATCCATATTGACGCCAACAAACTCAAATACTATTATCAGAGCTGCAACATATGGGAGTGCTCGCTTTCTCTGCTTCTTGCAAATCACAGTCAAATATAACATTAAGTGCGGATTCAGATAATTTGCAGTGAATATACAATGAAAAAGGAATTTGTGTACTTCTGTAATTTGGTCTTTACTCCCACCTTTTGGAGTAGATAATGGAATAGATGATGTGAAGAACAACTAGATGTAATGGAGGGAGAGTATATGAGTAGTAAATGAGACAACATCCCTCGATAACAGATCAATGTCAAGCTCAATCAAAAACCCATAAGCTTCCTTCTCATCAAAGGCATGAAAATAACACAACAACGAATTGGTAATGGCGGTGGGAACTTTCAAAGAGCACCACGTGGGGTGCGAAAGGGGAGGGGTGTACCGTGTGGGGTACGAGGGGAGTGACACATGTGGGTGTCGAAGGAGGGGCACACGTGGGTGCCGAAGGGAAGGTAACCGGAGCTAAAAGAAAAAGTGTCCCACCGTGATTTCCAATTTGTAGATGGTGTTTTCTCTTCAAAGACACCGTCCCACAAAGAATTTGATTTAAAGAAAAAAAAAAGATTTTTAAGTGAATGGAGGGGAGAAAATGGTGGAAATGGGTGGAAAAGTAGAAAAAGACGAAAAAGAAAGAAGTGCGTATGTGCACGAGATGGAATTGTGATCGCCAGGTACACGTGGGTACCGAATGAAATGGGCGGAAAGGGAAAGTGATATACTTACCTTCACCCGAAGCTCGTGGGAGTTGATGTGTGGGTCCTTCTTACTCCTTCCACCGGCCGGCCAGTAAAGGAGATTTAGCTCCGATGGTTACCTTGCAAAAGAGGAAACAACAAGAAAATGTGACAGATTGATTAGACTTAAGAGTGTAGTAAAAGCTCAAAAGAGATAGAAATAAAAGCATTAATTGGGCGTTAACACACCTCATGGGGCGGTGTTAAACCCCTAAAAGTGCAGGAATGGAGTAAATGAAGTGTGTGTGTGTGTGCGGTAGCGTGATGAATGCATGCAGCGGGTACGCTAAAGAAGTGAAGAGGAGAAAGGAGAATGGCAATATGGGCCACTGCGGAGACGGTTGGAAGAGGTGGACGACGTGGATGAAGCTTCTCCCCATTGCGCCCCAATGGAATGAGGAAGAATGCTCCAAACTCCAAGGACGGAGACGTGGAAAGGCTCGAGTTGACGTCGCTTATCCTTAGCTTTGGGATGCGGGTCTCCGATCCAACAGGCTTCGCCTTAAGCTCGGGTTTCCCAGACAATCTGGTAGGGCTTCTCCGTAAATATGAATGATTCCCTTCAAACAATGGCCCCAAGTCTGTATTTATAGGCAAAATTCTTTAATCGCGTCGGGTATAGCGGACGCCTATCAAATGAATTCGCGCCCGACCAAAGCGCCGCAATTTAAAAGATCCGCATGATTTGCTAATCATGGCCTATAGCTAGGATTCATAATCACGCTTGGCATGGCTGCCGCATTTCCCAACAGAATCGATCTTCTGACAGAATCGATCTTGATTTGACAGGTGGCTTTGAAAATGCGGCGACTTAAGCGGACGCGATTCTAAATTTGCCATGATTCGAGACGTGGATGCTCTTAAATGTCGCGGCTTTAGGGGGTACGTTTAGGCTTAGGTTCTAATCGCGTCGGCTTAGTCTTCTTAGAAATGATTTGAAACGTGACTCCTCTTAAATGCCGCGACTTTAGGATGTACGTTTAGGTTTGACTTTTAATCGCGGCGACATTGTCGGACGCGATTCTAGATAAAGTAGGTACGGAAAAAGAAAGTGTGATACGCATCGGCTTTACCCGCCGCGGATCAAACTCTTTTAAGAGGCATCCACCGTACTAGACGCAAATCATTTAAGTCCATCAGACCTCTTTGACCCCTTTAGAAAAATTCCTAAAAATCCTAGAAAAATCTAAAAAAATAGGAAAATCACTCAAGAGGTTAATTGAAGAGAGCCACTTTGAGACATTACGGTGCAACATGAAATTTTCTCGTTAGGATGCCAAAATGGCGTGTCTACAGTGTCGTTCGCTCCGATACGACCGGGTGGGTGAAAGTGACGTGTGGGAACTGACGGAATCCTAATCGAATTCTCAGTTTGGGTTCGATGCTCAAATCACTAATCTAAAAAAAACTTAAGTGTAAAGGATCAGAACACGCAACCCGGGGGTCCAAAATCACAAATAGGGATCCGATCGGCACGCCGTTCATCCGACACGACCGGGTGGGTGAAAGTGACGTGTAGGAACTGACGGAGTCCTAATCAGATTCCCGGTTTGGGTTCGACGCTCAAATCACTAATCTAAAAAAAAACTAAGTGTAAAGGATCAAAAATATTTTCTAATTAAACTTGGTGAATAATCACATGTTTTAAATTTAAAATTTTGAAAATAATATTTGTATATTATTTTTTATTTATGTTTCTCATATTTGTTTTTTTTAATATAGGATCCTCCAGCACCTGACGATCATGAGGCGGGGACAGCAGACGATCCAGCAGACCTTTCTTGATTTTTAGCACTTATTATTGTGTATGATTTTATATTTGTTGTGTTTTATGATTTTATGTTTGATTTTGAGTACTTGTTATTGTGGAATGTATGAATATTTTAGCAGGTTTTGTAATATATCATTGTTAATTTCTGTAATTTAAAAAAAATGTTGGTTATTTCTGACGGCTTTTCCGACGAATATTATCCGTCGGAAAAATAGCCGGCACAGAATTTGCCGACGGAACATATCCGTCGGGAAATCCGTCGGCACTTTCGACGGAACTTATCTGACGAAACATGCCGACGGAATTTTCGACGGATTTTCTGACAGCTTTCTGTCGGAATATATCGACCAGCGTTCCGACAACAGTTTCCAACCAGTTTCGATCGGAATTTACCGACTACTTTTCCGACAGAATTTTCTGTCGGAATTTTTGATGGTTGCCGACAGATTTTTGGTCCGTCAGTAATTTCTGACCGTAATTTTCTGACGGGCATTCGATGGAAAGTTGTCAGAACGTGTTTTTTTCGACGAAAATCCGTCAAATTTCTGATGGAATCTGTCCGTCGAAAATCTCGCTTTTCTTGTAGTGTTGATTCTCTCTCACATGCACATACCAAACGTGAATTTTTGCCATGAGACCTTACAGAAAATTACTCAATAATATATCTGATAATTAAATGCAATTATTCATGTAAATTTCCCTATTATTTTAATAGATTTGTCTTCGTTTTATTCGTCGATTTGATACCATTATCGTGTCCCTCTATCTCGAGCACTCAAGGCTAGATGGACAAACGTTTCTATACACACTTTAACTTGGCTTGGACAACCTCTTCATTGGGAATACTTCTGACTGGACCAGGAACTCCTTGTCGAAGCCTCTGTAAGACTCCTTGGCTTTGGCAGACGTTCATTGCCGACAAGCAGGTTGTACCATCAATACCTATTTTATCCCTAGGATCAGCATGATCCAATGGCCTTAGATTGCTCTCTCTCATCTTGAGATCACGTCGGACCTCAACTGGCCTATGTTCGTAGCACAGGCTATTGGGTGGTTAGTGACTTCCACCAGACTGTCAGCACACGATCGTGTGTGTTGTGCAACTGTTACTATCGCCTATTTATCGTTGTTTTATGAATATGACCCTCGTTCTTTTCTACGTTCTCTATCCTCTTATCTATACACATTCTCTTTATACTCTCATCTATTCTTCAATTACTCTCATCTATTCTTGGTACTCTATTTGGCCATCTATTGATTGTCTAATATAAAAACATGATCAATGCTAGGTAACATTATAAAGACCTGATCTTGTCCTAGGAGGAGCGCCCAAACGTACTATTTGCCCATGGGAGTGTCATGATCAGGGTGTAAGGCATAACATCCAATTACCATACTATCAAGATTTAATCGAAGACAATCAATACAAGTACTATGTTCTCTCGGTTGACGGGAAGTTCAACCAAAATATGCTATTGTGACTAGTGCACTTTTGTGCAACCATACATGCTATCTCATTATATGGCCAATCCCTTATCATGCTAGTTTTGCAATATTCTTTTTGGAAAGTACTACTGTTCCCTTGCTATCATATTACTCTCGTGACTATACTTGATTGTGTTGAACCACTCCTATATTTTTACCCTTGTATTTTGATGATAACAAAATTTATGATTGATTAATTATTATTAAAAATAATTAATATCATGTTTTCCCAGTAAATATAAATTTATGGAATTATCGTTATATGATTTGCACTAGAAAGATAAATCGATGTTCATTCAATACATCGATTTCAGTTCACAAAGTGCCAACAACGATTTCTGTAGAGATGTAACGATTTCCTTACATTCACATTCATAAGGATTCGCTAAGTGTTTTATCGATTCTAAAGAAATCGATCTCAGATCGATTTGTTAAGTGAATGCAAAGAAATCGATACCATAACGATTTCCTTAGTAAGTTCATAACGATTTCATTAGTCATCAGAACGACTTGCTTTCGTAACGATTTCTTTAGAATTCGTATACGATCTCTCTCGTAACGATTTCTTTAGACTTCGTAACGATTCTCTCTCGTAACGATTTCTTTGTCTTCGTAACGATTTGATTTCATAACGATTTCCTTAGTGATTTCATAACGATTCCTTTAGGAACTTCACATCGATTTGCACATCGATTTCTTAATTGATTCATAAGGATTGTGCATCGATTTCTTTATAAAATCATAACGATTTGCACAACGATTTCATAAGTCATACAAACAACGATTTCATAGAAGACAACGATTTGTTTTCTGATTATGTTGAAAAGTCAAATATCTTTCTGAATATCTTTTTGACTGTTGTGCATTAATGAAGATTGTACGTATCACTGCATGCATACAGACTATATCTTTCACTATCATGCTTATCATGTGAACATCTTTTTAGAACAGAAAAATGCTTTACTACTTTAATGATCATATCTTCTAACGTTGACTGACAACCAGAGACAGCTTAGCTGTCTACTGTTTAAGCTCATAAATGTGTGCATGTCTCTGAAGCACTGGTAATACAACGTTGGATAAAATAGAAGCCAAAGATATTTCAGAAGATCTTCTCCTTACGTGCATGAGAAGCAAAGGACCGTTGAACTAGAAGCTCCTCTGCACCATAGAGTCTAACGAACACTTGAGCTTGGAGACAACGGCTACTTCAATGGACACTTCAACGACTATCTTTCAAGTTGAAGATATTTATAGAAGATTGAAGCTCCAGAACAAACAGTGAACAGAGAGAAGAAAAGCAACGCTCCCATTCCTTCTGAAGATTCTTTTGCGAGCATCTGAAAGAGCAAAGTCTCACTCCTTCTTCTGTGTAGCTCCTAGCTCTCTGAGTTCAGTGTAGATCTTTGTGAGAGCCTTTAGCACTGAGAGAGATCATCCATGTAGATCTTTTATCCTCTCAGTCTTTGCTTTAGATCAAGCACCTGTCCTATTAGCTTGATCTAGGGGCGTCTGTTTCCTGAACACATTTGTATGTGTTGTTCCCTTCGTGTGTGAAGGAAGACCTGGGGGTGCCAGGGTGTTGTTCCCTTCTTAGAGAAGGAAGACCAGCTGTGTGCTGGGTGTAGAACCACACTGGGGTTTGTACTAGGAGGTTTACTTCTGCGCCTATAAAAGAAGTGGGCTGCCTTCTTGCCCGGAAAGAGAAGAAGACCTGGTGGTATCCAGGGTGTTGTTCCCTTCGGTGTGAAGGAAGACCTGGTGGGGTATCCAGGTGGTGTAATTCCCTTCGTGTGAAGGAAGACCAGCTGAGCTGGGTGTTGTTTGTCCATAAGGGGGACTGTACCCTTGTAGTGAAATCCCAAGAGATTGCTTGGGGATTGGACGTAGGACTCCTGTGGAAAGAAGGTCCGAACCAGGATATATCGCTGTGTCCTTTGTGTGATTGCCTTGCTTCTTCTATCCTTCTTGTACTAACTCTAACAATCTGCAAAGTGTGTTTGTGCAATCGTTTTTTTGTGAACAGGTTTTTATTGAACAATTTTTTTAAAGTCCCATTCACCCCCCCCCCTCTGGGCTCGTCAACTGGGCAACAGGTGGTATCAGAGCGAGTCTCTTCGACAAAGAAAGAAGATCCAACGATCTGAAGAGTAAAGATCCATGGCAGCCCAAGGTAGCATTGAAGGTCAGTCTGTCAACCGACCCCCTCTCTTTGATGGTGAAGACTACCCTTACTGGAAGACCAGGATGGAATACTTTCTTCAAGGGCACGACTATCAAATTTGGTCCATAGTAGAAGAAGGTGATCTGTTAGTCACAAATGAGAAAGCTCAATGGACAGATGATGACAGAAAGAAGATCTCCTTGAATTGCAAAGCTAAGAGCATCCTTTGCTGTGCTTTGAGTAAGAAGGAATTCAACATAGTTTCAACCTGCAAATCCGCAATGGAGATGTGGGAGAAGCTAAAAATCACTTATGAGGCACAGATAAGGTGAAAGAAACAAGAATTGACATTCTTGTGACTCAATATGAAAGATTTCAGATGAGCCAGGAGAAACAATCTCTCAAATGTTCAGTAGTTTTACAGATATCATCAACGATTAGCTGGACTCGGCAAGACCTACCCAATGGGAGATATGGTCAGAAAAATACTTAGATCCCTACCATCCTCTTGGACTCCCAAGGTAACGCTATAGAAGAGGCCAATGACTTGAAGACAATGTCATTGGAAAAGCTCATTGGGTCCCTCATGGCCCATGAGATAAACATGGAGAGATTAGGAGAATCATCTAGTAGGAAGAAGCACACCAATGCCCTCAAGGCAGCAGAAGACAGCCCTGAGGAACAATCTGAAGATGAAGCCAGCAGTGAAGATAGTGAAAAAGAAGAAGCACTATCTAGGAGACTGAAATGCATCTTAGCCAAGAAGAAGAAGTACCAGTCTGAAAGGAGATATTTCAAGAAAAACAAAGAATACAAGAAGCAAGAAGGAAGGGACTCAAAGAAAACTGAGCCTATCTGTTATGAATGCAACAAACCTGGACATCTGAGACCAGATTGTCCTAGGTTAAAGAAGACTGGTCAACCAGAAAAATCCAAGAAGCTGCACAAGAAATTCAAAAGAAAAGCCATGGCAGCAGCTTGGGATAATAGCAGTGACTCGGACAGCGAGTTAAGCTCAAGCAATGAGGAAGAAGACAAAGCCAACCTGGCGTTCATGGCCAACTGAAGAAAAGGAGACATCTTCAGTAAACAACTCCTCAGGTAACTTCAAAAATGCCAATCTACTCTTGATGAGTAAAACAACAAAAAGGCATCCGAATGGGTATGGATAGAGGATGCTCATAAACATCCTTTAGTTTTTAGTTTCTATTTTAAATTTACATTTCTGTTTTCATTTTAGTTTCAGTAAACTACAATGCTACTAACAATGTTTGCAAGTTATCATTAGATCAATGCAGGCAATAATTCTGAAGACTTGACAAACAACTTGTGAAAGGTCAAGACCAACAAGATCTGGCTTGCCTCACATTCAGGGGGAGCCTCATGCTTAGGGGGAGCATACACAAAGGGGGAGCAGTAATCAATTCCTCATCATCTATTATTGTTGAACCCCTCAATGGTAAGAAATTCTCTCAACGGGGGAGAGAATATGATAAGATTCTTCCTTTTTGGTTTGTGACAAAAAGGGGGAGAGTATGCATGGTATGCATTATCTGTGAATTTTCTGTATTTTCTATGACTTAAGCATTTTTGACAGAAAATTCTCATAAATTTTGTCATCACCAAAAAGGGGAGATTGTTGAACCACTCCTATATTTTTACCCTTGTATTTTGATGATAACAAAATTTATGATTGATAATTATTATTAAAAATAATTAATATCATGTTTTCCCAGTAAATATAATTTATGGAATTATCGTTATATGATTTGCACTAGAAAGATAAATCGATGTTCATTCAATACATCGATTTTAGTTCACAAAGTGCCAACAACGATTTCTGTAGAGATGTAACGATTTCCTTACATTCACATTCATAAGGATTCACTAAGTGTTTTATCGATTCTAAAGAAATCGATCTCAGATCGATTTGTTAAGTGAATGTAAAGAAATCGATACCATAACGATTTCCTTAGTAAGTTCATAACGATTTCTTTATTGATCTCATAACGATTTTGTTAGTCATCAGAACGACTTGCTTTCGTAATGATTTCTTTAGACTTCATAACGATTCGCTCTCGTAACGATTTCTTTGTCTTCGTAACGATTTGATTTCATAACGATTTCCTTAGTGATTTCATAACGATTCCTTTAGGAACTTCACATCGATTTGCACATCGATTTCTTAATTGATTCATAAGGATTTGTGCATCGATTTCTTTATAAAATCATAACGATTTGCACAACGATTTCATAAGTCATACAAACAACGATTTCATAGAAGACAACGATTTGTTTTCTGATTACGTTGAAAAGTCAAATATCTTTCTGAATATCTTTTTGGCTGCTGTGCATTAATGAAGATTGTACGTATCACTGCATGCATACAGACTATATCTTTCACTATCATGCTTATCATATGAACATCTTTTTAGAACAGCAAAATGGCTTTACTACTTTAATGATCATATCTTCTAACGTTGACTGACAACCAGAGACAGCTTAGTTGTCTACTGTTTAAGCTCATAAATGTGTGCAGGTCTCTGACAGAACTGGTAATACAACGTTGGATAAAATAGAAGCCAAAGGATATTTCAGAAGATCTTCTCCTTACGTGCATGAGAAGCAAAGGACCGTTGAACTAGAAGCTCCTCTGCACCATAGAGTCTAACGAACACTTGAGCTTGGAGACAACGGCTACTTCAACGGACACTTCAACGACTATCTTTCAAGTTGAAGATATTTATAGAAGATTGAAGCTCCAGAACAAACAGTGAACAGAGAGAAGAAAAGCAACGCTCCCATTCCTTCTGAAGATTCTTCTGCGAGCATCTGAAAGAGCAAAGTCTCACTCCTTCTTCTGTGTAGCTCCTAGCTCTTTGAGTTCAATGTAGATCTTTATGAGAGCCTTTAGCACTGAGAGAGATCATCCCTGTAGATCTTTTATCCTCTCAGTCTTTGCTTCAGATCAAGCACCTATCCTATTAGCTTGATCTAGGGGCGTCTGTTTCCTGAACACATTTGTATGTGTTGTTCCCTTCGTGTATGAAGGAAGACCTGGGGGTGCCAGGGTGTTGTTCCCTTCTTAGAGAAGGATGACCAGCTGTGTGCTGGGTGTAGAACCACACTGGGGTTTGTACCAGGAGGTTTACTTTTGCGCCTATAAAAGAAGTGGGCTGCCTTCTTGCCCGGAAAGAGAAGAAGACCTGGTGGTATCCAGGGTGTTGTTTCCCTTCGGTTGTGAAGAAAGACCTGGTGGGGTATCCAGGGTGGTGTAATTCCCTTCGTGTGAAGGAAGACCAGCTGAGCTGGGTGTTGTTTGTCCATAAGGGGGACTGTACCCTTGTAGTGAAATCGCAAGAGATTGCTTGGGGACTGGACGTAGGACTCCTGTGGAAAGGAGGTCCGAACCAAGATATATCGTTGTGTCCTTTGTGTGATTGCCTTGCTTCTTCTATCCTTCTTGTACTAACTCTAACAATCTGCGAAGTGTGTTTGTGCAATCGTTTTTTTTGTGAACAGGTTTTTATTGAACAATTTTTTTAAAGTCCCATTCACCCCCCTCTGGGCTCGTCAACTGGGCAACAGATCGTTCTCTCTAGTTATCCTACTTTATAAGATATTAATCACTTAAAGCATGCTTGTTTCACGAGATATTAAGTCCTACTAAGCATTATCGCTCACCCTACGTTATTTGTTATATGTGTTTCAAGTAAGTCATATGTTGGCGATACACACATCAATGGGGCAGGACCGAGTGATGAGCGACCAGACATCATAGCGATGGAATTACCCTAGTATAATAGAGTCTAGTTAGATATTCGCTTAAATTTCATTTCCAATGTAATGATGTCTTTGAGCCCTATGTATTGGTTCTGAATTAGTGATTGTATTTGTCTCAGTGATTTATCAATAAATGAAGAGTTTATTCCAAGTATTGTCCATTAGTTGCTCTGAATTATGCGACTGAACGTGCAATTTACACTACCATATACTTTGCTCACGTCCCCCCGATTTATTCCGCTGCAAAATTGGTGGGGTGTGACAGAAAACCAATCATGTGTCGACACCATGATAGGAGTATGTCGACACAATTGTGTGAACATCACATTCTAGTTTACTGGATGCAGTACATGTGTCGACACCTTGAAGAGCATGTGTCGAGACACCACGGTAGTAAATTGACAAATGTGTTTGATTTAGCAAAATATCAACATGTCAAACCAATGCATGGTTTTCAAACATTATTAAATGAGGGTTTATCATCAAAGCACTTATGTTCATCATCAAAACATTTATGGCAATTGTGTTTAGTGAACATCAAGATTAACAAAGATTATGCTGTCATCAAAATAATGATTATGTATTAATCAAAACATGTTATTGATGACATCATCAAAACACACAACACAACATAGACAACACCTAGCTCTTCACTGATCTTCTCTTCTACACAAGAGGTACAACACCCAGTACCCTAGCTGGTCTTCTTCTCTTTCCTAGGGCAAGAAGGAAGCCCACTTTTTTTACAAGCTAAGAAGCAAAGCAATTGGTACAAACCCCAGCTGGTTCCCGCTGGTACAGACCCCAGTTGGTTTTCCCACACAAGGGGAACAAGGAACTGTCCCTCTGCTAGACAAACCACCCAGCACCCTAACTGGTCTTTCCTTAACACAAGGGGAACAACTTGTCTTTCTTAAGAAAAGAAAGATCAAGCTGAAGCGATCAAGTTTAGGAATTCTTTGATCTCGATAGCAACCTGAGAGCTAAAGGATATGAAAGAAGCTCAAACTCTCAAGCTAAAACACTCTCTATATCAGATTTAAAATGACCTGCAGAGAGAGATAAGAAAGAGAAAGCTTGAATGCTTGGAATGCTTGAAGAGATTTCTGCATGGGCACTCCTTCACTTCTCTGAATAGGCTCGAGCTCTTTCTCTCTTTTCCTTGTGTGTGTGTGTCATTTAGGCTCCTCACTGGATGTAAACTCTTTCAGAAAGATATTCAGTGCTCTCTCTTTTCTTCAAAGACTTCATCCTTTTATGCATCCCTTGAAGAAGATCATTTAACAGATAGCCATTGTTGCATCTTCACCTTCTTCTTCTTCTTCTTCTTCTTCTTTTTCTTCTTCTTCTTCTTCTACACTAGTGTCTAACTGATCCTTTCATGAGTCTTAACAGATGCCAAGAATTCTTCTTGTCTTGTGAGCATTTAATGTTGGAAAATAGGATAAATAGAAAGAAAGATATATCAGTTAGTCAACCTGTACCTCTTCATATTTCCTGTATTAGGTGCATGACTTTCTGTCAACAAGAAATAAGGAGAGATTTATATCAGATGACAAAAGTTATCTTTTTGTCAGCAAGAAATAAGCACAACTTTCTATCAGAGGACAAAAGTTATCTTTCTATCAGCAGGAAAGAAGGGATTCAAAATTTCATTGGGCGCTAAGAGCTAGATAATAGTAATCGATTACAATATATGCTTTAGTCAGTAATTGTTGCGCAACTTAAGTGAAAGATACATTGTTCACTAATCGGTGTAGACAAATAAGTAAGAAATCAGTAATCAGTACAGAATATAAGTGTTGAACACTTATAACACCAATCGATATTTTTGAAGCTAGATAAACACTAATTGGAATGTCAATAACATCAATCGGAATAATATAACTTAAGTGTTCACTAATCAAAACATTTAAACACCAATCGATATGTTACTAAACCTTTGTTCAGTAATCAGAACAATGATCGCTAATCGGAACACTACTTCTTCAATAATCAGTATGAAACTTTTTCACTAATCAAAATGAAACTTTTCTTCAGTAATTAATAGGAAGTTTCTTCAGTAATTGATGTGAAGCTTTCTTCTCTAATTAGTATAAACTTTCTTCAGTAATTGATACAACACTTTGTTCAGTAATCGATATATACTGAACTTTAATCGATATGGACTTTCAATGCAAATCTTTAAGTGATAGAAACCACGATATTTCTTGTGCATAAAGACCCTTGAAAAAATATTATTAAATATATTAATGAGTGAAAAATATTATTAAATATATTTATGATATTCATGAGTTTTTGTTATCACTAAAACATATATAGAAAAGAGTCAACAAATGTCAGCAAAAAACACAAGTTGACATATAACCTTCACATCGACACATGGATAGCATCTATCGACATATGGATATCATCTGTCGACATATGGATATCATTTGATTTTCACAAGTTGATAGAAATTAATGTTTATTAAATATATTAAGAATTCTTATAAGTTTTAGTTATCACCAAAATATAGAGATAAATATATGATAGTGGTTCAACAAAATTATGCAGATAAAAGGAGGAGAGACTTAGAATTTCAAATGAGATATCATGTTCTCTTAAGGGTATCTCCTACTCGTGTAATTCAATTACTTGAACTCAAAGGAAAGTTAAGTCTCAGATTTATTGGTCCTTTTGAAATACTTGAAAGGGTTGGTGAAGTGGTGTATCGATTGGCGTTATCTCCACATTTATTAGGTGTGCACAATGTCTTCTATGTGTCTATGCTGAGAAAGTATGTGTATGACCTTACCCATATGATATGCTATAAAGACTTGGTGATGCATAAGGACTTAACTTACGATGAGAAGCCGATTAAGATCTTAAATTGGAAGTTATACCATCTTAGGAATAGAGCCATACCAATGGTGAAAGTCTAATGGATCAAATATGGAGTAGAAGAAGTCACCTGAGAACTGGAAGGAATGATCAGGAGAAATCACCCAAAACTATTCTCAAGTACGAGAAAACCCTCCCTATAGTAAATTGTATAAATTTATGAACCAAATTCTTTTAAGTATGGGAAGATATAGCTACCCAAATTAATTAAAAATAAATTAATTAAAAATCTAAAGGAATAAATAAAAGCTAATAGTGGGATTAAATAATGAGTCATAAAAGTGTTAATGGGCCAAAAAGAAAACATAAATAATAACAAAAGATAAAAATACTATTTAATTCAAATGCCCATTTATTCACAACTAACTTGGGCTAATTAATCTTAAATACACAAAATAATGAGCCAAATTCGTGCACAAACCCTAGCCCATTATGAGGCCTCGTTTTTCTATTAGAATCCTACTCTAATTAGGATTGGGAGGCTCAAATTTGAGAAATAAATTAAGTAAATCGACAACTATGAATGTTAGAGTCATCTAGCCCTCTAAATAAACCCCAATGTCTTCATTTGGCCAACCCTATTGCTACTTACAGAGTTTCTGGATGTGAGTGGGTCAACTGGAGAGGGAAGATTCGCAAGGAGAAAGCCCTCAAGCTCTTCTTCACCCCATTCTTGCCCTCAACAACTTCAACCTTAAAGGTAGGTATTCTCATAGACAAAACTTAATTAAATCTCTCTGTAAGTTATTCTCCATACTAGAATCATGTTCGCCACGTCTTTTTTCCAATTGTATAGTCCATAAAATATGTATTTTTATGTTCTAAACTAGATTTTTTCTATCCATTCGAGTTTATATAACTTTCTTTAAATCATATCAAATCCATGTCCATATGCCAATTAATCTTTACTATGTGTTTAAAATCATGTTAGGAAAACTTTTACAAGTATTTTTCCTCTTTTTAATTCATTATATGTTGATAATTTTGCGTTTGAATTGAAACTTGCTAGAAATGGGCTCACTATGTTGAAATGTAGTGAGTACCAGATCGTGTTATAGCACGTGTTCAAGATGCACTCAATTTGGCTGGTGCGTTCTCTTAACCTGAACGCATTGCGCTAATTTTTCTAGAAAATAGATTCATGATATTCTTATTGTTTGATGATTGTTCAACCCTAAACAAGTTAAACAGTGATAAACTATGTTAATTTAAGATGATTTAATCTCTTAAAATCATGATTAAATGATCTCTTCATATATCCCTTTTGATTCTCTCACATGAACTTGATACATGTCAAACAACCCTAATTTCCTTCCATTATCATCATGTTAATTTCCATGAAACCTTGCTAATAAACCTAATACATGATAACCATACAATAAAAGGATTTAATTAATAATACATGATATATGATCGTTTTACACTGATGTTTTATTACTGACGGTGCTATGTGAGCCTGAAATTCCTCCTGCTGAACTAGAACTCCTTCACTGAGATTTCTGTCAGTCTCCGTCAATCTGGAATTCCTCTAAGATGTTGAGTCGGTTGTCCCATAAACATCTATATACACCCTACTAGAACTCTACTAGACTTGTGTGGCTCGTTTCAGCCAGCCTTTTTATCTCTAAGTATAAACACGCTTATATCGGTCTGTGCATTCTGAATATGCCGCTATTGGGCAATGCATCTTCCTGCTTAATGCACCCCAAACCTTAACCGCATCCTAGTTGCAGCCATGGTGTCGGCCACGTTCAACCCTATACTGTTAGCATCCAAGAGTACTATTCAGAAGTTGTTTCTTATGTGTTTTCTCGAATTATTTCACATATATTCCCTCTATATGTTTCTAGAAAGTCAAAAACACTCTTCTCTATGTCATCTATGATAATTCTCATCTTTTCATCTCTTATTCTTGGAACCTTATGACCATTGACTTGATTGTCTAAATAATATATGGGATCTTAGATGCACAATCAATGTCTGACAATTATAAGACTCAATCTGGTCCTGAGAGGTGCACCCAAAAGTGTATGTGCTCACTGGAGTTTATTGACCAAGGTATTTGGTATTACACCAAAGTACTTGACTTGCTAAATTGATCTATGGCAATCACCTCTTGAATATGTGCTTGATATAGTTATTGACTTGTACATGTTGAATTTGTGGGTATTTACTCATAATATGGTCAATTCTATCTCTTATTGCCATTGATACATGTCTTGCTAGATGTTGCCCTATTACTTGTTATCATCATGCCCTTACTCTCAATATTGTCTTAACTCAATACTTTATCTTTAGTTATTCTACTTGTTTAAAATATTAATCATGTAAAGTATATTTGATTCATGAGATATAAATCCTACTAAATATCTCGCTCATCTAGTTACTACTTAATTTTTCAAGAGAGTCTAATCATGATGCACACACAGGCAGGGAAGGTCAAGAGTGACAAGCAATCCTACTGATCGTAGAGGCGTAATGGAATTATCCTAGTATCTTAGTGAAGTCTAGTATAATTAGATTGCTTTTAGTTTATTTCCAATGTAAATGTCATGATAGGCCCTAAATAATGGCTCTAAATTAGTGAATGTAAGAGACTCACAGTTTGATTATGAATAAAAAAAATTGTTGATTATTAGATATATTAATATTCTAATAGTTTGTTATTATTTCTTTAGTACTTGCTATGTTTTTCTCACATCTTTACAACTGTTTGTCTCAATGATCTGCGTCAAAGCATGCCATTAACTATAAGTAAATTTAGCGTTATGATTTTATATGTTAATATTGAATTATAGTACACATGAGAAGGATATATACATTGTTAAGTACCTAACACATACTTAGTTGATTGCTATTCATGTTTAATGATTGTTGTGATTAATATTTAAGTTATTATAACCATATTAATTTAGTATATCAAGAACTGCCAATGTAATAAATTTTACATGTCCTTTAAAATTGTCAATTGACAATAGGATAACATTTTAACTCTTTTGGTATTCCGAAATTAATGACTTTTGTTATTATTGTTTAAGTTATTATATCCATATTAATTAAATTTATCAAAATAATCTCAATATAGGAAAGTTAACCTTCATACATTGCACATCTTATTAACAATAAGTAAAATTTAAATGTTCATTAATTTGTCCAGGCAACATTTGGTTTGTTTTTGGTCATTTGAAATTGACAAATTCCTGCATGATTGTGTATATTAAAAAAGAAAAACTATATAATAAGGCTCACGCTTGTCAAGAAAACTAATCAAACTCACAGCTGACCTTTCATTTATACAATCAGACTTCAGTTAGCCTGTATTTTACACTACTGTAATTGTCGTATTTGAAAAACAACAGGGCCTTTAAATGATAGAACACAATGAACATCAAAATTTTCAAATAGACAAGAAGGCTCACACTCGACCTATCAATTATAGAACATCATAATTTTCGAATATACAAGAACCTGCTGGGTAGCCCAGCGGTTCACCCGGTCGTGGGTTCAAGACCCACCCTACCCAAAGCGTTGGGGTGAGATTTGATACCCCTGAGGTGGTGCCCCCACTTGGGCAGTGGCACTGGCACAGCAGGACCAGCCCACCTCAGCTTCGTGAGTACGGATGCAAGTTTGTAATTCTTTCCCATTGGATGCCCTCCATATTTCTGGGGCTTTGTCTTGCCCCCCATTGATTAGTTGTAATCCTCCCTCCTCTCAACCCCCTCCCCAGTTGTTCCATTCCCTGCTCAAAAAAAAAAAATCGAATATACAAGAAAGCTCACACTCGGCCTAATCAATTACAGAATATAATGAACATTCGAATATGCAAGAAAGCTCAAACTTGGCCTTTTAATTTGTACACCATAGTTGCGAACGCAAGGCTCTGATGCACCATCTAACTTTTAGGCATCTCTTGTAGTTTTAACAGAGAACAGCATTAATAGAGTTCATATCTCCTCAATAGAAAACTAGTAAGACTAGAAGACCGATTCATAATCTTGCAAGATGATCCCATCTGGTGGACCACTATAATCAACAATATACATTCAATTGAACATCAATGACAGCGATGGAGTGCAAAAAGATGAATCTTTGGAGGATAGTGACCAACAACGAATAGACACAAGACAATCTGGGAAGATCCCAAGAAATCAACTACTGCTGCTGCTCCAAAACGCTCTCAGCATTTGCAACACCGACTGTTCTGTTCATCAGCACGACTACTATATGATCCATTACTCGACAGAAACTTCTAAAAAAACGTTCGGAGAAATTAAATTATTTTTTTTATATAAAAAGTTGCAGGCACATCCTAAACGACCATATACATCCGCAGGGGTGTCAAGTACTCAAATGATTTCATACAAAATAGAAAAAATAACATATACTAGATCAGGATTACTTTTAACTGATTTCGGGTAGTTATAAGAAACAACTTTTTTTTTCCGGCAAACCCATTCTTACCCGCATCTAGGAGCTTCTGGAGGGAAGTAAAAACCGTCCCTAAAACTAAAGCAGATTCCGAGGGCTGCGATTTTCCCCTCAAAATGACTCGGATAAAGCTGTCGAAGCCCAAATGTAAAGCCGGCCCAAACAATGACCCTCCAAGCAAGGAGCCAGAATTTCTTACAGTGGAAGATGAACCTTATTACTATGCAGGAGACTCAGATTCTAAACAAATCTGCACACTCAAACATGCAAAAATATCATTTACAAAGCACCGAATCGCCACAAGGAAAGTGGGAGTAAAATGGGAATTCAAAATGCACATCTTGCATGAGAACAAGGAAATTTTGAAACTTGATCCAATTATTAAGAAAAAAAAATGGAACTTGTTTCATAGCTTGTACCATCTAAAAATTAGTTTACACACATGTGATTAACAGGGAAATAAAAAGGGTATGGATAATCTATATTAGTATTAAGAACATTCATAATTATACAACTTTGCATACTTGAGCACATATCAGATTCTACTATAAACAGAAACACAGCAATAAACAGATGCAGATTCTACTATAGACAGCACAAATCTATCTTCACTTGCATTTGTTAATTGTGAATGTGGCTTCTCAATGAGGCACTAAAATGTGCAGAAGAAACTAACAATGGCAACACGTAGAAGAAATAGAAGAACAATGCCAATGAACCCCAGCCCCCATGTCATTGGGCATCCCACAACACCATGGCTCAGTTGAGTGGAACAACGCAAAACAGAGCGACGGAAAAACCAAAGTCAGAAGTTGCCACCTTGGGAAGATAGGACAATAGGTGTAAGAGCCTCAGAGCCCAGCGCCAGTGCATAGTTAAGAAACACCAACACTACCCGCGATGAGAGCTTCCTTCTAAGCACCATCGTCAGGGGCACAGCCCAGACGATCTGGTGCACCTCCTTCGTACGGCGCCGGCGACGCTCCGATCTGCACACCAAGATCTTAAGCTGGGCATCGTGGTGATGACGATGGGGTCGCCGCTGCAGATGGCCTCGATCCAGTGGAGGTAGTCAGGGAGCTTGGGGAGGTCAGGGAAGTAGTCGTGCTCGATGATCTTCTCAACTGCTGGAACGTAGGTGTCCTCGTCGAGGACGGCATGATAGCACTTCCTAGGGTTGCTAAGGGTGCTGATCGCGCTGGCGCCCTCGGAAACAGAGAAGGATTTTTCAGAAGAGGAGGTGGAGGCGGGTGAAGGAGGAGTTGTGATGTGGCGGGGCAAATGCCCAGGAGAGAGCAGAATCCCGAGGACGGGGGATGATGGGAAATTCTAGGGGTTTGAAGTTTGCAGAGGCGAGAAAGGGCGGAGGAAGGAGAAGGGGAGATGAGAGAGTGAACGAGAGAGAAAAGGAGTTGTACGGCGACTGAGAAAGTGGGGGTAAAGTTGGCATTAACAAAAGAGTTAAGCCAACTCCACCTTCGAAAGTGGGTTGAGGTCACCCAGGTTTAACTCCGACCTAACCCATTTTGACCCAAGTTAAAAAAAATTCATTTCCAAAGCACTTTTTGCACTAACCCAGTGTCAACCCAAGGTAACTCTATACTAACCCGTTTCCAAAGTGACCAAAAGTTTGCTGATTTACCCCAGAAGACTAACTTGCCAAGAGGGTGAATCCAAGTAACTTGCAATAGGATTCGACACCAATGTCAATAACTAGAACACACCACGCTTCTGAACAAGCAAACAACTACAGGTAGATTGCCG
The DNA here is from genome assembly GCA_014218235.1 of Colocasia esculenta. Classification (NCBI taxonomy): domain Eukaryota; kingdom Viridiplantae; phylum Streptophyta; class Magnoliopsida; order Alismatales; family Araceae; genus Colocasia; species Colocasia esculenta. The sequence continues at coordinate 137,308,275 of CM024761.1, forward strand.
CAGCTTTTGAAGGTTGACCTCTTGTATTCCTCCCCATGAGCCATTTTTTCACCTCAGATGCAGAAAACCAGTTTTCCCTTTTCTTTTTTGTTTTTTTTACCTCTGCACACTTGTCGCATTACAATCCACCTAGTTATGGCGAAGAGAAATATTTATTGCACTTACTAATTGCATTTTTTAGTGCACTGCTTGCTTTCTATTAAATGGGCACAATGTGCCCTGAATGTATTGGCCAATGGAAAGGCCAAAAGTGCATTCAAAAAATGTAATAGACAAATGCAATAAACATTTCTCTATGACAGTTCTGGCAAATATAACCAAGGGATACGACAAGTATAATTGGACAATAGCATGCCCGGCTAAAACTCAGGCAAACACAAGCCGAATATAAGCCTGTTAAGGGCTTCCCTTACCTGGGGAAGAGCACTTCCATCAATATATGTTTAACAAGATATTCCCAACAAAATTTCCACCTAACATCTGAAATCCTAATGGATCACAACTAAGTTCTGTCTACTAAAGTCAAACTGATAGGGTATAGAGGCGTGAAACCCATTAACCAGTGTCATTCCACAAGGCCAGTTTCATCCTCTCCGTTTTAGCACTCTCTTGTGGACATAGTTTCAGGTTAATGGCTCACCGGTTGATTAACAAAAGTTTCATAAGCTACAAGTACCAAACAGGGTTGGTGCGGTAACGTGAAAGTTTGCAGAATGGCCAGCAAATATAATGATAAAATCAAACAAAACCAGCTTCCAAAGGTTTCACAGCCTACTCACCCAAGAAAGATGTTACAACAATGCATAGACTCCCTTGTCCAAATATGTACCGGGTGCATCTCCATTCTTTCCCAAGTCATAGTCCTAAAGTCATAGGCATCTCTAACAAGGGGGATAGGAAGGAAAGTTTCGGATCAAGAAAGGTGCCGTACATAGGTTACCCGCGTTAGAATGCCTATAGTGATGCATATATTTGCCATACTGCACGCCTTGATTAAAATAATGAATAAACTGAATGTTTGCACCACATTGGGCATGGCTGAGGAGAGAAGAGCAACATATGAACTATGAACATATCTGGTCTTAACAATGCATGCCTTTTCCCACTGTTTCCTCATATTGGAACTTCTTTAACATGATGCTTCCAACAGAATAGAACCACCATCATCAGCGTAGAATCTTTTCCCATCAATTATTTGGTCAGCTAGGACATGGAAGATAGAAACACAAAGAACTGGAAAGAAGTTTACTCGGACACCCACCTCAACTTGACACTTCACCGTATTTAGTATGCCAAAATTATGACAAGCACCACTTGAGGATAGTGCAAGAATAACTTTTAGAAATGTCAAAATTCATAGCTAATGCAATTTGGCAAAATGATAACCATCCGTAGGCAAGTATTCAAACACATGAAAAGATGCTGAAACAGAAAGAATAATTGTAAACAAAACTGACAAGAATACGATAATCATCTAGTACATGAAATATACAAAAATATAAAAGTAATGCACGTCAGATATCAATTAACAAAAGGAGTAAAATAAATAAAGCACAGAATAATACCAATATCCCACATCTCCCGCCAGGGTGTCACAACATGCTTTTGTTGTGGCATTCTATTACTTTATCTGGAGCTTCACATGGCATTTTTATGGGCTTACCTTCACTTGATTTCTTCATTGATTAGACACTTTATGGTCTATAATCGCAACTTCTGCTCATAGAGAAGTTATATTCTCTGAGAAATTACTGTTTTCGACAATGTTTATAATGCCATTATTGTCTACAGAGGAGGCCATGTTATTAAGGACTACTTACTAATGCCTTAATCCTTATAGCACATCATTGCATGGAACCTTTCAGCCAGCCAGTGCCAAGGGACCATAAATTATGTAGAAGTTAAAGACACTTTGGAAGAGGCGAAGGTTAACATGAACCAAAAACTTACTAATACTGTTAGTTTTGTCAGCACAATCATCAACATGCGAGTGCTTGGAGGCTGGAGGCATCCGTTCCTAACATCTGTTGAGATGAGGTGAACCAGAATTGTACTCAGTCTAAAAGTTCACATTGAAAAGGATCAACTTCAGTCTCCTATGTTTTCAGAAGAAAGAAAATAAAAGTAAGCATATCCAAATGTGAAATCAGATTATGATTCATGCGAGTTATGACACATGAAACTTACCATCACCATGCCAAATGAGACAACTGCTGGGACATCCCATTCTCATTAGAGAGTTCTACTAGGACAGGACTGAAGTAGCGTGCACTGTAGCAGATATGGAGTTCCAAAAGACCAAGTAAAACAATATATATAATAATGTTATTTAATAACCATCTCATGAAAACAATATCCCTAACAAGAACGCGGCTTGCTGGTTAAGAAGGTTTTGCACCATGCCTTTGCTGAAATCTCCCACCATGTTCTCCAAAAAAAACTTTTCAATTGGATAAAGGTAAACAAATATCACACGGTCAAGGAAAGAAATAGAACCCCCAATTTATATAATCTTTCCAGAAGCATAACAAGTGGATAACCATGCCATGTTGAGATGCCATACAATTAAAGAAAATAATTATTACTTAATACCTATGTTGCAAAATGGAGAAGAAAAAAAAGGAGAGGCCATGATTTATGATCCTTTTCTTTGAAAGAGAGAAACAAAGAGAACTCAAAAGTTAAGGCTGTTGAAAACCAGGATTACATGGATTAGAGTCTTGATGCACTTTTCAAATTAAGGTTGCATGATTTTTACACGGATGAGAAGTGACGTATCCTGGCCCAACAAGGCTATTTACAATGAAATTCCTCCTCCAGCTACAGAAACAATTTACCTTTTATTAATCTGGTTCCCTCACCCATTGTGTATGCCATAAAAGCATCATGATAAACAATAATAACAAGAAAAAAGGGGGGAAGGTGCCATCTCTCAAGTAAAAGAAGCCCAAAAAAAGGTGTTTCTCCACTCTCCTTCAACTGAATCCCCAAACAACCTCACGGCAATAGTTAGTGAATGCACACATGCTGTATGGATCTATATGTTAGTCTTGGTGTATGCGTGGACATGGCAGAAATGAATTGGCTTCCTCTCCTATCCGTTTTCCTCTTCATGTCTTTCTACACCAACTATGCACGAATCCAGGATAAAGAGTGACAACACACGACACTATAGAGTACTATCTTCAAACACACCGTGCCTTCCTGCGGGACTTGAATGGCAACCCACAAGGTGGCGATGGGGAGAACTCCAGGGGCAAATGAGGCGGCTCTGATTTGCCGGAGAGCATGCTGATTACCTCCTTGATCGTCGGCCGATGGGATGGAGAGCGCTGCAGACAAAGGAGTGCGACCATGATGAAGAGGAGAGCCTGCTCTCTATCCACAGAGTGCAGGGAAGCATCAACAAGGTCCAGAAGCTTCCCCGCATGGGCGAGGTGGCGCGCCCATGAGATGAGGTTGGCGCGCTCAAACTCCGACATGGGGGAGGCAGTCACCTGAAGTGGCCTTCGCCCGGAGATGAGGACGAGGAGGAGGACACCGAAGCTGTAGATGTCACATTTCTCAGACAGCGGTCCGCCTCCACCATACTCTGGGGCGGCATAGCAGACAGTACCCCTCATGCTCGGCGTGCTGCTCACACCACCGCTCTTGGGGATGTCCCCGCTTGCCCAGTCCTGGTTGCCCCGGCGTCTGCTCATCCCAGTAATCTCCCCGCTGAGGGTGCCATCCCCCCATCGGTCCAAGCTGGACTTGCTGCCGCGGCTCCATGCCTTCCTCCTGCTCTTCCTCCCAAACGATGCCTCTTCATCATCGTCGCCGTCCCTCTCCCACCACTGCCTCTCTGTTGCGACGCCAATGTTGCCGCTGCCGGACCTCGCCATGCTGCTCCGCTTCTTCTTCTTGTTCTTCTTGGCTAACTCCTCGCAAAACTCCTCCCGCCACCACTCCCTCGGTTTGTTTTTCCCCTTTCTCCGCAGCCGGTGCTCGTCCAACGATGCCCACCACTCCTGGCGCTTCTGCTGCCTCTTGTGGTCAGACTTCCTCGCAGGTACCACCTGCTGGCCGTCACCCACATTGGAGGTGGAGGACTCAGCCCACGTGCCCTTGGGCCTCTCCTTCTTCACCTCTGATCCAATCCATTCCATCACGTATTCCTTGACGGTCGTTCCACCGCCCAAATCGGCCTTCCCTCCGTTAGCAGCGGCAGCGGAATCCTGCCGCCACCACCAGTCTCTGCCTGAGGCCTCGCCGCCGCTCTTCTTCTGCCGCCCGCTGCGGACGCCAGGTGTGAGTAGCTCCACGCCACTGTCCACGCTCAGCTTGTCGTAGCCCCCGCCAAGCTCGGACACTGACGCTGCTTCATGGGCCGTCAGTGCAGTCGTCGTAGTGACGGGTGAAGAACAATCGGCCTCCGTCATCCTTGTGGAGAGCTCGTCTTCGCCTTCGTCCTCCGCCGGCACTTCCTTGGCGACGGCAAAGGCCATACCGTAGCCGCCGCCATTCACCAGTCGCATTCTAGCCGCCGGGGTGTTCAGGCAGCTGTTCGTCTCATCCAGGGCGGTGGTGGTTGTGCTCTCCGTCTCCGCAGCTGTGGTAGAGAGATCGTCGGTAATGGTTACAGACGCATCGTCCTCCAGCGCAGGGATTACGGCAGCGGGAGTGAGAACGCGAGCGAGCCCAAAGTCGGCGATCTTGGCGGAGAAGTGGACATCCAGCAGGATGTTGCTAGGCTTGATGTCCCCGTGGACGACAGGGGGCTCACAGGCGAAATGGAGGAACTCAAGACCCCTGGCGACGTCGAGCGCGACGGCTAAGCGCCGGTCCCAGGGCGCGAGCTCCGGGCACTTGCGGTCGAGGAGCGCATCCTGGAGGCTGCCGTTGTGCATCAGATCGTACACCAGCAGCAGCCGCCGCGTCCTCCGCCCCTTTTCCTCGCCGCCGCAGCTGAGATCGACATCGCCCTCCTCGTCCGTAAAGGCGGCGCCACTGCTGCTCCTCCTCCGGGATCGCCTCCCCTTTCGGAGGCCCCACTTGTCCTCCTCTTCCGCCTTACCCCACTGCTTCTTCTTCTTTCTCCTCCTCCTCCTCTTCCAGTGCCGATCTAGGCCACCGCCGTCCTCGTCGTCGTCGGAGCAGAAGCCGATGGGGAACACCACGTGCTGGGAGGCATCCCCCGCAGACATCAGGGCAGCTGCCAGAGAGAGCTCGTTGCGGAACTCCCTCTCCCCCTGGAGGGAGCCGTCGTCCATGACCTTGACGGCAACCTCACGGCCGTCGCCCAGAGTGCCGCGGAAGACGGGGCCGAACCCGCCCTGCCCGAGTTTGTACGAAGGGGAGAAGGACGCGGTCGTCTGGCGTAGCTGCTCGTAGGAGAACCGACTCGGTTCAGGCGGAGGTGGCGGCTGAGGCGGTGGCGGATGCGGTTCCTCCTCCTTCTCAGTCACCGCAAGGTCGGCCGCACCCACGGGACCGGGGAGGGCCGACCTCCGGCGGCGGCTCGCACGGTACAGCACGAATGCTGCGGCGGCCACCACGCACAGGAAGACGCAGATGGAGGTAGCGAGGAGGACGGGGCGGAGGGGGGAACGGCGTCGGTCGTGGGGATCCACCGCCGCCGTTGCCACCGCAGTGGGGTCCGGCTGGGAAAGATCTGGTGGGGGATAAGCCCCCGGGATCTGGCGCAGCTGTCGCGACGGCATAGCTGGCGCCGCTGCTGCTGCCGCCGCTGCGGAAGAAGGAACAAGAGGAGAATTAGGGGAGAATTTTTTTTCTATTTATTTTTCGTTTTTCTTGTTTGGCGTTTTCAGGGAAAGGAAAACGGCTTCACAGGTCTCAGTGACGACTCGACTGGGTGGCTGCAGAACACTAGGGAATTTGTTTAATTTGACTCGTATAAATTTTAATTTCAACCAGTAGGACGGAGCCACGTTTTAGATAGATTTTAAATTCTGGCCGCTCTGTTAGTGAAGCATATCTTCAGAGCAGAGCGGAGCAGCGCACATTGATATTAATCTAATGGTTGGCCGTCTGGTGCATGCCCCGGCCCGGCGTTTCTCAAGCCCGGGTACGGCAACGGTGCAAGTGGAACCCGACCAATTCGATCCAAATCCTGGACCCGACCCACCAAATTCGTAGCGACCTGGTCGAATCCTCTTAAGACAGTGTTTAGATGTCCTTTTTAAAAAGTCAAAATTATAAAAAGTGATTTCGCATGTAATCTCGTCGCCCATGTAATTTTCTCGTCGTCTGTGCTGGTAGGTGAACAAGGCAAAATGAGTAAAAAAAGCTTTAAAAAATGCCCCACCTCGTTCAGAGTCTGGATCCTCTCGCCACTCTAGAGGACTGAAGTAAGTAAGTCACCAACCCAAAGGTGACATTTGTCTCACTCTTCCCCCCCCCCCCTCTCGATTGCACCGGTCACCACCCAGTTCTTCTTCTCCCCTCCCTTTGGTTCTCTTTTCCCGCCCTCCTCTCTCTACACTCTGTCTCTACTGTCTCCTCCTCCCCCACGGAAGACAAAGGAGAACCAGAGTCAGAGTCGTCCACGGAAGATGCTACGCCGTCGAAGCCCACGGAGCATGCCACGCCGCCGTGGAAGCCCACAGAACACACCGCCACGGAAGCCCCCCCCCCTCCGGACAGCAGCAGAAGCCCGAGCACAGATGGCAGCAGGGCTGCTTGCGGCCCAGGTGGCACACATGCATCTTGCTGATCGCCGGATCCCTGGCCCCTATCACTAGCCCAATCCCTATTGTTAGACAATGCATGCATGCATGTAGTGATTTTTTAGGTACTAGCAATTCAAATCTCATTTTATGTTTGGTTTTCCTTATCCCCATTGTTAGACAATGCATGCATGTATGCAGTGATTTCTTAGGTACTAGCAGTCTTTAGAAGTGTGCACATGACCTTTTCCTCAGCATTTATAACCACCCAAATACGTGTTGACAAAGGATATGCTAAAAAAATCACTCAAATACTTCAATAACAATTTTCGTGTTCTCTGTGAAGGTTGTTAATGGATTTGAAAGGTGCAATATCAGAGAATGTTGAAGGTTCATCGCCTTTCACATGTCAAAGGTAATTATCATATATTTATACATTCATGAAACTATTCTTGGGCTGAACATTAATGAATAGTTTACAAAATGTGTTCTGACATTCATTTTAAACACATTCACCCAAGCCTTCACCGAACATGGCAAGCTACGAGCCAACAAGTAATCAGACATTTAACATTTCAATTGGCATTGTCACGTCCTGACACGGAATATCGGAACGTGAGGTAGTTGCAAGTAAACGGGTACAGAGCGTATAATAGACATCAAACCATTGGACAAGAATAATGCTAAAGCAAAATGCATCTCATTAATAATTCCTCAAATGTCTATTACAATCACTAATATCATATCCGATCTATAGGGCCCAATTACATTGAATAAAAGTAAAGGACTAAACTACGACTCTAACATAATACTAAGATGCCAGGGTACTCTTGACTTCACTCTTGGTCGTTTCCGTCCTCTTGAGTGTAAGTATCATCTTCGGTCTCATCTGAGAACACATAACAATAACGCATGGTGAGCGATAACACCCAGTAGGACTTAAATCTCATGATCAGATATGCTTTAAATGATTAATATATTAAAGAGCATAGTAACTAATGATAGAGAGCGAGAGTCAAGTAATGTAAGAGATAGCATGATAGCATGAACCAAGATAGCACAATAGCACAAGATTGAAATAGCACAAGTTTCCAAATATAGCACAGAGCAGGATGACCATAGCACAAATAGCACAAGTATCACAATAGCACAACAAATATAGTATAGCACTTTGATTGTCATATAGATAGTCGAGATAGATAGCACTTGAGTGTAATGCCAAGCACTCTGGTCAATTAACTCCCGCGGGTAAATAGCACTTTTGGGTGCACCTCCCAAGACCAGACCAGACCCTTTATATATTGCCAGACATTAGTTATATTATATATCTTTAGACAATCAGTCAATGGCCAATACAGAGTACCAAGAAATAGATGAGAGTACTAGATGAATAGACGAGTGTATAGAGAACGTGAATAGATGAGCGGGTAGAGTATAGATGAGAATTATAGGTCATTGCACATGAAACGACGATTAAACGGGTGATAGTAACAGTTGCACAACACGCGCATGTAGTGTTGGCAATCAGGTGGATTTCACTACCCTTCCACTGGCCATGTCATGCACAGGTCCAGAGGTCCGGCGTGATTCAAGATAAGAGCGAGAGAGCAATCTAAGGCCGTTTGGATCTTACTGATCCCTAAAGGGTATCATAGGTATTAGGGTACAACCAGCTTGTCGGCCATGTGGGAATCCATGGACAGAGGAATCTTACGGAGGCCTTGAACAAGGATTCACTAGTCTGACAGAAGGAATATCCGATGGAGAGTTTGTCCAAGTCAAGAGAAAGTGTATATAGAAACAAGTGCTCGACGTTTTAGAGGAATTCTAGAACAGTGGAGCGTCGGTAACGGTATTCCCAAAACAACGCGAGAAACGAAGATAAGTCCATTTAAAATAGGGCGATTTAAATACATTATTGAATTAATTTACCATATATATATGAGATATTTTCATGTCAAGTTAAGTCATAATGGATGGTTACAAGTACGTGCATGTGATAAAGAAAATCATAGATGTGAAGAGATCAAGTGTATGGCATTTAATTAACTAATACATGACCAAGTTTAACATCATCGTTTACTGTGTTTAAGACAGTTAACAAGTTATATGGTCACTGTAGAAAGTCAAGATTAGTAAAAATATAGGGTTTATGCACAAAAATCCAGAAGGCGACGTACCCCTATAAGGATCGCGACAGGATACATCCAGAACGCGACAGGGTCTTCCACAGAATGCGACAGGGTCAGTCAGGACAGGCGGCCAGAACGCGACGACATTGCCTGTCACGTTCAGAACGTGATAGGTTGCTGGTCGCGATCAGCCTTGAGAATGCGGCCTATCGGGCCGTCGCGTTCTCAGGTCCTGCGCCTGAGTCCGAGCGGGAAAAGGAATTGCCTTGGATTGCAGTCCAGGCTTTCTAGGTTTTGATACAGGATAGATTAAAAATTGATATCTCGATATACATTTGATCAAAAAATGCAAAACCACTTTTAAACGAATCTAGACATGCAAGAATACACACGGTAAAGTAATGCTAGCTGCACGTATACCCGTGTATAAATTCACGCTGGAACCACTGGGGAACGCTCTATTGGGCCGCGTGGAAAGTGCTCACGTCAGCAGCCCAGCACACGTCGCCACCTACACGCGCATCTTCCCGAGGCCCACCATCATGAAACTGTCTGCCATCATTAAATTCACTTCAGGGCAAATATGATGATCGATTGGACCTATTTGTCACCGAAATCAACTTATTTGTCACCAGGAGTGACCTATTTGTCATCGGAATCAACTTATTTGTCATCACTGGTCACCTATTTCTCACTGAAATCAACTTATTTGTCACTTCAATTTGTGACTCCATGTGAATTACTTAAGGTATTTATCATCGGAATCAGCTTATTTATCACCAGGAGTGACCTATTTGTCACTTGAATCAACCTATTTATCACTGGAATCAACATATTTGTCACTGAATCACTTAAGACATGAAGTCAGCTATTTGTCACCAAGAGTGACCTATTTGCCAGTGGAATCAACCTATTTGTCACTGAATCACTTAAGACATGAAGTCAACAATTTGTCACTAGGAGTGTCCTATTTGTCACTGGAATCAACCTATTTGTCACTGAATCACTTAAGACACGAAGTCAGCTATTTGTCACCAGGAGTGACCTATTTGTCACTAGAATCAACATATTTGTCACTGAATCACTTAGACACGAAGTCAACTATTTGTCACCGGAATCAACCTATTTGTCACTCCAATTCGTGACTCCATGTGAATCACTTAAGACACGAAATCAACTATTTGTCACCGAAATCAACTTATTTGTCACCAGAAGAAATCTATTTGTCACTAGAATCAACATATTTGTTACCAGAAAAAATCTATTTATCACCGGAAGAAATCTACTTCATGACTCCGTGGGAAATTTTGATTTCCGGTCCAAAAAGTACATTTCGAATTAATTAAATATATCTCTGCAATCGTTGTTTGTGATGTGAGCGATTTTCATGATGGCGGGCCTCGGGAAGACGCGCACGCAGGTGGAGACGTGTGCTGGGCTACTGACGTGAGCACTTTCCACGCGGCCCAATCGAGAGCGCCCCGGTGATTCCAGCATGAAATTTATGCCCGGGTGCACATGCAATTAGCATTTCTCCCCACAGTAAATAGGAATTTGCAAATAGTCATGGTCTTGATAGGTTTTAAACATGAACATGCACGAAGAACACAGAGCAGTGTACAGTGAAGGTAAAAGAATTAATTCAAGCAGTATACTAGATGAACATTGAGGATTTCGGTGGCAAAAGTTTCTTGACATCGAGCAGTATCTCCAGTAAAATTTTCATGGCATGAGATGGGTGTACATGGAGATCTAGATTTAATATGAGGGTTCAGGGTCAAGGTGATAGCAGAACTTCAAAAATAAAGATCAAATGATAGGGTCGATGAAAATTAGAGCAACAAGAGGACTTTTGTTCCTGATATTTGGAATATCCTACAGACGAATTTAATTGAGTTTAGCTTGTGAGAATGCCTAGCTTTGGGTCGATTTGTCTTTTAGGGCTTAGAACTCGAAGTGCAAAGGTTGGGTCTTGAGCAAGCTTTCTCCCCACGAATTCTCCCTTCCTTTGGCCTCTCCTCCATGTCCAGCAAGCCTCAACAACGCATTAGGGCCGGCCATAGAGAGGTTGGGGTGTATTTAAGCTTCCTATGTTTATATTTCCTACTATGATTCTAATTCCTATTTAATTCCGAGTTTTCCTTATTTCTTTCAACCTTACAAGCTTGCCATCTCCTAATTGGGTTAGGTTGGGTTGCAATTTCATGCCTAGCCAATTTGGGTAGGGTTAGGAGTCCAATTCCAACACATATTAGTTATTTTAATGATTTAATAGCTCTTTTCTTTTTAGGAAATAATTAAGATACGAATTTAGGTTATTTTCATGTTATTCATCTTTTAGAGATCCCAATTTTGGCCCAATAACTTTTATATGATCCATTTAATAAAGCCCATCACTTCTTTTTGTTTAATGGGTTTGAATTAATTCCCTTTTTCTTTAATTTTCCAAATTATTATTATTATTTTGAAAAAAATCAAGTTGTTACATGCATGGAGTTTGAGGATTTAGAAGCAGCATATAACTATTATCTTCCATATGCAAAGAGAATGAGCTTTAGTGTTCGAAGGAGCATTTGAGGAAAACGAAAGAAGGAATAATTAGAAGTAGAAGGTTTGTTTATTCTAGAGAATGATGGAGAAAGTAACATAAACGAGACATTAATGTTGAAGTTCATCATGCTGAAACTAGGATGGGATGTGAAGCTAAGATGACTATCTCTCTGTACAAGAATGGAAAATGCTGTGTTAGTCATTTTCATCCTTCTCACAATCATGAACTTGAGACTCCATCGAAGGCATTCTTGTTGCGTTCACATAGAAAATTCACAAATAATCACGTTGCCATAGCTGATATTGATGAGGCTTCTAGCTGATATTACTGAGGCTTTTGGTTTGAGGCCAAAGAAAACATTTGAGTTTATGACTAATCAAGCAGGAGGACGAAGTTCGCTTGGGTATATTTTAGAAGACTATAAGAATCATTTGCGCACCAAAAGGATGAAATAGATTCTAGAGTTTGATGCGAATGGATTATTACAATATTTTCAAAGAAGACAATGTGAGGATCCATCGTTTGTGTATGTCATATAAGTAGACAAGGATGAGATGATAACAAATATATTTTGGGTTGATGCTAGAATGCGCCTTGATTATGAAAGATTTGGAGATGTGATTTGCTTTGATACAACATACAAAACCAATAATTATGGCCGACCATTTAAACCATTTATTGGAGTGAATCATCACAAGCAGACTGTATTTTTTGGAGCTGTATTGTTATATGATGAGACTGTAAGCACCTTTAAATGGTTATTTTCAACCTTCCTAAACCCATTGTCATGAACTTCATCTCAATCAATGTTTAGTCTGTCTTGTTTATACTTGAAGTTTTCTTTCATTTTTCTAGAGAGAATACAAGAATAACTTGGTTATATCTCACTTTTCAATACAAGAAGTCACATTTACCCAATGCAAGACCCCCTGATTACTCAGTGATTTAACCTTTATTATCTTATACAGAGTTGAAAATGTCACACCCCGACATTTAGCAGTGGAAATAAATATCGGGATGCGTGAACGATACGAGTATAAGTTGTTGAACCACTCCTATATTTTACCCTTTTATTTTGGTGATAACAAAATTTATGTTTAATTAATTATTATTAAAAATATTTAATATCATATTTTTCTTATAAAATATAAACTTATGTGATTAATTGAATATTAAATATATTTAATACCATGATTTTTCTAATTATAAATTAAATATCATGATTTTCTAATAAATATAAATTTATGACATTATTACCGTAATGATTTGCACTAAACACATAAATCGATGTCCATTCAATATATATCGATTTCAGTTCAAAGTGCCACATCGATTTGCTCTCATAAGGATTCCTTTGTAACTCACACAGACTCCTTTGTAACTCATAAGGATTCCTTTGTACTCACATAGACTCCTTCACTCTCATAACGATTCCTTTGTAACTCTCATAAGGATTCGCTCTCATAACGATTCCTTTGTAACTCTCATAAGGATTCGCTCTCATAACGATTCCTTTGTAAACTCTCATAAGGATTCGCTCTCATAACGATTCCTTTGTAACTCTCATAAGGATTCGCTCTCATAACGATTCCTTTGTAACTCTCATAAGGATTCACTCTCATAACGATTCCTTTGTAAACTCTCATAAGGATTCACTCTCATAACGATTCCTTTGTAACTCTCATAAGGATTCGCTCTCATAACGATTCCTTTGTAACTCTCATAAGGATTCGCTCTCATAACGATTCCTTTGTAAACTCTCATAAGGATTCTCTCTCATAACGATTCCTTTGTAAACTCTCATAAGGATTCGCTCTCATAACGATTCCTTTGTAAACTCTCATAAGAATTCGCTCTCATAACGATTCCTTTGTAAACTCTCATAAGGATTCACTCTCATAACGATTCCTTTGTAATTCTCATAAGGATTCCTTGTAACTCACACAGACTTCTCATAAGGATTCCTTTGTAACTCACATAGACTTCTCACATGGATTCCTTTGTAACTCTCATAAGGATTTGATAAGTGAAACATGGATTCCTTTATAAAATATGGATTTCAACATGGATTTCACTTAAACATAGATTTCCTTTATATTCCAAAATATTTTTTGCATCTAGTGAAAAAGTCAAATATTCTTGATTTACGTAATCCTCTATCTTTCTGACAGGAGATCTTTTTGCTATCTCTCTAGATTTTTTCTTTCCTGCCAACAAAAAGGGGATTACTTACTACTTCTGGGTGGCAATAGGAAACATAGAAGTATGAGCCTTTTTGACAGAAACACTCTTTTATCTAAACACTTTTTTCTATGCTTGCAGACCTCGTAGACCACAATTTAGAAGAAAGAGAAGATGAGCAACGGCTAGAACTCCAACGGATTTATTCAATTGCTCATATAAAAGATGAAGCAAGGCTGAAGAAGAAAGAGGAGCTTTCCTGAAGATTTTTCAAGAGTGTACATCCGGGAAGAACCTCAACTCCACATACACTCAAAGAAAAGAGAGAAAGAGCCTGAGCCAAAAAGAAGTGTTCAAGCATCTGAAGCACTGAAGCATTCAAGCTCCTTCTCCTCTCTTCTCTCTCTCTGTGTGCATATTGTAATCTGGGAGAGAGTCTTTTTGCTGAGAGTTCTTTTAGTTGGTTTTCATTTGTTCCAACTCTCAGCTTTGTTCTTTCTTTTCTAAGAAAGACTTCTGTCCAGCTGTAGGACTGTATACAGTGTAGAACCTAGATAGAGGTTTATGTCTAGCAGAACCGCACTGGGGTTTGTTCAAAAGGTTGGCTTCTTTACCTGTAAGAGAAGTGGGTTGCCTTCTTGCCCGGGAAAGAGAAAGACCAGTTGGGGTGCTGGGTGTTGTAGTGTCCTTAAGGGGGACTGTACCCTTGGTTAGTGAAATCTCAAGAGGTTGCTTGGGGACTGGACGTAGGACTTCCATGTGGGAAGGGCCGAACCAGGATAAATCTCTTGTGTTATTTGTGTGATTGTTTATTTGCTTCCTCACTGCTACTCTTTATCACACTAAACTAACCAACCTTCAAGTGTTAATTTCTGTGTTTAAGTTTCTATTTCAAATTTCAGAAAAACCTATTCACCCCCCCCCCCCTCTAGGTTAGCTTGCTGCCGTACCAAAGGGCAACCTAAGTATCACAGTCGAATATTTAGAGTAACAACTAAGCATAACAAAAGATTGAGACATTAATATTTCCAGCCAATACTCTTTATTTCATTTCCATCCTACTAATTTAAAACCTTACATAATCAGAGCCAATAACAGGGCCCAATATTGTATCTCAAGTACACATGACTTCAAGAAATTAAACCTAACTATTACAGACTCTGTGGATTCAAACTTCAATGGTTGGCGTGACAGGTACACTCGAGAGCTCGTCACTCTTCCCCGGTCCCATCATTCTCTAACGCTTCATAATCATCATCTGGAAAAATATTAAGGAAAGCAGGTGGAGCACACTAGCTCCCAGTAGGATTTACATCTCATGGTGCGAACATGCTTTACGTAATTAACATGTTAACAGGTGAGGTACTAACATGCAATACTCATGACAATAACGATAGTGACAAATCCAAGTTATAACATGTACGAGGACGGTTCAGTGACAAATTCCATGACAATGCTCAAGTAGAACGGAACGATTAACAATGGGATGGATAACAGTACGATCATTTATCAGTGGAAGAGATTCAATAACAATGTAGCATGTTCAATAGATATCTCAAGTTGAATTCCACATAATTCCAATGGACAATTAGATTCAATAACGATGACATGTACAGTAGATTTGGTCATTCACATATAACAGTTCAATCAATCAATCATTCAATAACAGTGTGGAAATTACCCAGATCAATCTTGCATTCAATTAGGTGATTGCCAGACACCTCAATGGATCATATACTCTCGCGATTTATAAGTATTTCGGGTGCTCCTCCCAGGACCAGACTGGGCCCTATTTGCACAGGCATGGTTGTGAAACGAAGTTCCAATAAATTCTGGGAATTCCATTCATTCATTTATGGCCAATACGAATTCCAATCAATGACCAGTATGTACTAAAGATCATGTCAATGATTATAGAGAACAAGGTAAATGGACATGATCCTGAGTAAATTTCGGCAGCATAATGGCTTAATTACATTAGTTCAATCTTTACACTCAATAGCTTAGTTTCAATGTCAAATCACTCTCACGAGAAGATGATAAGAAGAAGTGCATTCTATCTTCCAGGTACTTGATAGCCACGAATGCGTCGTTAAACACGTGGCTAACAATATTAAAATTATCGACTTGCACAAAATATTTTAATAATAGTTAAGTGGTGAGAGTTGAGTCGTATCCACGGAGAAGAAGATTTTTAATTTTGAAAACCTTGAGTTTTAAATTAGAAAATTGAGTTGAGAATTTTAGAAGTAAAGAATAAAATTAATTTGGCCAAAATTACTATAAACTAAATAGAGAGAGATTAGAAGATAGAGAGCGAGGAAAGGCTAATTAAAAAATAGCATCTAATATTATGACAATAAAATTTAAGAGTCTCACATAATACAGAAATAAACTAAACTAATTTACAGAGAAAGAGAGAGAGAGAGAGAGAGAGAGAGAGAGAGAGAGAGAAGAGAAATGAGAGAGAAGAGGATGAGAAAATAGAGAGAGAGAGAGGAGGCGATAGAGACGAGAGAGGAGAAAGGCGAGAGATAGAGAGAGAGGAGACCTCCTCTACATGCATGCAAAAGCATGCACGTGGTGGAGGGTGGGGCGCGAAGGCGGAGGCGGGCTCGAACGTGGGCGGCCGGGGATGTAGGCAGGTGCTGGTGCAGGTGCTGGCGGCGCGCGGGTGCGCAGGCAGGCGCGCGGGCGCGCGGCCAGGCACAGACGCGAGTGGCCGCGGACATGCGCAGGCCCGGGCGAGCACGGTGCGAGCAGACCCACGCGCGAGCACTAGGAGGTGCTGCCGGTGCGGGTGGGGCTGCGTAGCGGGTGCGGCGTGGCTGGCGGGCCGGTGCAGTCGCGGCGAGAGAGAAACCGGAAAAGAGAGAAAGAAGAAAGAGAAGGAGAAAGAAGAAAAGGAAGAAGAGAAGAGAAGAAGGAGGGGGAAGATGTGCGGCCTGAGAGAGGAAGAAGAGAGAGGGCCCGATCGCAGGAGAGGGGGAGAGAGAGAAGATAAAAGATGGAATGCAAGAGGGAAGAGAGAGTTTTATAAATTAGATAGAGAGGAAGAAGAGAGAATTAAGGAGAGAGATTTTTTGGAAAATAGAGAGAGATTTTAAAAGTGAGAGGGAGTTTTGAAAATTGAAAAGAAAGAGAGGGAAAGAAAAAGATATTTAAAAATCAAGAATCTCTCTTCAATATCTCTTGATCCAATTAGATCCATTGGCCCATTTGAAATTTCATCTCTTGGCCCATTAATCCTGCAAACACAACACAAAAGAGGTTTAATCAATTATCGCACTTATACTCAAATAATAATAAATCGTATGAAACTATCAATTATTTGTCAATAAAAGTACATTATTATTTATAACAATTATGTAATTATCACATCCCCTAACTTACTCATTGCTAGTCCCTTAGCAATGCAACAAGTGAATAATTGGGACAAACAAGAACTCAAAACATCATATTTCATGACAAGAAAGCAAAGATGAGACTGATCAACCATAAGTATTTCCAGTTCTAGTGTCAAGTGTCAAAGATGAACATGTTAGTTCATGTTATTAGACAGTTTCTCAAGATACACTTGAAATTATCATTTTGAAATTATCATTTCCTTTGTGAATGTGCTTGTGATCAATAGGCATTAATAAGATGGTGCATGAGCTTTTTACCTATTACTCAGAGATGATATCAACTCTACACTCCTTAAATCCAATCATCGAATTACAAGTAGCTTTGACTCTGCCTTCTCTCTCTCTCTCTCTCCTCTCTCTCTCTCTCTCTCTCTCTCTCTCTCTCTCTTAATATTTTGTAAACATAGATACCCTTTCACCGTTTGACGCGAACTTCTACACTTCTTGAGGTGCCGAAGCCCAGTTACTAAGCTAGAGATTTTCTTCTTCATTTTCATTTCATTTTTTTTTAATAACTTGCAGGAAGGTAGTTTTTTCCCTACGATTAGTTTTCAATAAGAGTGTAGAATATCAATCCTCAACCTGAGTATTAGGTAAAACTCTCATCACCCTCATGAATGACACTTATTCATCATTTAATTCATGTGTGTAGGTTCAATAAAATTTCAAACGTATTTTGAGGAAAATGCTAAGAACATAACCACAAACTTCATCCATTAACTTACCACTAGCACAAGTATATACTCAAAGTAAAATCATTCTAAAATGAGGCATTATTTTCTTGTATGAAAAATGATACATGAAGCATAATGTTTGGGATGTTTAGCAGGATTTTAAAATTTGAAAGATTTTCACAATTTTCCCTCCCCCCAACTTGAATGACTTTGTCTCTAATGGCAAGCAGATAATAAAGCCATCAGAAGTTAGAAAAGGAAAGATACAACCGGATATCTTTAATGAAGGCGGGTTGCTCAATTGATTCATCAAGGATAATGGGCCTCCAAAAATCTAGAACACAATCGAAAAGAAAAAATAAATAAGTTAAATCTCCTAAAAATATTGGGTTGCCTCCCAACAAGCGCTAAGTTTAGTATCTTCATCCATACACAATGAAGTCCTTATGCATCTACTTAGGGTCATTTAGAGGAATGGCTTCTTTAGATGTGAGGTGCATGTTTTCCAAGTAAGGTTTGGGACGTTGACCATTAACAGTGAAAGTTTGACCATTTTTAGGATCAAGAATTTTAACAGCACCATGGTCAAAAGCTTTGACAACAATGAATGGTCTGTCCCATCAAGATTTCAATTTACCTAGAAATAAGCGCAGCCTAGAGTTAAAGAGCCAGACCTTTTGGTCAGGATGGAAGGATTTCCTCAAAATGTGTTTGTCATGAAAGATTTTGGTCTTGACTTTATATATCTTGGAATTCTCATAGGCTTCATTGTGCAATTCCTCAAGCTCATGCAGTTGGAGGGCCCTATGTGATCTAGCTTGGGCTAAGTCAAGATTGAACTGTTTAATGGCCCAATAAGCCCTATGCTCTAACTTAACAGGGAGGTGACAGGCTTTACCAAAAATCAGCCTATAGGGAGACATGCCAATGGGAGACTTATAAGTAGTCTGATAGGCCCACAAAGCATCATCCAGTCTTTTTGACCAATCTTTCCTATCGGGCCTAACGGTCTTTTGGAGAATATTCTTGATCTCTCTATTATACACTTCCACTTGGCCACTGGTCTGAGGATGGTAGGATATCTTTCTAGCAAAGCTCGAAATTGGGAATGACTGAAATGAGATCCCCCATCACTTATGATGGCCCGAGGATACCCAAACCTGGAGAAGATATTCCTACGCACAAATTTCATGACAACCTTATGAGATCATTGGTGCAGGTGGCAATGACCTCAATCCATTTAGACACATAATCAATAACCACAAGGATGTACTCATTGCCAAAGGATGAAGGGAATGGGCCCATGAAATCTATTCCTCAGACATCAAAATTTTCCATCACCAAAATGGGGTTGAGTGGCATCATGTCTCTCCTAGAATTGTTGCCCACAACTTGGCATGTAAGAGACGTCTTGCTGAATTCATAAGCATTTTTGAACAATGTGGGCCAATAAAACCCACTTTGCAAGACTTTAGCAGCAGTTTTCTTCCCCGAAAAGTGTTCCCCACACGCTAGAGTGTGACAGAAATTTAAGATACTTTGTTGCTCTTCCTCGGAGACACATCTCCTAATGACTTGATTAGGACCCATGAAAAATAATTCAGGGCCATCCCAAAAATAGTGTTTGACCTTAGAGAAAAAATTGTCCCTTTCATTCTTTGACCATCCTTCAGGAATTTGACCCACCGTAAGATAATTGACAATGTGAGCATACCATGGGGGTATATTATGAGAAATAGCAAGGAGGTGCTCATAGGGAAATGAATCATGCATGGGAGTACTTTTTGGGATGAGAACCGGGACAGATGATCAGCAACAACATTTTTAGTACCTTTCTTATCCCGATCTCTAAATCAAATTCTTGAAGAAGAAGGATCCATTTGATGAGTCTTGGTTTGGAGTCCTTCTTGGCTAGGAGATATTTCAAAGCAGAGTGATCTAAGTAGATGATGACTTTTGCCCCCAAAAGATAAGATCGAAAATTTTCAAGGACAAAAACCACAACAAGAAGTTCTTTTTCCGTGGTGGTGTAATGCAATTGAGCATCGGCGAGGGTGCGACTCGCATAGTAGATCACTACGGGACGTTTATCAATTCTTTGTCCTAAAACAGCACCCATGGCATAGTCAGAGGCATCACACATGATCTCAAAGGGTAATGACCAATTAGGAGTGTGAAGAATAGGAGCTTTGGTCAAAGCCTTTTTCAAGATAGTGAAGGCCTCTAAACAAGCATCATCAAAGTGAAATGCGACATCCTTTGCTAAGAGAAAAGTTAAGGGGCAGACAATTTTGGAAAAGTTTTGAATGAACCGGCGATAGAAGCCGACTTGGCCAAGAAATAAACGAATTTGTCTCACAGAGGTTCGAGGAGGAAGATCAGAAATAAGGCCAACTTTGGTCCTATCTACCTCTATAACCCGCTCAGACACAATGTGGCCCAAGACTATGCCCTCTCGAACCATAAAGTGGCTCTTCTCCCAACTGAGCACCAAGTTCGTTTCCACACATCTAGCCAATACTTTCTCCAGATTTTTCAAACAATTTTCAAATGAATCCCCATATATAGAAAAATCATCCATAAATACCTCAAGAAATTCTCTCACCATATCAGAGAAGATGGCCATCATGCACCTTTGGAAAGTGGCTGGTGGCATTGCAAAGTCCGCATGGCATTCTCCTAAAGCAAATGTGCTATAAGGACATGTGAAGTAGTCTTTTCCTGATCTTTTGGGTAAATTGCCACTTGATTGTACCCAGAATAACCATCCAAGCAGAAGAATTGCTGGCCCGCTAGTCTCTCAAGAATTTTATCCATGAATGGGAGTGGAAAGTGATCTTTCTTGGTCATGGCATTGAGCTTTCTATAGTCTATGCACACTCTCCACCGTGGTCAATCTAGTGGGTTTTCCTCCCCTTGTTCATTTTTCACAACTGTCAGCCCAAACTTCTTGGGAACCACTTGGGTTGGGCTGACCCACTGGCTATCTGATATTGGATAAGCAATTCCAGCGTCTAGCCATTTCACTACTTCCTTCATGTTGGGGTTCAATCTCCTTTGTGTTTCCCGACTTGGTTTGGCATTATCCTCTAGGTAGATGTGGTGCATACAAACAGATGGACTAATCCCTTTAAGATCGACCACCGTCCAACTTATAGCTCCCCTATGCTCCTTTAAAACTTCTATCAATTTGGCTTCTTGGGTAGGGGTTAGGTTGGAGGCAATGATAACAGGCAAAGTTTGGTTTGGGCCTAAGATTACATACTTAAGGGAGTCCGGAAGAGGTTTAAGCTCAAGATAGGGAGAACTTTCAAGTAATAGAAGAGCCAGTTCAGATTGTAAGGTTGGCAAAGTGTAACGACCCAGAATCCGCATTACCAGTAACAACCAGTAACCCGAATTCTGACCCGCTAACCCACGAGACAAGCTCGGAAGGGTAGGAATTTAAGAGTCCGAGGAGACTATATGTAAGAAGATGCACACCATGCAAAGCAGTAAAAATTCCACTATATGAACATATCATATACAACCTCAGAGTCTGAGCAAAGTACAGAGTACAGAAGTACAACAAAAAGGTACAACTCACTGCAGCTAGGGAGCACCAACACCGGAGTGGCTAGACTCGCCTGGAACGGGAGTCGACGAAGACCACCTGAAAGGAAGGAGTGAGTCTCAAGAAAAGAGACCTAGTAGGGAAAAGTAACCCCACCGGCAACTAAACTAAAGTGCGGAAAGTAAAAACTGAAAGTAAGCACACGTCGCACCACAACACAAAACTGTAAACCACGCGGCTCAGTAACACACACTCACAACACAGCAAGTAGGACTCAGCTAGGGTCTGTGGCGGCGTCCCGTCACCACAGAGGCTCTCAACCCCAGCCACGTGTGCACACTACAGACGCTCTCTCTCGCGTCTGGTCCACGAGGTTTTTCCCCTACGCTTGACCCTAGCGGTAGAGAAGGGGCTCCACGGAGACCGGCTCAAAACCACCACAAGGAGTACGCACAGGACAGAGTCGCACTCGATGTCCCGGCTCACTAGCGGAGGACAACCACACGCTAGTCGTCTAGACGGAGTCGCACCCACGCTAGATAACACAACAGAAACGGGTACACGGTAACGCAACGCGCGTACAACAGACGCAACACACTCAACGTCTGAAACCCGTACAGTAGTAAACACCTCGTGCCACAAACAACTACTCTTATGCACAGGCGGAGTCACACTCTAAGCCTGGCCCACTTGTGCTATTAGGGCGGACATCACATGTCAATCGCCTCTAATCACACAGCTTAAGTCTGCTGGGAGACAGGATATAAACGGCCACATCGATTGCCACCAATCAGAGATAAACGGCAACCCCTATGCCGCCAACAATAACTAAACGGCAATCGACCTTGTCGTCTAACTCATCCCTGAAGATCTCAACGTCAACAGATGTGGACGTTGATATCTTCAGTCCCCCATACCCAGAACTGAACCGAATCAGTCCCAATGGGCAGAAACACTTAACTAAACTCTGACTGATGGAGGGAAACACTTCCTCTCATCAATCTACACTACCAGAATATCATAAATAGATAATCTAACACCTAGATTATCCAAACACCCTCAATTCGGCATAAAATAACCCAAACCCTAAACCATGATTTGCACGTCAATTTGGGTAATTGGACATGCTGGTTTGCTGGGGAAGGTTATGGGGTTAAGTCCCTACCTCAGAACGCTTAATCAATCCCCAAACAGCCACCAATCGCGCCGGATCTCACCGAAGACTCCGCGCGAATCACGCCAAAACCTTGCGATTCCCGCCCGATCTAGCAACGCCACACGATCCAGGGGCTTCCCACGAGCTCAAATCACTCAACAGAAGCTACAGGAAACAAGAAAGGCTAAGGTGGAAGGAAGGAGAGGAAAGGAGAAAAAGAAGCTCTGCTCTCGGGCTGTCCTATTTCAACAGGACTGGTAGTCGACGTCCACATCTGTGGTCGCCAACTGAACCGCCAACAGACTGACGTCCATATCCTGCCGCTGAGTTCAACCTCAGACGTCCACATCGTTGGACGCTGACTTAGACTTAACGGCAAGCCTGGCCGTCAACAGCAAGTCAACGACAATGGTCTGTCGTCGACACACAGAACACTACAGACCCAATAAGGATCCATAAAGACCCGAGACCTTACAGCTCTCCCCCCTTAAGGAATTTTGCCCTCAAAATTCAAACAACCAAGGAAAGAGAAGAAGACTCACCAAAGAGGTACGGAAAATGCTCGCGCATTTCGTCCTCCCGCTCCCATGTCGACTCGCCACCAGAGTGCCGCTGCCACGCAACAGGAACTAAAGGGATTGCCTTGTTCCTCAACCTCTGAACTCGGCGATCCTCAATGTGCAACGGAAACTCTGGTACAGTCAACACTGGAGTCACTCAGACACTCTTGCACTCTGCAGACGTGAGATCGTCAGAAAGGTACCTCCGAAGCATCGACACGTGGAACACGTCATGCACTGCTGCCAACTCTGACGGAAGCTCAAGTCTGTACGCCAAACCTCCGACACGCTCAGTAATGGTAAAAGGCCCAATAAAGCGAGGACTCAACTTTCCACGCTTACCGAACCTCACCACTCCCTTCATAGGAGACACACGAACAAACACTGGTCTCCTACCTGAAACTCGAGCGGTCGTCTGCGCTGATCTGCATAACTCTTCTGCCGACTCTGAGCTGACTGAAGCCTCTGTCTCACAAGCTGAACTACCTCAACTGACTGCTGAACAACTCCGGCCCATGACAACTCGTTCGCCAACCTCGAACCAGTCAAGAGGAGTGCGACACGGTCGTCCGTACAAAGCCTCATATGGTGCCAAACTGATACTGGAGTGATAACTATTATTATATGCAAACTCGACCAACGAAAGTGAGCTGTCCACGACCCCTGCCACCAGGCAACAAGCTCTAAGCATATCCTCCAAAGTCTGGATAGTCCGCTTGACTGACCGTCTGACTGAGGGTGGTAGGCGGAACTAAAAGCCAACTCTGTCCCCAAAGCTCTCTGGAAACTGCGCCAGAACCCAGAAGTGAAGCGAGGATCCCTGTCTGACACGATAGAGATCGGCACTCCATGCAAAGGAACAATCCGCTCTACGTACAACGCGGCCAACCTACTCACACCCCAACTAGTCCTGACAGGCAAGAATCTGGCAGTTTTCGTCAATCTGTCCACAAGAACCCAAATGCTGTCAAAACCTCCAGCTGTCCTCGGCAAACCACAAACAAAGTAGTCGTAACATGGTCCCACTTCCACATCGGAATCTCTAACGGCTGCACAAGTCCTCCTGGACGCTGATGTTCGGCCTTCACCTGCTGACAGACCAAACACCTAGCAACAAAAGCCGCTATGTCTCTCTTCATCCCAGGCCACCAAAACTGACGTCTCAACCTGTGGTACATCTTGGTCGCCCCTGGATGAATAGAGTACCTAGAACCATGTGCCTCCTGCAAAACAACTCTCCTGATAGACTCCTCAACAGGAACATAGAGTCTATCTCGGAACCTAACAGTCCCGTCCTCGCAAAGCTCAACCTCTGGAAGAAGCAACACACTGTGCAACTCGGGATCTACCTGCTGAGCCTCAGCAACCTGTCTCACAACGGCGGGAGCTGCTAACAAACTGCCCAACACCAACTGTCGACAACTGGATGAAACTCTGAAAGACCCCTCTGCCGCAGACTGCCACAACTGCCACTCTCTAAGCATCAGATGACTCATCTGTGCTTTCCTACTCAAGGCATCTGCAACTACATTCACCTTTCCAGGCTTATACTCAATGCTGAAATCATAGTCTTTCAAATATTCCATCCATCGACGCTGCCTCATATTCAGATCCTTCTGAGAAAACACATATCTCAAACTCTGGTGGTCGGTACGGACTATAAAACTCACTCCGTACAAGTAAAGACGCCAAATCCGCAAAGCAAACACCACTGCCGCAAGTTCTAGGTCGTGGGTCGGGTAACTCTCTCGTGGGGCTTAAGCTGGCGAGACGCATAAGCCACCACCCGGCCTTGCTGCATCAAGACCGCACCCAAACCAACACCTGAAGCATCTGTGCAAACCTCAAAACCCTCCTCACCTGAAGGTAAGGCAAGAACTGGCGCCGACGTAAGCAGTCGCTTCAACTCTATGAAGCTCTGCTCACACTGATCCGACCACTCAAACGGAACTCCCTTTCTCGTCAACCGAGTCAAGGGTGCAGCAACCTGAGAAAAATCTCGAACGAACCTGCGGTAGTAACCTGCCAAACCCAGAAAGCTACGAATCTCAGACACAGATCTGGGACTCTCCCACTGCAAAACTGCCTCAACCTTCGCTGGATCTACTGAAACTCCCTCACCTGAGATCACGTGCCCCAAGAAGTGAACCTGTTGTAGCCAAAACTCACACTTGCTAAGTTTGGCATACAACTGGTGCTCTCGCAAGGTTGCAACACGATCCTCAGGTGCTCGGCGTGCTCCTCCTCCGAAGCGGAGTACACCAGAATGTCGTCAACAAACACTACGACAAACCGGTCCAAGAACTGGTGGAACACCCGGTGCATCAGATCCATGAAGGCGCTGGAGCATGGTGAGCCCAAACGGCATCACCAAAAACTCAAAATGTCCATATCTGGTCCGAAAAGCAGTCCTCTCAATGTCCGAATCTCTAATCCGCAACTGATAGTAGCCCGGCCTCAAGTCAATCTTCGAGAAGACATGAGCAGACTGAAGCTGATCAAAGAGATCATCAATCCTAGGCAAAGGATACCTATCTTGATGGTCACTTGATTTAGCTTCCTATAATCGATACACAACCTCAGGCTACCATCCTTCTTCCGGACAAACAAAACAGGTGACCCCCACGGAGAAAAGCTAGGACGAATATAGCCCTTCTCCAACAACTCCTCAAGCTGCCTCTTCAACTCCCTCAACTCTGCTGGTGCCATACGGTACGGTGCCTGAGCAAAAGGTACAGTGCCAAGAACCAACTCCACAGTAAACTCAATCTCTCTCTCTGGTGGCAAACCAGGCAACTCTTCCGGAAAAACATCCGGAAACTCACACACTACGGGAATGTCCCCCACTCCCGAGGCAAACTGGTCAAGAGTCACTGCAGAAACTAGGAAATCCTGACAACCAGAAGCAAGCAACCTCCCTGCCCTCAAAGCAGAAACTAAAAAGCGAGAAGTAAGAGGTACGATACCCTGGAAGTAGAACGCCGCTGCTCCAGGTATCCGCAAGTGCACCCTCTTCTTCTGGCAATCCATCACTGCACCATACCGCTCCAACCAATCCATACCCAAAATCACATCATAATCATGCAACTGCAAGGCAAAGAACGGGCTGACAACAACTGATCCTGCAACTGCACAGGTACCTCCTCGAGACAGTAGGACGTAAGGACAAAGTCCCCCGTCGGCAACTCTACTGCCAACTCAACAGACTCTCCCGAACTCAACTCTCAAGGGAGTCTAAAAAGTCCTCAGACACAAAAGAGTGAGAGGCACCAGAATCAAACAAAACTCTAGCTGCATAACCAAAAACTGAAACAGTACCTTCCACCAGGTGAGCTGCCTCCGCGTCTGCACGAGTCAAGGGGTAACACGACCTCTACCTCTCGACCCACCAGAACCTCCGGTCTGCTGACGCTGCTGCACAGGTGCCTGCTGCTGCTGCTGCTACTGCTGCACTCGGGGCTGCGACTGGGTCTGCTGCTGCGGCACACGAGGTAACAAAGGACAATCTCGCGCCATATGACCCATCTGGTCACACCGGTAACACTGCCCAGCAAAAGTACGTTGTACCTGCTGCGAAGGCTGACCTGTCGGCTGCTGAACACTCCCAACCGACTACTGCCTCTGCTCTGCCTGCCTCCTATCATGCCGAAACTTCCTCCGAGATCCTGACTTCGCCGTCGTCCCAGTAGAAGTGGACGCGTAAGAAGTCGTAGTCCTCGGGGTCGTCTGCACACTACCCTGCTGCTGGCGAGGCTGGGAAGGAACTACCTGCGTCTGAATCTCTGCACTCCGAGCACGAGTCCGCAAGGTGTCTGCCTCCAACGCTGTCACTGTCTGATAGGCCGCATCCAAGTCTGTGACACGAGCAACTATCAGCGCCTGCCTGAGCTCTGGCCTCAAGCCTCTCACAAACTGCTGAGTCCTCAAACCCTCATCTCCCATAATCTGCGGAGCATAACGCCCTAACTCCACAAATCTGGCCCTGTACTGCACTACAGTAGAGTCCCTCTGCTGTAAGTCCAGAAACTGGTACAACCTCTCCGTCCGGACGTAAGTAGGATAGAAGGCTCTCAAAAGAAACAACAAACTCCTGCCATGGAATCTGTCTCAGTGGGCGAGACTGAAAAGTAGTCTCCCACTCAGCGCGGACCCAAGTCAACGCCTGCGCCTGCAACTGGTAACTGGCTAGGAGCACTCGCTCCTCTGGAACACACTCCATGGAACGAAAAGTTCGCTCCACTGCATCTAGCCAAGCTCGCGCTACATCTGGATCAGGCTGGCCCAAAAACTGAGGAGGTTGAAACTGCAAGAACTCCCTCAACACCTTCCAGTACCACCCTGGGGTACCGGCGTCACGGTGCTGAGCAACAAACTGAGCCATCCCCTCAAGAAAATGAGTCATGTCTAATCCCTGAGCTACCTGAGGTGGAGGGTGGCAGCGGCGGAACAATACCACTATGTGCGTCCTGTGGCAAAGGCTGCGTCTGCTGAGGTGGCGGAGCATCTCCAACCTCCGGACGAGTCGCCTGCTCGGCTACTCCCTCTCTAGGACGTCGCCTAGGCGCCATAGAACTACACACAGAACAAAATACACACATAAATACACTAACTAACTCCGGGCTACATAGCTGCACTGTACTCTTTAGACTCTGAGTTAACATGATGGGTATTTCCTTATATATATCTCATCAGACCAGGCTCTGATACCAAACTGTAACGACCCAGAATCCGCATTACCAGTAACAACCAGTAACCCGAATTCTGACCCGCTAACCCACGAGACAAGCTCGGAAGGGTAGGAATTTAAGAGTCCGAGGAGACTATATGTAAGAAGATACACACCATGCAAAGCAATAAAAATTCCACTATATGAACATATCATATACAACCTCAGAGTCTGAGCAAGTAGATAGAAGTACAACAAAAAGGTACAACTACTGCAGCTAGGGAGCACCAACACCGGAGTGGCTAGACTCGCCTGGAACGGGAGTCGACGAAGACCCACCTGAAAGGGAAGGGAGTGAGTCTCAAGAAAAGAGACCCAGTAGGGAAAAGTACCCCACCGGCAACTAAACTAAAGTGCGGAAAGTAAAAACTGAAAGTAAGCACACGTCGCACCACAACACAAAACTGTAAACCACGCGGCTCAGTAACACACACTCACACACACAGCAAGTAGGACTCAGCTAGGGTCTGTGGCTCGGCGTCCCATCACCACAGAGGCTCTCAACCCCAGCCACGTGTGCACACTACAGACGCTCTCTCTCGCGTCTGGTCCACGACCGGTTTTTTCCCCTACGCTTGACCCTAGCGGTAGAGAAGGGGCTCCACGGAGACCGGCTCAAAACCACCACAAGGAGTACGCACAGGACAGAGTCGCACTCGATGTCCGGCTCACTAGCGGAGGACAACCACACGCTAGTCGTCTAGACGGAGTCGCACCCACGCCTAGGTAACACAACAGAAACGGGTACACGGTAACGCAACGCGCGTACAACAGACGGAACACACTCAACGTCTGAAACCTCGTACAGTAGTAAACACCTCGTGCCACAAAAACTACTCTTATGCACAGGCGGAGTCACACTCTAAGCCTGGCCCACTTGTGCTATTAGGGCGGACATCACATGTCAATCGCCTCTAATCACACAGCTTAAGTCTACTGGGAGACAGGATATAAACGGCCACATCGATTGCCACCAATCAAAGAGATAAACGGCAACCCCTATGCCGCCAACAATAACTAAACGGCAATCGACCTTGTCGTCTAACTCATCCCTGAAGATCTCAACGTCAACAGATGTGGACGTTGATATCTTCAGTCCCCCATACCCAGAACTGAACCGAATCAGTCCCAATGGGCAGAAACACTTAACTAAACTCTGACTGATGGAGGGAAACACTTCCTCTCATCAATCTACACTACCAGAATATCATAAATAGACAATCTAACACCTAGATTATCCAAACCACCCTCAATTCCGGCATAAAATAACCCAAACCCTAAACCATGATTTGCACGTCAATTTGGTTAATTGGACATGCTGGTTTGCTGGGGAAGGTTATAGGGGTTAAGTCCCTACCTCAGAACGCTTAATCAATCCCCAAACAGCCACCAATCGCGCCGGATCTCCCCGAAGACTCTGCGCGAATCACGCCAAAACCTTGTGATTCCCGCCCGATCTAGCAACGCCACACGATCCAGGGGCTTCCCACGAGCTCAAATCACTCAACAGAAGCTACAGGAAACAAGAAAGGCTAAGGTGGAAGGAAGGAGAGGAAAGGAGAAGAAGAAGCTCTGCTCTCGGGCTGTCCTATTTCAACAGGACTGGTTAGTCGACGTCCACATCTGTGGTCGCCAACTGAACCGCCAACAGACTGACGTCCATATCCCCTGCCACTGAGTTCAACCTCAGACGTCCACATCGTTGGACGCTGACTCAGACTTAACGGCAATCCCTGGCCGTCAACAGCAAGTCAACGACAATGGTCTTGTCGTCGACCACACAGAACCACTACAGACCCAATAAGGATCCATTAAAGACCCGAGACCTTACACAAAGGTTCGACTTTGGGCCAAAGAGTAGAATGGAGTGGTGAATCATATAGGGCTTTGGTCTCCTCCGACTGGCCAACATCCAAATCATTATAATGAGCTCAGTCAAAATGTCTACAGAATGACAATTTTCTTCTTGGTCTGGATATTGAGATGCTTTGAATACATTGAGAGAAACCTTTTGTCCCCAAATAAAATGGCCATAACTCCGTAGCACAGTTGATGTTGGCTTTGGCAGTGGCGAGGAAGGGACGACCAAGAATGATAGGAGTGTGTCTCAACTCTGGTTGGTGGACATATCAAGGATGAGAAAGTCCACGGGGAAATAACAATCATTGACTTTGACAATTACATCCTCTATCAATCCTCTTGGAGTCTTGACCAAACAATCGGTCAGCTGCAAAATGATGGAGGTGGGCTTGAGTTCCCCTATGTTGAATTGTTCATAAATGAAGGTGGGGAGAAGATTGACACTCGCCCCTAAATCAAGAAGGGCACAATCGAAGGTTATACCACCTATATCACATGAAATGTGGGGAACACCAGGGTCCTTCAGCTTCCTAGGGAGGTGGTTTGTCAAGACTGTACTAACATCTTCAGAGAGCCAGATTTTTTGAATTGCAGTCTTGGATTCCCTTCGGGAGTGCAAAGATCTTTAAGAAATTTAGCATAAGCCAGAACATTTTTGATAGCATCAAGGAGTGGAATGTTGATGTGGACTTGTTTGAATAATTCCAATAATTCCTCATCTTGGACCGACTTCTTCTTCCTAGTGGGCTTTGATTCTAGAGCACTAGGGAATGGAACTTTTGGTTGGTATGAAGTAGGATCCTCCTGAGCTTTCCCTTTTCCTTTTGTCTCTCCCCCCACTTAGTCTGGATGGGCTCCTCTTCACTATCACTAGTATCATCTTGGACTTCTTGTGTAGGATTATTCACAACCTCTTTTCCCTTGTGTGGGTCACTTAGCACCTTACCACTTCTCAGGCATGAAATGACTTTTGTATTCTCCAATTGTGGGCCTTTTGGTTGGGCTTGTTGGGAAGGTTGAGGTAGGAGGCCTGATTGTGAAGCAAAGCCTGGTGGTTGGTTTCTTGGGTTGGCCACAGGTTGGCTAGGCAATTGGCCTACTTCCCTTCTCATGGTGGTCTCAGCCATCTGGCCCACTTGGGCTTCTAGCCTGGCCATGGTCTGTTGATTTGTAGCCAATAGTTGTTGTTGTTGGTGCAATTGTTGTTGTTGGGCCAAGATGATTTGTTAGAGTTGATTAAATTGTTCTTCAAAATTCTGTGAGGAGGTTGTTGAAAGGTGGGCTGACTTTGCTGGTTGAGAAGGAGGATATTGGGCTGCCTGAGAGAAGTGGGCCTGAGGCTCTCTAGCATAAGTGCCACTATAGAGTGGAGTGGGCTGGAATGGTTTGGAATGGTTGTTTTCTGTGCTTGAGGAATGCAGGGGTTAGGTCTTTGAGGTGGCATTTGTTAATTCTTCCAAGAGAAATTTGGGTGATTTCTCCAGCCCGGATTGTAAGAATTGAAAAATAGGTCTAAATTGGGCTTGGAGAATCCTTGGGCTGCTTGGACCTGTTCTTGAACTTGTTCTTGGATGAAAGGAGGAAGTTAGGTTGCTGTTGGGCAGTCATTGATATGGTGCATAGGGCTAGCACACAAACTACAAACCTCCTGAGCATAATGGTCTTGGTTGACAAAAGGGCTTGATGTTGAAGGGCTTGCGGGATCATGGTGAGTCTTAGAAAGGATTTGATCCATCTTTTGGGCCAACATAGCAACAGTTTGGGCCATGGTATCCACTTTGTCCCATTTTTGGGCCATGAAGTTGGTCTCAAATCTAGGGTCAAGTTCAGCTCTATTCTTGACCTCATATAGCCCAACCCGTTTGGAGGGTCCAGCGGACCTCTCATGAGAGGATAAAGAGGCATCATTTATAGAGTTTTCACTCAATATTTCAAAGAGATCATAAGCCTCATCCTCAGTTCTACTCATGAATGTCCCTCCACATGAAGCATCCACCATCTGTCTATATTGTTTAGTCAACCCCTCATAAAATGCTTGGACAATTTGCCATTTTGAGAGACCATGGTGGAGGCATTTTCTCAAAAGCTCTTTCAATCTTTCCCATGACTCATGAATTAATTCCCTTGGTAATTGCAAAAATCCAATAATAGCCCTTCGCATGGTATTGGTCGATCTAGGTTCTTCGGGAAGAATTCTTAAGAATAATGCATTTCTACCCAAGTTCGAATGGTTTTCCCCACAGTGCCCAACCAATATTTTACCTTATCTTTTAGAGAAAATGGGAAGAGGGTCAATCTGAGGGCATCATCAGAAAAATTCTGAATTTTAATAGTTGAGCATATTTCCAAGAATTCATCAATAGTTTATAGGGGTATTCATTGGTATTTTCATGAAAGGATGGAGCATTTGGATGGTGCTGGATTTAATCTCATATTGGATGGCTTGATGTTGTGGAGATGAATACAGATGAAGGCTGATATTGATTGGGATGAAGTAGTCCTTCATTTATTTGGGAGGCTCTTGATGATCATGATTATCCCCATTGTGATTTGGCAATCCATTTTGATTTTCAGCCATTTGATTTTGTAAAAGATTGTACTTTAGATGAAAGAATCTCTCAATTTCTGGAATTGGTCCTAGCAAATTAGGTTTTTGTGATTGCCTACCATGCATGCACTAAGACCAAATGAGAGAAGAGAGAGATTTTTTTTTATTTTTAGTATTTTTTTTAAATTTTAACAAAGACAAACAAGTTTCAAGCAATTGCCCTATTTGACCTAGAGATCTTAGACTTGAAAGTGAGATTTCTCACAAACTGGCCTAGACCAACTTAAGTCCACTATTAGGTATATCCACTGGACAGGTAAGAGATAGGGTAGTGGGAGGCTCCCCCTACTTTCGTAGGAATCTAATTAGAGAACCACTTTTCCGCTTGGGCGTTTGCCTTTTAACCTCTAGCCTTAGACACCAGTTTCCAAAACTTGATAGTGGGCCCAAGTGGACCTAAACCTCAATGTGAACCCTAAGGCCAATGTTTACTGATTTTTATAAGGGTTGGTAATGCCAAAGATGTAGGGAATTGTGTGTTTGTGGGCTAAGGAGGGTGATCAAATCCCCACCTTATCTTGTTAAGGATATTGCCCTTAAAGTATTTTAGAAATGATGTGCACACAAAATCAAGCAAGGGGTTCTATGCATGCATGGCAATGCATGATCATGCTTTTTAAAGAAGGTTGCAAAATTCTCACCTTGCCTCCCGTAATCTTCGACAAGAAAGGAAACTTTTCAAAAAGAAAATACCTAAAGATGAAAGTCTAAATGATGCATATTCTAAAGATGGAAAGTTTCTAATCTTGACATGACATCTTTTTATTGGATTCAAGTGATTGCTTTTTTTTAATTATCTAAGCATGGCAACTAGGAAAAGGAAACTCAATCAAGAGGGTTTTAAGGGTACTTACCTCCAACGCAATCTCTCGTTCTTTTGGAAATTAAAACAAATAGAGAGAGTGAGAGAAAGAAGGAAACTCACCTCAACTTACCTTTTTCTGATTTTTTTTTGTAATTTTTGGATTTTTTTTTCAAAACAGAACCTTTACTTACAGATCTTGCTTTTAGCGATAGATTTCTGACAAATTTTCCATTTCTGGAATTTTCAGGCTTTTTTTCATTTTTTTTTGACACCTACAAAAGAAAGAAAATGTTATCATGAATATATACAAAAGACAGCAAGATTATCAAAACTAAAAATCTAATTCCCCGGTAACGGTGCCAAAATTGATAGCCTACGAATATGTCGTTAAACACAGGCTAACAATCTTAAAATTATCGGCTTCCACAAAATATTTTAATAATAGTTAAGTGGTGAGAGTCGAGTTGTATCCACGGAGAGGAAGATTTTTAATTTTGAAAACCTTGAGTTTTAAATTAGAAAAGTGAGTTGAGAATTTTAGAAGTAAAGAGTAAAATTAATTTGGCCAAAATTACTATAAACTAAATAGAGAGAGATTAGAAGATAGAGAGAGGAAATTCTAAATAACAAATAGCAACTAATATTATGACAATAAAAATTTAAGAGTCTCACACAATACAGAAATAAACTAAACTAATTTACAGAGAGAAAGAGATCGACAGAAAGAGAGAGAGAAGAGAAATGAGAGAGAATAGGATGAGAAAATAGAGAGAGAGAGGAGGCGATAGAGACAAGAGAGGAGAGAGAGGGCGAGAGATAAAGAGAAATGAGACCTCCTCTACGTGCATGCAAAAGCATGCACGTGGAGGAGGGTGGGGCGCGTAGGCTGCGCACGAAGGTGGAGGCGGGGTCAGACGCGGGCGGCCGAGGACGCAGGCAGGCGCTGGCGCAGGGGCGCGCGGTGAGGCACAAACACGATTGGCCGCGGACGGGCGTAGGCCCGGGAGAGCACGGGTGCGGGCAGACCCGCACGCAGACGCTAGCAGGTGCTGCCAGTGCGAGCGGGGCTGCGTGGCGAGAGCGGTGTGGCTAGCAGGCTGGTGCAGTCGCGGAGAGAGAAAAATCGGAAAAGAGAGAAAGAAGAAAGAGAAGGAGAAAGAAGAAAAGGAAGAAGAAGAAGAGAAGAAGGAGGGGGGAGGTGTGCAGCCTGAGAGAGGAAGAAGAGAGAGGGCTCGATTGTAGGAGAGGGGGAGAGAGAGAAGATAAAAGATGGAATGCAAGAGGGAAGAGAGAGTTTTATAAATTAGATAAAGAGAAGAGAGGAAAGAGGAGAGAGATTTTTTGGAAAATAGAGAGAGATTTTAAAAGTGAGAGGGAGTTTTGAAAATTGAAAAGAAAGAGAGGGAAAGAAAAATATATTTAAAAATCAGAATCTCTCTTCATTATCTCTTGATCCAATTAGATCCATTGGCCTATTTGAAACCTCATCTCTTGGTCCATTAATCCTGCAAACACAACACAAAAGAGATTTAATCAATTATCGCACTTATACTCAAATGATAATAGAATCTTATGAAACTATCAATGATTTTTCAATAAAAGTACACAATTATTTATAACAATTACATAATTATCAGTACTTCATTTGTACAACCAACTCGGTGTCCATGAGGTAATCCATGGAGTACGGAGATTTACGGAGGTCTTAAGAGAAAGGTCACTAGATTGCCAATACGAAGAACCGGCTGTGAGTTTCCAATCCCCCAAGAAAAGGGCTATCTATAAGTGCAAAGTGTCATGTAGAACGTGTCTCAATCCACAATCCATCGGTTTAAAACAAGACAAAAGCTTATAACAATTAATCATGACATGTATGCAATTCCATATATCACATAGTTGCTGTAATTTTAGCACATAACACTTTTCAATTATGAACAAGACAGAGTATAATCATAGCTCATATCAATCACATGGTTGATGAAATCAATCAATCATTAACACTTAGAATAGATGTTCATATTCTTATAGTTTTCATGTAGGTTGATCACTT
This sequence comes from Colocasia esculenta, assembly GCA_014218235.1. Lineage (NCBI taxonomy): Eukaryota > Viridiplantae > Streptophyta > Magnoliopsida > Alismatales > Araceae > Colocasia > Colocasia esculenta. The sequence goes on from CM024761.1 coordinate 137,343,206, forward strand.
TTAGGCCATTGCATAACTATATGACATGATATAACAATAGTGCATGCATATGGTTGACTGAACATCTCCATAAAATAGTCTCGGGTCAGCCTTTAAATCACGACGGACACAGTCGTCACACTTCAGAGGACCGCACACAGACAGAACAGAACTCTGTATCAAATTTCTAAATCACGACAGCCATACCCATCGCGTTCAAATCGCGACGGGTCAGATGGTCGCTTTTCTGGTCGGGAATCGATTACCAAATCGATTGTCCAAGCAAGAACGCGACAGTTCCACCAGTCGCGTTTATAACATGACAGGTCAATATGTCGCGATGACATTTGAATCACGACATTCTCCTACGTCGCGTTCAAGAGTTGACTTTAAAATCCAAATATAAAAACATTGCAAAAAGTTGGGTGGGAAAAAGTCCAAATCGTGACGGCATATGCTGTCGTGTTCAAGAAGGGGGCTGAAACCCATACGGCGCACAGTTTCATGCGTCAGGGTTGACTTGTCAGACTTTAAAATGTGACGGAACAGTCTGTTGCTTTTATCAGGATCGTGACGTACATGTACGTCACGTTCATGCAGAATGAAACGCGACGTCTGGAGTCGTCACGTTCTTGGATCTTGCCTGAAACCAAGAAAAACGTTACAATCCTTCATGATAGACTTATAACTTGAAATCTAGCGATCTTTAGACAAAGATCTGAACATGAAAAGTGTCGAGGACATCAAGTAGAAGAGAACCACTATTTTGGTTTGACCTAATTCGGCCTCAGTTTACGTGAAAATAGTAAGAACACATAAAGCCCGAACTTTGCGCGACTCTTGGAAAACACTTAATACGACTCACATGGTTCATGAAAATTGGGGAAAATACATGCAAATGAAATTAGACTCGATGCTCTTTCCAATGGTATGTGCAATGTTTAGATTCAGCCCGAGAACACCTACCTTTGAGTAGATCTCTGAGAGGGGTGAATGCACAGGTCGCAGCAGAGATGAGTTGGGGAAGAAACTCAGTTCTTGGCCGTTCTCCTCTCCTCCTGGTGCCCTAGCTCGCCTCCACACGACCCCAACTCAATGGTAAATGTAACGGACCATGTCGTTCAAACCCATTAACACTATAACGAGCTTGACACGACTCTGTCTCCCGCGATCAGGCTGAAGCCTCGCAAGGGATATCAAACACATATGTCTGTGAAAATACAAAAGAACCACATTAAGCACATATACGATATATTGCCCATACATGTCTGTAGACAGCGCCGACGGACGACGTGCGGTCCACAAAGGGGGATGATATGGAGGTGGGGTGGATCGTGATCGCCAGGCACACGAGGGTGCCGAATGGAGAATGCACGGCGAGGGGTGCGAGGTGGAAGGTGTGATCGCGGGCGTACCTTTTTGGAGCGGGGAGATTGCGCGGGGAATAATGTGGGGCCTCTCTTCCTCTACGAGCACGGCCGGCCGTAGTAGAGGGCGTTTCCCGAATTTAATTACCCTGATAAAATAAACAAAGAAAAGTGAAGAAAGAGGGGATTAGCCACGTGTAGTATACAATCCTAAATAAATGAAATGAAAGAATAAAAGAACGTGGAGGCGTACTTACTGGGCGGTGGCTTTTAAACCCCTAAATGTAGGTGTGTGTGTGTGTATGCATGCATGTGTGTAAAAAAAAGATTAAAAGAGGGCCACGTGGGGGCCCGGAGGAGATGAAAATATAAAGAGCCACGTGGGGCCCGGAGGAAGTGGAAACAAAAGGAAAGAGAAAGGGGAGGGGGTGCTTCCCCAAACGTTGATGCGGCGTGACGGGCCATTGCCGGAGTGATGGAGGACACGGAGGAAGATGCTCCCGCCTCGCACGTGCAAGGAAGGAGACGACGATGCGGACTCCGTTGAAGAAGAATAGATCGATGTGGATGATAGCTCGGAGTCGAGGTGGGAATTCGGTAGAGCTTCGCCGCTTCGTGGAACCCCCTAAATGTCTGACCCTCGGGGGTCAATTTATAGAGGTGAAAACTTTGAATCGTGTCGCTCACAGCAGCCGCGTCTTTGAGATAAAAATGCGTCCGAGCGCAGGGCCGCGATTAGAATAGCATCGGGCAAGTGCACCGCGACTTGATTTAAATCGCGTCTGGGTGGCAGGCTACGATTCAGAAGTCAACTTGATTTGACATTTGGCAATAATGACCACTTTTAGAATCGCGTCGGGGATGGCTGCCGTGTTTTCGAAATGCATCGGCCTACCTCACCACGATTATGATTTAGGTATGTGGGACGACTTCCGAGGTCTGGCATGTCAGGCCTACGACCTAATCGCGTCTAGACGGCAGGACACGATTCAGAGATTTTGCATGGTTCCGAGGGGCAGGCACTTGAGTGCGACGACTTTCAAGGTCTCGCCTAATCACGGCGGCTCAGGCCGACGCGTCTTGATTTGAAACGAAGGGGAAGCACCGAGAAAGAATGGGTGAGATCCAAAAATATTGGGAAACTACCCTTGCAAAGCAAAAAGAGGGCCATTTGTGGCATTATGGTGCAACATGAAATTTGCCCGCGGTGGAGCCAAATTTGCGTATCTACAATGTCCATAAGAAAAGTACATACCAGGTTCCTTACATAATCAACATAAACACACACACAGCCCGGGACAAACTCCCAAGGCTCCACAAGGATGAACTTTACTCTGCTGGTGGTGATGGCTTGACTCCGCTATGAGGCTGGTTCGAACTACTGGAGGGACGTGAAGCCTCCTGCTCTCCTTCACCTGGAAGAAAAAGGGGTGAGCCTCACAAGTCATTGGCTCAGTAGGGTAACTCCCCCAAGCTGAGAAAACACAATTAATATTAAAGTTGTAAATCATGTAAACACCTAAGCATGATATTACAGTTACAAATAAATAAACAGCAACACACATCGAGTGTACAAGCTAAAGAAAGGGTACGCCGAACACGAGTCACGAGCACTGGTTCGCGACACCAGCCACAGACTCGGACAAACAACACAAGTACACCTCTCAGTCTCGCAGCCACGGACGAAAGGTCTAGCTGCTACTTCACCTCAACAAGACAAGGGCCGTGGAGACAAACCACACTACACCTGCAAGCTACACAGCTGCAGGACCAAGCCTGACACCTTTAGGGGCTCCGGACGAGAACCCTAAAGTGAGGAACTGGAACAGGACTAGCTGAGGACCAGTACGTCTACCGGTGTCTGTCCCTCAACCAAGAGCATGCTACAAACGGTTGCACACCCACAAACACGAGCCGTTGTCCCCTGTCGTCTTTCCCTCAGTCGGACGTACTACTCAAACACAAGAGTCAGGGTGTCTAGGAAGACGACACAAACCTCGACAGTACTCCTGTATTGAGACAAGCCCTAAGCACCCGGTGCTAGGGTAACCGACTGGAGAGGTAACTACGGAAGGCGTAACACCTAACTCGCTATGCACACAAATCCACGCAAGACACCTCGATATCAATCACAACACGGGTCCACACAACCTATACAGACCCTACATTGCCTTGGTAACACAGCCCAAGCAATGTGGAACACAAACCCGACAAACTGGCCACAGCCCACCAGAGCTCGGGTGGCCTCATTCTTAATCGCGTCTAGAACAGACGCTGCCATTACACATTGAAAACACGTCCGACATGTAGGACGCCACTCAACTCTGAATCACGTCGGGTGTAAGCGACGTGTTCCCAATAACACGTCCACTGTACCGGACGCCTTTCAGAGCTCAGGAACACACCCCACAAACACCATCCGGAAATCACACTACCCAGTCCTATAGTCATGTAAAGCTGGAAATTAACATGCAGATGGGTTCCTACACATGCTCACTACCATGCCCATGCAATTCCCACAAGTAATACCCCTAACTGTGCACCATACCACCCATTCAACATGCAAACAGGGTAAACCATGGTAGAGTTCCCCTACCTATGAAGAAAGCACGATTCCGACGCCACCAAGGGATTCCTCGCGCTCCAACGCTCGCCCTCGCACCGGAATTACACCAAACGGACTCCAATTGCACCCAGAACACCCAAAAAACCCTTCACAGCCGCAGCAGCACCTTCCCCAGTTGAGTAGTGCAACTGCACTGTTCGGCCAAGGGAAGATACACTTAACATCACATTCCCAAATCGCGTCGTACATACCCGACGCGTTAAGAAATGCGTCTGACATTGTCGATGCAACTAAAACCCTCGTCACCCTACATGCGCCACGCGGCGCGCATGCACCGACAGCCACGTAACGGCGGTTATAAATCGCATCCCATATAGCGACCACGATTAGAAACCTAATCGTGTCGGGGAAACCAGACGTGATAATCTCATGAGAATCGCGTCGTTTGTATGCGACACGATCTCAAAGAGCCCGACAGAGCCTTATCTGGGCTGGAATGCCCAGCTCCCCTGCTTACCTCTTGACCCAGAGAACTTGTAAAAACACATATAGACCTCCATGGTCTAACAATGGCCACACACTAGCCTCCAAACCCGGTAAACCACGATCCGAACGTACCTGTTATTACAGTAAACCTTCCCAACTAGTTTATGATGATTATTTATATGATTAGGGTTAATTTCAAGTCCTAAAAAGACTAGGAAATGGGGTTGCGGTTTTGGTTTGGCCCCTTCCTTGTTTTGGGGATTCTCCTCCCATTTGAAGTAGGAATGCCATTAGGAAAGCTCCTATCATGGCTGGGTACGAATTTGGTTGCCATGCATGGCCAATTAGCCTAGTTTTAGCCCTAATTTTCCCTTTCCCATTTTCTGCATAATTATGGTTACGAATTTTGAGGTTTATTGCTATTGGGTTTTGATCTTTGGCCCAAATAGAGTTGTCTTGGCCCAATATATTTTAAATGGTTAATTCCTCATATTGGGATTTTAATTATGACTTTTATTTTATTTCTATTCAACATTTTTATTTATTTGCTATTTTCCTTAATTATAAATCATTAAATTTTTTCGGGACATTACATCCCCCCCACTTAAGAAAATTTGGTCCCCAAATTTATACACGATGGTATAGTATCATACCTGAGAATAGTTCTGGGTGGTTTTTCTTCATCCTTTCCTCTGATTCCTAGGTGGCATTAGTAACTCCTTCTCTACTCCACTGGACCTTCACCATAGGTATGGTACGATTCCTGAGTCGTTGTAATTTCTGATCCAATAGCTTGATCGGTTTCTCCTCGTAGGTTAGGTCCTCCTGAATCTCCAAGTCTTCATGGCAGATCACATGGTCAGCATCGAACACGTTCTTCCTCAGTATGGATATGTGGAAGACGTTGTGTACATTTTCTAATTGCGGAGGTAGTGCAAGTCTGTAGGCTACCTGACCAACCCTTTCAAGAATTTCAAAAGGGCCGATAAATCTGGGACTCAATTTTCCCTTGATCCCAAATCTTTGAATTCCTCTTGAAGGTGAGACCTTCAAGAAAACATGGTTACCAACTTGGAATTCCAGCTCTCTCCTCCGTTTGTCTGCATAACTTTTCTATCTTGACTGTGCTATCTTCAGACGTACTCTAACAATTTGAACCTTTCTGACAGTAGCTTCAACTAAGTCAGGTCCAACCCATTGGTTTTCCCCAACCTCCTCCCAACAAAGGGGTGATCTACAACTCCTGCCATATAAGGCTTCAAACAGTTCCATTTTGATGCTTGCCTGATAGCTATTGTTATATGCAAACTCCATTAGATACAACTGGTCATCCCAGCATCCCCTAAAATCAAGCACAAGGGCACGGAGCATGTCTTCCACTATCTGATTGGTTCTTTCGGTTTGTCCATCCATCTGAGGATGAAAGGCAATGCTAAAGTTCAATTTGGTGCCCAATGCTGCTTGTAACCCTTTCCAGAAGTGTGAGGTGAATCTAGGGTCCCGATCAGATATTATGGAGGATGGAACCCCATGCAATCTAACCACTTCCTTGACATAGAGTGCGGCCAACACATCTACTGTCTATGTGCTCTTGATTGGTAAGAAATGAGCTGACTTAGTCAATCTATCTATTATCAGTCTATCACCTATATTGCGTTTATACCTCCTCTAGATCTGGGTAGTCCCATGATAAAGTCCATACCAATACTATCCCACTTCCATTCTGGGATTTCTAGTGGTTGTAATCCTCCTGCAAGCCTGAAATGTTCAACCTTGACTTGCTGGCAGGTTAAACATTGTGCCACAAAGTCAGCCACATCCCTCTTCATATTCGGCCACCAATAAGATCTTTTTAGGTCTTGATACATCTTCGTTGATCCGGGATGAATGGTGTAGTTTGACTGGTGAGCTTCTTTCAGTACTTTCTTTTTGAGGTCGTCCAGTTCTGGTACACATGTTCTGCCTTGGAATAACATCCTTCCATCAGGTGCTAGAGAGAAATCCGGTCTATGTTCTAGCTTCTCTTTAATATCAACTAGAAAAGGATCTGCCCCTTGCTTCTCTTTGATTTCAATTAATAGATCGTATTATACCTTGATGTTAGAAATCATCACATGTTTCTCCTTCTTTCCCATGTCTAAATTCAAACTTGCAAATTGTTCCAGCAACTTCCATTCGCCCAGCATCATACTAGCTAGCATAGCTCCTGGTTGTCTACTTAGAGCGTCTACCACCACATTGGCTTTTCCTGGGTGATATTGAATGGAAAAGTCAAAGTCTTTGAGGTACTCTAACCACCTTCTTTGCCTCGTGTTAAGCTCCTTCTGTGAGAATAGATATTTCAAGCTCTTGTGGTCAGAAATGACTTTAAATTGCTCACCATAAATGTAGTGCCTCCATATTTTCAGGGAGAACACTACAGGTGCTAATTGCAGATCATGTACGAGATAATTTGCTTCATGGGTTTTCAATTGTCTTGAGGCATATGTTATTACCCTTCCTTGCTGCATTAGGACACATCCTAGCCCTATTCCAGAAGCATCTGAATAGATTTCGAATCCTCCCTCTTCAGTGGGTAAGGCAAGGACAGGAGCAGAAGTCAGACACTTCTTCAAGAAATTAAAGCTCTCTTCATATTTATCAGTCTACACATATGGGTATTCCTTTCGGGTCAGCTTAGTTAATGGCACTGCAATCTTTGAGAAATCTTTTATGAATCTTCTATAACACCCTGCTAATCCCAGAAAACTTCTGATCTCCGTGATGCTTGTTGGTCTTTCCCACTGTAATACAACCTCTACTTTTGATAGATCAACAACAATACCATCCTTGGTTACCACATGTCCCAAAAAGGATACCACTTCTAGCCAAAACTCACACTTACTCAGCTTGGCGTGCAATTTGTATCCCTCAAAATTTGTAATGCAATCCTCAAGTGTTTCTCATGCTCTTCTTTTGTTTTGGAATAGATCAATATATCATCAATGAATACCACCACACAATTTATCGAGGTAGGGGCAATAAATATTATTCATCAGCTACATGAAAACTGTAGGAGCTTTTGTTAGTCCAAAAGGCATAACAATGAATTCATAATACCCGTACCTGCTTCGGAAGGATGTTTTATGTATATCTCCTTTGATCCTCAATTATGATGGTCGGATCTGAGATCTATCTTAGAGAAATATTTAGCTCCAGACAGTTGATCAAATAATTCATCAATCCTTGGCAGGGGATATTATTCTTGATTGTTAATTGGTTCAGTTGCCTGTAATCTATGCACAACCTCATCGACCCATCCTTCTTCTGACAAAGAGTACAGGTGCACCCATGGTGATGTGCTTAGTCGAATAAACCCTTTTTCTAGTAGTTCAATTAGTTGCTCCTTTAATTCCTTCAGTTCTGTGGGGGACATTCTATAAGGTGCCCTAGATACTGGTGTTGCTCCAGGGATCAACTCAATAGTGAAGTCGACCTCTCGCTCAGGAGGAATACCTGGCAAGTCTTCGGGGAATACATCAGCGTACTCGCTGACAATAGGGATGTTCTCAATCTGGACCTCCTTCTTCATGGTGATAACAGTAGCTAGAAAGGCTATACAACCTTTCCTCATCATCCTCTTGGCTTGTAGTGCAGAGATGAGAGACAATCTCCTGTGGTTTCTATCTGCTGAGAACACTAGCTTTGGGTGCTGACTAAATGTTACTCGGCTTTTCTTACAATTGACACTAGCCCCATGTCCAGACAACCAATCTGCTCCTAGTATCACATCATAACCCTCCATGTCCATGCATATTAAATTTGCAGGTAGATTTGAGTTTCAATCAACACCTCACTAGATGGAAAATGGTTTCTAAGTTTGGTGCCAGGACCAATAGGGGTTGACACGACTATTCCAAATTTCATTGGGACGGGTTTTACAAGTATGGTATCAGCAAATGTTTGGGATATGAAGGAATGTAACGCCCCGACGCGAAATATCGGAGAGGGATTACAGTTATTAAATAGTATAGAGTAAGAAATTAAATAACAATCCATTGCACAATTGGATAACACCAAATAAACTACAATTTCATTAATATTCCATCAACGTCATGACCTAACTATTACATCAACTGATCAGAGCCATAACTAGGGCCCAGAGTACTTTATTGAAATCCAAACTAATACAATATGGACTATGTAGCACCCCGAAAATTTCAATTATATAAAAATTCAATTAAAATGGAAATAAATAATTTCCATAATAACAAGTATTTAAAACATACGTATCATTATCGTATGTGCTAAAACACATCGGAAATTCCGTAAAAATAATAAATCAACCCCAAACATTTTACTAAACGTTTCACAAGAATTTGTGCGAAAAAAAATTAGATTGCTAAGTTTAAAGTGTTTCGCGACTTATTATCGTAATTCATGAATAAGTCGAAATATCATTATCACACGTACTTGGACGAGTCAGTAAATTAAACTAAAAATCATAAATGGATTTCAAATAATATCCTCTAATGACCCATAAGAAAATTGGTCAATAAAATCATGTGATATAGGTTTAAGAATTATTGTGACCGATTATCAAAATAAAGAAACGAGTCGGAAAACCGTTAACACAAAATACGACGCAATCATAAATTAAATAAAAATGTTAGAAATGCTTCTAACATATATAATAATGACCAAATATCATAAGTGGGCAATGGACCACATATGGCCCAAAAATCAAATGAAGCAAGAAATTACATAGAAATTCGTAATCATAAATAAGTTGAAATTAAAAGAGGCAATTAGAGTTGAATTGGGATACAAACATGTATTCATGGCAACCCAAATTCGTGCCTACCCATCCATGGAAGTTGCTGATGGCCAAGACTCTCTATGGAGGAAGAAATCATCAAAAATAGGAAACCAACATGCCAATCCCGAAACTCTTCTTTCCTAGTTACAATAGGACTCCTAAACACCATGGATGCTTAAATACTCTTCACCCAAACCCTAGGGACGAGTTTAGAACTTGCTGGGGTCGTATGGAGGAGCTCTTGGTGGCGGGAGAGTAGGAGATCAAGCATACCAAGCTCATCTTCTTCCCCGTTCATCTGCTACGACCTGCACAAACCACCCTCTTGAAGCCGATCAAAGGTAGGCCAAACCTAAATCCCATCGTGCAAGGCTTATACCCCTGGAAAGAGGGTCGAGTCTACTTCCTAACCCAAGTGGAATGCCCAAATTCCATGCAGTATACACGGAGTATTAGGCGTTCTACAAACAGTGGTCTGAACACGGGTTTTCTGAAGAACGAGACTTCATCAACCCAAAAGGTAGGTTTTCTCGGGCCAAATCTTAACATCTCCTATACCAAATGTGTAGAGCATCAAGTTAGCTTTCATTGCCCTCTGGTTTCATCGAATTTCATTGAGTAGATTTTGAATTATAAGCGTTTCCTCAAAGTCGTGCACTTTTAGGGTCTTTTCCTGTTCTTCATATGTTTCATGTGATTCAAGACCGAATTAGGGTAAACTCATAACATGAAAGTTATTCTACTAGTTATCCTCTTCAGGTTTGGTGTTGAACGTTTTGTCTAAATGTCATCCGTTCGAGAGTTATAAGTGTGTTAATAGGATTGCTGCATGAAACTACGTCTTCAGGTTACTCTTGGTCTGACCTGGTATTCTACTTGATCAAAACCTATCGAAACCATCTTTATTTTCTAATTCCGATTTACTGGAAGTACCCTTGTATGTCTAGGTTGTTTTAAAACTGGTTTCGTTATTTTTCATACCCTGTACATTTTGTTCTCTATTTTAGAACAACCTTGTGTCAAAGGAAGGAAGTCTGGTCCGTAATCCAAGGCACTGTCTTTGCTCTGTCAGAGCCAGGCACGGACCCTGTGAACGCGACGGCCCGATAGGTCGCCTTCAGAGGTCTTGTTGCGACACCCCTCTAGTCGCCTTCTGAATGCGACGTGCGCTCCGTCGCTATCTACCTGCCTGATCTGACTTCCCTATCGCGATGCTCACACCCCTGTGTCGCCTTCTGGGCCCGACCTGTCGCCTTCCTTACATGAGCCTGTCGTGATCTGACCCCGGCCTGACAACACCCATGTCGCCTTCCTCTTAGGTGCTTGTCGCGATCTGACCCTGGCCTGACAGACCCTGTCGCCTTCCTTATATGGCTATGTCGCCTTCTCAGGATCTTTACCTGAAACCATTTATTTTCTTGCAAAGTTTTCCGCATATACCCGAGGTCTGTTTAAATGTGATATTTACTGTGTAAGTTGCCTGTTTTGGGTCTGATCATTACATGATTGTTATTTAATGGCTTAAAAGTGATTAACCCATTTAAAAGCTTTAATTACATGAATGCTATTCTAAGTGCTCCTTAAATGTTATGATCCATTCATGCTTCTTGTGATTTAATCTTCCTACTGTTCTTCCACATTTAAATGATAATGGATATCATAAAATCTTGCGAACTATGATTAGTTAAAGTGCATAGTTTATTCCACGTTATATTGTTAAGTGCTTCCTGCGAGTTTGAGACCGATGGTTTGTGAATTGAGACACGCGTACCGCACTACACACTAGCACTATTAGGCAGCCTTTTCTTGGGAAATTGGAAACTCTCTACCGGTCATTCTGAATCGGTAGACTAGCGACCTTTTCACCAAGGCCTCCGTAAATCTCCTCTGACCATGGATTCCCACATGGCCGACGAGTTGGTTGTACCATTGAAGTTCCCTGAAGATAGCGTGAACTTCCTTTCTCTCCTTGTTCTCGTGAGCGTGATTGACAATCTAGACTAAAGCCATTAATGTAAAGATTTAACCAAAATACAAATCGTACCGTTATGCTGCCGAATTTACCTCTTGACCATTGTTATCATGAAATCATGTTCAATTACTTATTACTTGTTCCCATCATCATCATGAACATGACATTACACATGCTTACTTATTGAAACTCTCATTGGCCATTATTTAATGACTGCGAGTATTTACATTTAAAAATTTACATGAGATGCTGACAGGGCACGGCGTGTGTCCAAGGGCTCCAATCTAGCCCCAATGATGGCGAGTCATAGATATACTGTTAACCATGGGGTATAATGATTACTGGCGTTGCATCTGCGCTGGGAGTACTTTCTTGCTTATTGAATGTTAGATACAACAACCACATACATGTGTCCTAGTGTGCATTCTTGGTGGATCTTTCCTTGGTGTACATTAGAGTCTACATGCCTGATTAGTGTTACATGATCGTGCTTGTGCGTTCTTGCTCGCTTGCTTGTGTGATATGGCCATCCTGCATTTAATGCAATTAGTGATATCATGCATTCTTGACATCAAGTGAAATCTCGCGTGCTCGTACAAAGTGATCTATTGCTAGTTCTATCTTGTCATCTTGTTCACAATCTTGTTCTATCATAATCACTCTCTCTAGCTTGTTTTATATACCATGTTTTAACAAGTTTTATTCGTACTTGCATATCATTCATCGTACTTGCCTAGTTCTAAAATGCTAATCACTTATATCATTGCCCGCACATTGAGATATAAATCCTACTGGGCTAGTTTGCTCATCCCCTACTTTTACCTAATTTAGGTGACTATGAAGTTCAAGAGGAAGAACAAGTCGAGGATAGGAATGCGTCTGAGTGAAGAGCGTTCCAATCATGAGTCTATCTATAGTTAGTTTATTTTGAGTGTTAGAACAATGTAGTAGGAAGTGAGGATTAAATGTACTTTCCCTTTTTATCGAGTCTTAGTCCTGTACTAGTTTCCAAAACAAAGAGTTGAGATTTGAATACAATTTATATTGAGTTCAACATGTGGGCCCTATTATGATGTTGTGTTGATACACATTTAGTGCGTGCTAGCTAGAGGCTTATTTGCCGACTGTCCACGTCTCGGAATATCGACTCGAATTATTCAATTAACATTCGCTGTGTAATTCTCAGGACGTGACAGACTAACTGACTCATATCTATACTAACTATAAAGCAAATGGTTGCTGAAAGGGGTCACTCCTGAACGTCGTCCTCGTTCCCATCCACATGAGTGTGGTCATCATCCAACTCACCTGAACACACGAAATAAACACGCAGGATAAGCGAATAACGCCCAGTAGGACTTAATATCTCATGAGAACAAGCATGCTTTAAATAATTAATGTCTTAATTGCCATGGTAACGAAAGAGTATAGTCATGTAGATCTAGTAACAATAGCACAAGAGTAATAGCACTGGTATAGCACAACGATAACGACAATAGAACGGCCATGTAACGATAATAACACTTGAATAGATAGCACTTTGATTGTCAACGATTAATTTTTATAGTATTAAATGGCACTGGATGCATGCCGTACACATCCTGATCATGTAACCCTTGCAAGGAAATAACACTCTTCGAGAGCTCTCCCCAGGACCAGATCGGGCCCTATTGCACTGGCATATAGTACTTGTTATATTATTTTCGAAAATCAATTGTATGGCCAAATAGAGTACCAGGAAGAGATGAGAGTAGTAGACGAAATAGATGAGAGTGTAGAGAGAATGTGAACAGATGAGAGGATATAGATGGTATACGAGATAGGGACAATAACGTAAAACACGATAAACAACGATAGTCACAGTTGCACGGCACAAGGTCATGTACCGGCAGTCTGGTAGAAATCATCACCGCCCACTAGACGTGCTATGAACATAGGCTAGATGGTCCGGCATGATCACAAGGTAAGAAGAGAACACACTAAGGCCATGGATCGTACTGATCCTTAAAGGTGTAACGGGTTTTAAGGTACAACCAGCTCATCGGCTAAGGATGTGCGCCAAAGCCAAGAAGACTTACGGAGGCCTTGACAAGGAGTCCCTGGCCCAGTTGAGAGTATTCCCGATGGAGAGGTGGTCCAAGTCAAGAGAAAGTGTGTAGAAAACTGGTCCATCGTGCCTCGAGTGCTCGAAGGCCGAGGGAAAACGGTAACGGTATTCAAAATACGCGTATAAAATGAAGACAATTGTATTTAATTAAATAGGGAATTTAGTAATTTATTTCGCTAATTTACCAGATACATTATTGAATAACTTATTAGGGTCAAATGGCAAACACTAACGTTATGTGTGTGCACGTGTAAGAAATCAAGAGAACATGTATAGTTGTGCATATAGCTTTTAAATTAATAATTTTCATGTAATTAATACTCACTATTAATTAGCAAGTTATTATCTAACATGTTAGCACTTAAACAGGGTCAAAATGTCATAAAGACAGGGTTATATCAGCGAACCATATGTTCTGGTCGAAATTCAGAGGTTGCGACGTCGGCCTCTGTCGCGTTCATGTCGCGACAGGGCTAACCAGGGCGTTCAGGAAGTCAGGTGGCGATGGGCTTGAAGGCCGCAATCAGGTCACGACCCTCAGGGCTGTTGCATTAAGGCCATCGCGACACCCTCGCATGTCGCGTTCAGTCGAACCGACACTGGGGGTGAACCGGCGGGCAGGTCGCGACCAGTCGACCTGTCGCGTTCAGTTCGTGACGGGTCCTAGTGTCGCGACCCCCTCTAAGGTCGCGGCGGATCGGGCCGTCGCGATCTCAGGAAGTGGCCCGAGCCCAGAAAAGAGGGATTTGCCTTTTTTCCAGGTGGGTCTACATGATATAGGACTATTCAAAATTTGATATAAAATCACTCAGTAATCCAAAAAGCATGAAATCAGTTTTAAACGGAAGTAGACTCATGGATCTACCAACAGACCTGATTAATTCAAAAATATACAAGGTTTAGGCATGCTGTGATTAGGTTACATTTCACTGACCTAAACATGCACAGTCATAGATCAACGAATTAATTAGCAACGGGTACATAATGAAAATTAGGCAAACTATGGGCATTTGAAAGCTAACATGATGTAGTATTTATGAGAATTTTCTCATGGCATGGAATCAAGTATGCACGAGGTTTGAGAGCAAACATGAAGGGTCAGATATATGGAACTGACATGGATTCAAAGAATTAATTCTCCCTCATGGGAGATCAAAATAGAGCGAAACTAGAGGGCTTTTACACGGGATCATGAAGTCTTCCTAGGATAAATTTTACATGAATTTGGCTTGAGAGATTGCCTACCTTTTTTACGGAGTAAAGAAATCCCTAGTTGGTGACGAAATAAAGAAGAAGAAATCCCTTGTTCTAGCTCCTCTCCTCCTTGTCTCTTCGTCCTCAGCCCTTCTCCTTCGTTTCCTAAGTCTCCAGCAACGATCTAGGGTTTGCTAGGGCCGAAATAGTGGAGTTTTAATGTCTAATAGAGTCCTACCCTCTTCTAACTCTTCTCTTCTCCTCCAACTCCGAAAATTAGTAATTATCCTCCTATTTTCTTTCATTTATCTGCCTAATGGGGTTGGGAAGAGAGCTAAATTCGTGGCCATGGGGTTAGGATAGGCTAAGGGCTCTTGTTCTAGATAAATACAAGTTATTTAGTATTTATCCTAGCCTTTTACCATTTACTAATTAATTAAATCCGAATTTGGGATAATTATTTCTCATCGCATGATGGGCTCCACTTTATTAGGCCCATTATTTAGTAATTGAGCCATTTACACAACCCATTAGGGTTTTAACTTAATGGGCTTGCTTAAATTCCCTTTTATTTCACTTATTTCTCATTTATTCTAATTAAATCTATTTACCTCATTTATTTAAAATAAAATTTTTATTTTATTTAGATTTTAAAAATCAAGGGTGCTACATCCTCCCCCTCTTAAAAAAGAATTTGGTCCCCAAATTCATATGATCGTGAGAAGAAGAATGACTTACTGAATAACTCCGGGTAGTTCCGTCGCATCAGTGCTTCGGGCTCCCACGTGGCTTCTTCGACTTCGTGATTTCTCCACAATACCTTTACCACGGGTATAGATCGATTCCGAAGCTGTTGCATCTTCTTGTCCAATATCTTCACTGACCTTTCTTCATAGGTCATATCTTTGTTCAAAATGATATCATCATAGCTAATTATGTGTGACGGATCATACATGTATTTCCTCAGCATTGACACATGAAATACGTTGTGTACAGTGGAGAACTGGGGAGGTAGTGCTAGTCGGTATGCCACCTCGCCAACTCTATCCAACACTTCAAATGGACCTATGAATCGCGGTCTCAATTTGCCTTTCATCCCAAATCTTTGGAATCCTCTGGTCGGAGATACTTTGAGCATCACATGATCTCCAACTTGGAATTCTAAATCTCTTCTTCTCTTGTCTGCATAGCTCTTTTGCCTAGACTGAGCTACCTTTATCTTGTCTCGGATAATCTGTATATCTCTGCTAGTGCTCTGCACCATGTCTGGTCCTAGCCATTGCTGTTCTCCTATCTCGTTCTAGCACACTGGCGATCTACAGCTTCTGCCATATAGTGCTTCAAAAGGTGCCATCTTAATGCTCGCCTGATAGCTGTTGTTATAGGCAAATTCAATTAGGGACAGCTGTTCATTCCAATATCCTTCAAAATTTATAGTGCAGGCACGAAGCATGTCTTATACTATTTGATTTGTCTTTTCAGTCTGTCCATCCGTCTGGGGGTGGAAAGCAGTACTGAAATTTAACTTGGTTCCCAATGCCGTCTGAAGTCCCTTCCAGAATCTAGAAGTGAATCTGGGATCACTGTCTGAGACAAAGGATACATGGACTCCATGCAATCTTACTATCTCTTTTACATAGAGGGCTGCTAACACATCAACACTCCAGGCGCTCTTGATTGCCAAGAAATGTGCGGACTTAGTTAAACGGTCCACAATAACCCAGATAGCATCAAGTCCACCACGAGTTCGGGGTAAACCCATGATGAAATCCATGCCAATACTTTCCCACTTCTATTCGGGTATGTCCAGGGGTCTGAGTACACCCGCAGGCGACGGTGCTCGGCTTTCACCTGTTGGCATGTGAGGTAGTGTGCGGCATGCTCATCCACCTCACGCTTCATGTTTGGCCACCCAAATGACCTTTTTCATGTCTTGGTACATCTTGGTTGCGCCTGGGTGAATGGTGTACTTGGTCTTGTGGGCTTCATCCATCAGCTTTCTCTTCAGTTCTTCATTGTCAGGCACACAAGTCATGGCGTGGAATAATATTCTCTCATCTTCAGTGATGGAGAAATCTGGCTTGTCAGCTATGGTCTCCCTGACTCGGATTAGGAATGGATCATTAGCCTGCTGCTCTCTGATCTCGACAAAAATGTCTGGTTGTGCCCTAAGGTTGGCAACTATCATCTTATCACTTCTCTTTTCAATGTTCAGGTCCAGACTGGCAAATTGTTCCAACAATTGCATCTCGCCCATGACTAGATAAGATAAAGAAGCTACTGGCTTTCTACTAAGTGCATCAGCTACAACATTACCTTTGCCTGGGTGATATTGGATATTGAAATCGAAATCCTTCAAGTACTCCAGCCATCTCCGTTGTCGCATATTGAGCTCCTTCTGAGAAAATAAATACTTCAAACTCTTGTGGTCAGAGTAGACAATAAATTGCTCCCCATACAGGTAATGTCTCCAGATCTTGAGTGTAAATACCACCGCAGCCAATTCTAAGTCATGGACAGGGTAATTAACTTCATGTGGCTTCAACTGCCTTGAAGAATACGCTATCACATTTTCGTTCTGCATTAGTACGCAGCCTAGACAGATTCCAGATGCATCAGTGTAGACTGAGAATCCGGCGCCCTCGACTGGTAATGAGAGGACAGGTGCAGAAGTCAACAATTGCTTTAGGGTCTAGAAGCTCTTCTCGCACTCCTTGCTCCAGACATATGGGTTCTCCTTCCGCGTAAGACGCGTAAGAGATACAGCTATCTTGGAGAAGTCTTTTATGAACCGTCTGTAATAACCAGCCAGTCCAAGAAAGCTCCTGATTTCAGTGACATTGGTCGGCCTTTCCCAGTTGAGTACAGCTTCTACCTTGGAAGGATCGACAGCGATACCATCCATGGAAATAACATGGCCTATGAATGACACCTCCTCGAGCCAGAATTCACACTTGCTCAATTTGGCGTAGAGTTGGTTGTCCCGTAAGATCTGCAGAGCGATCCTCAGATGCTCATCATGCTCTTCTTTGGTCTTGGAGTATATGAGAATATCGTCAATGAATACTACGACAAATTTGTCGAGGTAGGGCCGATAGATGTTGTTCATTAGTTGCATGAAAGCTGCAGGAGCATTGGTTAGTCCAAAAGACATGACTACAAATTCGTAATGATCGTACCTGCTCCTGAAAGCCGACTTGTAAATATCCGCATCTTTAATCCTCATCTGATGATATCCCGATCTAAGGTCAATCTTAGAAAAATATTTGGCTCCTGATATTTGATCAAATAATTCATCGACATGAGGCAGAGGGTACTTGTTCTTGATAGCGAGATTATTCAGCTGCCTGTAGTCGATGCATAATCTCATAGATCCATCCTTCTTCTTGACGAACAGTACTGGTGCTCCCCAAGGAGAAGTACTCGGTCGGATAAAACCTTTTTCCAGCAGTTCCATCAATTGCTCCTTCAATTCTTTTAATTCAGTGGGGGACATCCTGTAGGGTTGGCGTGATACCGGTGCAGCTCTAGGTATGAGATCAATTGAGAAATTCACATCTCTTTCTGGTGGAATGCCTGGCAGCTCATCAGGAAACACATCAGGGTATTTTTACACTATATGGATGTCTGATATCTTAGTTGCCTTCTTTTCTACCACAATTGCGACAAGAAATGCCACACAACCCTTTCTAATCATGTTTTGTGTTTTTATGGCAGAGACGAGAGACAAATGCCTCTTGTGTCTATGTCCCGTAAAGGTTAACTTAGGGAATTCACTAAAAGTAATTTTCCCTCTTCTACAATCAACACAAGCCCCATAAGTAGATAGCCAATCAGCTCCTAGAATAATATCGTAGCCCTCCATGGGCATACAGATTAGATCAACTCTAAGGTTAAGATCACCAATCTTAACATCCGCTAATGGAAAATATTTGTTGAGTTGAGCTTTTTCTCCCAGTGGTGTTGTGACAGGTAGTTCAAATTCCATAGATGCAGGTTTTTCAGTTAATGTATCAGCAAATGCTTGTGATATAAATGAATGTGTCGCACCAGTGTCAAATAAAACAAATGCTGATTGGGAAAAGACAGGTAGTGTACCTTCCACCACTCCACCTTCCTCGGTGGTTTCCACCTCATGCAAGGCCTGCAGTCGGCCGGGCTTCCTCTGTCCCGCAGGACGCTTCTCATTTTCTTTCAGCAGAGGGCAGTCGGGTATACGGTGCTCTCGACTACCACAATGAAAGCATGCGCCTACCTTCCTCCAGCACTCCTCTGCAGTGTGACCTAGCTTGTCACAATGCTTGCATTTGGGCTTGTTGTTCGGAGTAGTAGGAGTGGGGACTTTGGTCTTTCGCTCCTGGCTTGGCCCGTCGGTAATGCTTAATGGCCTTTTCTTGCCGTTAGTGGGCTTGCTCGGCGCTCCAAATGTCAGCTCCTTCTTTACCATTCTACCTTTGATGCGTTCGGTGAGTTCGGTCGCATCCTCCAGACATTGTGCTCTCTTGACCATCTTCGAATAGGTCTGAATATCAAACGGTGCCAATTGTGTGATAAAAGCGGGTCTGAGTCCGTTGAGGAATCTTTTCGCCTTCATCCTCTCGGTGTTCACCAGATGATTGGCATAGCGTACCGATCGGGAAAACTGAGCCTCATACTCAGCGACGGTCAGGTTCCTCTGCTTTAGTGCTGCGAACTCGGTGGCTTTCTTCTCTTGGACTCTTTCTGAAAAATATTTGGAGTTGAAATGCTCCTTGAACTCATTCCATGTGAATTGTGCATCAGCCCTTGTAGCTTCAATGGACTCCCACCACGCACGGGCGTCCCTTTCAAGCTAGAATGTGGCAAGTAAAAGCTTATCTCCATCCGTGCATTGCATAACGCGGAAGATACGCTCAGTCTCCTTGAGCCAATTCTCGGCCTCATCAGGGTCAGTAGACCCACTAAATCGAGGCGGGTTTAGATTGCGGAAGTTCCGATGTAACTCTCCAGCTCCTCGGTTGTTGTTGTTATTAGCTCCAGCAGCCTAGAGTAATGCCTAAGTGAGCTGTTGGATTGTGTGTTGCATGTCACGGAGTTGAGCATGCTCCGCTGCCATTGCTAGTGTTTAAGTTCCTTCAAAAGAGATTTTAATTGTAAGTCGTTGAGTTTTCACTAAGTTTGTGCGTGTGTGAGTTGATTTTTATCTTATTACCCTTGGTTCTACCCATCTCACATAGGTACGGAATTTAGACTCTAAGTTGAGGCAGGTCAAACCTAGATCTTCCTATACTTAAGAATAACCTAGGCTCTGATACCACAAAACTGTAATGCCCCGACGTGGAATATCGGAACGGGATTACAGTTATTAAATAGTAGAGAGCAAGAAATTAAATAACAATCCATTGCACAATTGGATAACACTAAATAAACTCCAATTTCATTAATATTCCATCAACGTCATGACCTAACTATTACATCAATTGATCAGAGCCATAACTAGGGCCCAGAGTACTTTATTGAAATCCAAACTAATACATATGGACTAACTGACTTATATCTATACTAACTATAAAGACAATGGTTGCTGAAAGGGGTCACTCCTGGACGTCGTCCTCGTTCCCATCCACGTGAGTGTGGTCATCATCCGACTCACCTGAACACACGAAATAAACATGCAGGATGAGCGAATAACGCCCAGTAGGACTTAATATCTCATGAGAACAAGCATGCTTTAAATAATTAATGTCTTAATTGTCATGGTAACAAAAGAGTATAGTCATGTAGAGCTAGTAACGATAGCACGAGAGTAATAGCACTGGTATAGCACAACGATAACGACAATAGAATGGCCATGTAAAGATAATAGCACTTGAATAGATAGCACTTTGATTGTCAAGGTTTAATTGTTATAGTATTAAATGGCACTGGATGCATGGCGTACACATCCTGATCATGTAACCCTTGCAAGGAAATAACACTCTTCGGGAGCTCTCCTCAGGACCAGATCGGGCCCTATTGCACTGGCATATAGCACTTGTTATTTTATTTTCGACAATCAATTGTATGGCCAAATAGAGTACCAAGAAGAGATGAGAGTAGTAGACGAAATAGATGAGAGTGTAGAGAGAACGTGAATAGATGAGAGGATATAGATGGTAGACGAGATAGGGACAATAACGTAAAACACAATAAACAACAACAGTCACAGTTGCACGGCACAAGGTCGTGTACCGGTAGTCTGGTAGAAATCATCAGCGCCCGCTAGCCATGCTATGAACACATGCTAGATGGTCCGGCATGATCACAAGGTAAGAAGAGAACACACTTAGGCCATGGATCGTACTGATCCCTAAATGTGTAACGGGTTTTAAGGTACAACCAGCTCGTCGGCTAAGGACGTGCACCAAAGCTAAGAAGACTTATGGAGGCCTTGACAAGGAGTCCCTAGCCCAGTCGAGAGTATTCCCGATGGAGAGGTGGTCCAAGTCAAGAGAAAGTGTGTAGAAAACTGGTCCGTCGTGCCTCGAGTGCTCGAAGGCCGAGGGAAAACGGTAACGGTATTCAAAATGCGCGTATAAAACGAAGATAATTGTATTTAATTAAATAGGGAATTTATTAATTTATTTCGCTAGTTTACCAGGTACATTATTGAATAACTTATTAGGGTCAAATGGAAAACACTAACGTTATGTGTGTGCACGTGTAAGAAATCAAGAGAACATGTATAGTTGTGCATATAGCTTTTAAATTAATAATTTTCATGTAATTAATACTCACTATTAATTAGCAAGTTATTATCTAACATGTTAGCACTTAAACAGGGTCAAAATGTCATAAAGACATGGTTATATCAGCGAACCATATGTTCTGGTCGAAATTCAGAGGTCGTGACATCAACCTCTGTCGCGTTCAGGTCGCGACAGGGCTAACCGGCGCGTTCAGGAAGTCAGGTCACGACGGGCTTGAAGACCGCAATCAGGTCGCGACCCTCAGGGCTATCGCGTTAAGGCCATCGCGACACCCTCACATGTCGCGTACAGTCGAACCGGCACTGGGGGTGAACCGGCGGGCAGGTCGCGACCAGTCGACCTATCGCGTTCAATTCGCGATGGGTCCTGGTGTCGCGACCCCCTCTGAGGTCGCGGCGGATCAAGCCGTCGCGATCTCAGGGAGTGGCCCGAGCCCAGAAAAGAGGGATTTACCTTTTTTCTAGGTGGGTCTACATGATATAGGACTATTCAAAATCGATATAAAATCACTCAGTAATCCAAAAAGCATGAAATTAGTTTTAAACAGAAGTAGACTCATGGATCTACCAACAAACATGATTAATTCAAAAATAGACAAGGTTTAGGCATGTTGTGATCATGTTACATTTCACTGACCTAAACATGTGCAGTCATGGATCAATGAATTAATTAGTGATGGATACATAATGAAAATTAGGCAAACTAGAGGCGTTTGAAAGCTAACATGATGTAGTATTTATGAGAATTTTCTCATGGCATGGAATCAAGTATGCACGAGGTTTGAGAGCAAACATGAAGGGTCAGGTATATAGAACTGACATGGATTCAAAGAATTAATTCTCCCTCATGGGAGATCGAAATAGAGTGAAACTAGAGGGCTTTTACATGGGATCATGAAGTCTTCCTAGGGTAAATTTTACACGAATTTGGCTTGGGAGATTGCCTATCTTTTTCACAGAGTAAAGAAATCCCTAGTTGGTGACGAAATAAAGAAGAAGAAATCCCTTGTTCTAGCTCCTCTCCTCCTTGCCTCTTCGTCCTCAGCCCTTCTCCTTCATTTCCCAAGTCTCCAACAGCGATCTAGGGTTTGCTAGGGCCGAAATAGTGGAGTTTTAATGTCTAATAGAGTCCTACCCTCTTCTAACTCTTCTCTTCTCCTCCAACTCCGAAAATTAGTAATTATCCTCCTATTTTCTTTCATTTATCTTCCTAATGGGGTTGGGAAGAGAGCTAAATTCGTGGCCATAGGGTTAGGATAGGCTACGGGCTCTTGTTCTAGATAAATACAAGTTATTTAGTATTTATCCTAGCCTTTTACTATTTACTAATTAATTAAATCCGAATTTGGGATAATTATTTCCATCCCATGATGGGCTCCACTTTATTAGGCCCATTATTTAAATTCCCTTTTATTTCACTTATTTCTCATTTATTCTAATTAAATATATTTACCTCATTTATTTAAAATAAAAATTTTATTTTATTTGAATTTTAAAAATCAAGGGTGCTACAAAGTAGCTCCCATATCAAATAGAACAAATGCAGAACGGGATAAAATAGTAAGTGTACCTTCAACCACACCACCTTCTTCTAATGTAGTTGGTGCTTGCAACGCCTACAGCCTACCTTGGCGTTTCTGTCCTCCCTGAGGTGTTGCTAGTGTCTGATTCATTATACACGGACAGTTAGAGATCTTGTGACTCTGGCTTCCGCAGCGCAAGCACCTCCCCAGTGCCTTCCAACAGTCCTCCAACCTATGACTAGTCTTGTCACAGTGTTTGCATGGCTCTCTGTTGACGAGGGCTTGTTGATGGCCTCCATCCCTGAACTTCTTAACCAGTTGGTTCCCTGCTTGACCAATTGGCCTTTTTGTTCCGACCACAGCTGGTGGCCTTTAAGATGTTGTTCCCTGTTCCTTCTTCATCATGTTGTTCTTGATATTTTCAAAAATAGCTAAAGAGTCCTCTAGTAGGAGTGCCTTTCTTATCATCTCCGGATAGGATTGCAAATCCATCAGTCCCAGTTGTGTGATGTATTGGGGCCTCAGACCGCTCATGAACCTCTTGGCCTTCAACCGCTCAGTTTGGACCAAGTGTGGGGCAAAATGAGCCAATTTAGAGAACTAGGCCTCGTATTCAGCTACAGACAGATTATGTTGCTTCAAATTGGAGAACTCCACTGCTTTCCTCTCTTGTACTCTATCTGAGAAGTACTTGTTGTTGAAGTACTCCTTGAACTATACCCAAGTTTCCTGGGCATCTCCTAGTGTAGCCTCAATTGACTCCCACTAGGCATGCACCTTCTCTCTAGCTGATAAGTAGCTAAAGTAACTTTGTTCTCATCTGTGCATCCCATCACGTGGAACACACGCTCTATTTCTTTGAGCTAATGCTCAGCCTCATCCAGATCAGTGCTACCTCGAAACCTGGGTGGGTTCATACTCCAGAAATTCTTATGGATATCTCCTTGAGTTTCAGCTCTACCTTGAGTGGCCTGTAACAATGCCCGGGAAAGTGTGTTGATCGTCCTCTGCAAGTCTCTTTCACGTGCAGCGGCTATTGCAATCCTTCAAGATAACCACATTATGTTCATTAAATGTTAACTTTATCACAACTTAATTCTAACTAAATGACTTAGTTCGTGTTTCTACCCCAATCTCACTGTTGATTTTTGACAAGTCGACACATCGGATTTAGTTTTGACTAAGCCTAACAATTTCCTGTTTGCCTAGAACTTAAGGGAAAGCCTAGGCTCTGATACCAACTGTCACACCCCGACATTTAGCAGCGGAAATAAATATCGAGATGCGTGAACGATACGAGTATGAGTATCACAGTCAAGTAATTCAGAGTAACAACTAAGCATAACAAAAGATTTGAGACAATAATATTGCCAGCCAAATACTCTTTATTTCATTTCCATAATACTAATTTAAAATCTTACATAATCAGAGCCAATAACAGGGCCCAATATTGTATCTCAAGTACACATGACTTCAAGGAATTAAACCTAACTATTACAGACTCTATAGATTCTAAACTTCAATGGCTGATGTGACAGGTACACTCGAGAGCTCGTCACTCTTCCCCGGTCCCATCATTCTCTAACGCTTCATAATCATCACCTGAAAAAATATTAAGGAAAACAGGAGAGAGCGCACTAGTGCCCAGTAGGATTTACATCGCATGGTGCGGGCATGCTTTACATAATTAACATGTTAACAGGTGAGGTACTAACATGCAATACTCATGACAATAATGATAGAAACAAATCCAAGTTATAACATATACGAGGACGGTTCAGTGACAAATTCCATGACAGTGCTCATGTAGAACGGAACGATTAACAATGGGATGGATAACAATATGATCATTTATCAATGGAAGAGATTCCATAACAATGTAGCATGTTCAATAGATATCTCAAGTTGAATTCCACAGAATTCCAATGGACAATTAGATTCAATAACGATGACATGTACAGTAGATTTGGCCATTCACATATAACAGTTCAATAAATCATTCAATCATTCAATAACAGTGTGGAAATTACCCAGATCAATCTTACATTCAATTAGGTGATTGCCAGACACCTCAATGGATCATATACTCTCGCGATTTATAAGTATTTCGGGTGCTCCTCCCAGGACTAGACTGGGCCCTATTTGCACAGGCATGGTTGTGAAACGAAGTTTCAATAAATTCTGGTAATTCCATTCATTCATTTATGGCCAATACGAATTCCAATCAATGACCAGTATGTACTAAAGATCATGTCAATGATTATAGAGAACAAGATAAATGGACATAATTCTGAGTAATTTTTGGCAGCATAATGGCTTAATTACATTAGTTCAATCATTACACTCAATAGCTTAGTTTCAATGTCAAATCACTCTCACGAGAAGATGATAAAAAGAGAAGTGCATTCTATCTTTCTGGTACTTCATTGGTACAACCAACTCGGTGTCCATGAGGGAATCCATGGAGTACGGAGATTTACGGAGGTCTTAAGAGAAAGGTCACTAGACTGCCGACACGGAATGACCGACCGTGAGTTTACAATCCCCCAAGAAAAGGGCTGCCTATAAATGCAAAGTGTCATGTAGAACGTGTCTCAATCCACAATCCATTGGTTTAAAACAAGACGGAAAACGTATAATAATTAATCATAACATGTATGCAATTCAATCTATCACATGGTTGTTGTAATTTTAGCACATAACAATTTTCAATTATGAACAAGACAGAGTATAATCATAGCTCATATCAATCACATGGTTGATGAAATCAATTAATCATTAACACTTAGAATAGATGTTCATATTCTTATAGTTTTCATGTAGGTTGATCCGTTTTAGGCCATTGCATAACTATATGACATGATATGACAATAGGGCATGCATATGGTTGACTGAACATCTCCATAAAACAGTCTTGAGTCAGCCTTGAAATCGCGACGGACACAGTTGTCGAACTTCAAAGGATCGCACACAGACAGAACAGGACTCTGTATCAAATTTCTAAATCGCGACGGCCATACCCGTCACGTTCAAATTGCGACAGGTCAGATGGTCACCTTTATGGTCGGGAATCGATTACTAAATCGATTGTCCAAATAGGAACGCGACGGTTCCACCAGTCGTGTTTATAACGCAACAGGTCGATATGTCGCGATGACCTTTGAATCGCCACGTTCTCCTACGTTGTGTTCAAGAGTTGACTTTAAAATCCGAATATAAAAGCAGTGCAAAAATTTGGGCGGGAAAAAGTCCAAATCACGATGGCATATGCTATCGCATTCAAGAAGGGCGCTGAAACCCATGCGGCGCACAGTTTCATGCGTCAGAGTTGACTGGTCAGACTTTAAAACGTGACGAAACAATCTGTCACTTTTATCAGGATCACGACGTACATGTATGTCATGTTCATGTAGAATGAAACGTGACGTCTGGAGTCGTCACGTTCTTGGATCTTGCCCGAAACCAAGAAAAAATGTTACAATCCTTCATGATAGACTTATAACTTGAAATCTATCGATCTTTAGACAAAACTCTGAACATGAAAAGTGTGGAGGACATCATGTAGTAGAGAACCACTATTTTGGTTTGACCCAATTTGGCCTCGGTTTGCATGAAAATAGTAAGAACTCATAAAACCCGAACTTTGCGCGACTCTTGGAAAACGCTTAATACGACTCACATGGTTCATGAAAATTGGGGAAAATAATGCAAATGAAACTAGACTCGATGCTCTTTCCAATGGTATGTGCAATGTTTAGATTCAGACCGAGAACACCTATCTTTGAGTAGATCTAAAAGGGGTGAATGCACAGGTCGCAGCAGAGAAGAGTTGGGGAAGAAGCTCGGTTCTTAGCCGTTCTCCTCTCCTCCTGGTGCCTTAGCTCACCTCCACACGACCCCAACTCGATGGTAAACCTTCCCAATATGTGTTTGTTTTCCACCTTTTGACGCGAGCCAAAACACTTGATTAGGTGAAATGAACTCAATTGCCCAGTGATAAAATGAAGTTTTCATTGCCCTGTCTATATTTCTCTATTTTTTTTAAGTTTTGCAGGAACAAATGTTTATTGATTAGATTAGACATGATCATGAGTGTAGAAAATTATTCTTATCATGTGTTTAAGATAAAGCTTCAAAACATACACATGTTAAGCACAAAAGCTACTCATGTGCCTATAAGTGTTTTGCAACTCAGTTTAAATGTATTCAAAATTAAAGATTGGCATAACCTTGTTCTTAAATTGTATCTTTAAAACTAAACTAACTGCACAAGTATTTTAGTCTTTATGTTTAAATTCTCTCATATATAAATATCATAAAGACTCATTTATCCTGATACAAGACTGGAATGAAGGATATGGCATGTCAAGGAGATTGAATTAGGAAATGAATGGAAACTAATTTTGAAGCATGAATTTAAGTGGATATTATCATGATGAAAAAAAATATCTCCCCCTAAATATGTGCATTTCAGAAAGACAAATGAGGATGTCTTTCCCATTTCAAAAAAATTTAACATTTATTGAGTAGCATTATCAAAGATCATTTTGCCCTTTTTAAATATTAGTCCCCCTTAGCATGTGCAGATGTAAAGAAAGTTTGCGAGTAATTCAAACATGATTTGCACAAGGAATCATGGGCACAGTTTTGCAAGCATGATGATACAACCATGATTTCAATTGCTAAGACAATTATTGTTGGGGGCAGCAGTATAGTCAAACATGACAGAAATAACAGGAGATTTTACCTGAGTAGTCTTTATTTTGTTTTCAAAGGATTTTACCTATAGTCTTCAATTTTTCTTACCTTGCACAGCCAATGTCTTGATTCCAAATGCAAAGGTATGGCTACAAGGCAACTTTCTGCTTGCATGTTAAGCAAGCTTTGGGACCCACACTTGTCTGGGTCCTGCAATGAAATCAATGTTAGAATGTAACAGTGATTTCTAAATCCAAAAGGATTTTATTTTGACATAGATGCATTTTTATTGTTAATGGAACTCTGAGCAGCATTAGTTCCAAATTTGAACTTAGTCTTGTTTAATGCATCTATGTTTTCATGAAATTTTCTATTTTTCAAATTTTGATCATAGAAAGCAGAAGACTTCTTTTGTGCAGCAATTTTCTTCTGGTACATATGGAATTTCTGAACTCTTTCAGTATAAACATGATGTTTATTCCTATGTCTATGAGCATGAAACTTGGAAACATGCACAAAATGACCATGTTTATGACATGTAAAGCATTGGACAGACTTGGCATATTTATGAAAATTCTGATTTCTAAACCAGCAATGTTCGGCAAGATGGCCAGGTTTATTGCAATTAAAATAAATAGGAGAATTTCTTACCTGGTACTTACCTTGTTCTGAATACTTATGTTGGAAGCTTCTTTCTCTTTGTGGAGCAACGCTTACTGAAAATGGAGGAGGTTGTATCTTTTGGTAGCTCCTAGCATGATGTGAGTGTTGAACTTGCCTTGGAGCTGTCCTGACTTGAGAAAAAGGTGAAAGAATCCTATGTAATATATTTTGTTTTGTATTTTTGTTTTCTTATTTTTTATAGAAATAGGATTCTTCTTCATAGCAGCATTTTTATTATTTTTCTCATTTTATTTTTGAACATTTTTCTGATCAAGAACTTTCACTGGTTTTTCATTAGAGATATCGGAGTTCTTGTTCGCAGTAGCTTTAACGATTATTATTTTGGTTTTCTTTTTATTTTTCTTAATTTTCACAGAAGTAAGACTTGTGTTTGCAACAGTTTAAATTCATTTCGAAACTTCTATTTTTTACCTTTTTCAGCTTTAACGATTATTATTTTGGTTTTCTTTTCATTGTCAAATTGTACAATTTATTTTTCCAGATCAAACATTCTATTCTTTAAATTTTTACAATCATTGTTCAATGGTTTGTCATGCAATATACATTCAATCTTCTTTTTAAGATGATGATTTTCTTCAACAAGTTGTTTGCATTTCTCATTGATTTTAGAATCTTGAGCCATATTAGAAACTTGATCTTTTAATTGATCTTTCTCTTGAGCAAGTTTTTCAATCTGTTTTTCTAACTTTTCTTACTCATTTTTTAATGTAAAGATTTCAGTTTCTAATGACTTATTATCCTCATTAAGAGCATCAATTTCAATTTGATTTTCTTTATTTTCATACTTCAATTTTTCATTTTCTTCATGACAATTTTTTAAAGTATTTTTCAAATCTTTATTTTTAGTGTTCGACTTTGCATTAAGATTTTGTACCTTCTCACATAATTCAACAAATCATCATAAGACATATCTTCATCTGAACCAGAATCAGAATTTGAGTACATAAATGGGTTTGGAATTGGTTTATCTGACCTTGTAGACCCATTTGATCTCTTGGGTTCTAAAGAGGATGAAGAATGCTCTGAACTCATTGAATGTGCTGTGAGAGCTAACATATTTTAGATTGTCAATTTTCTTAGGATTTCTCTGAAATTATAGCAGGAAATTCATGCAAGTTGAAATAACTAGCAATTTCAGTAGACCTGCTCATAATAGACAATTCTCTAAAACCAATAAATCAGATTAATCAAAAGTTAGGTCTAATTTCAGAGCACCTGCTGCTCTGATACCAATAATAGGATCATCTCATAAAATCTGAATATCAAAGAACCTGATCTGATACCAATTGTAGAATTGAATGTGTGGCACCACAAATCTTGAAAACGAGGGGGGGGGTAGGGGTGTTGAATAGATTAGTGCAAATTGCAGCAAAAACTTAAGTAATTAAAAACTACTTCAAATTAAAAGATCTATTCAATTAAACTCTCATAGATTTGATGAATTCATGTAAGTGAGGTGTGTGAGTTTAGATCAAGTGTGTAGACAGAAACTCATATGCAAACATCTATGTGAATAACATCACAATCACACATGCTAACCACAGTGCACCTGAGATTTTTAAGATGGTTCGGAGAACACAAATTGTGTCTCCTCATCCACCTCCCTACGACGGAGGAAACCTACTCAATCCAAAGTACACACTGTGGAGTACGATGACTCAACAACACAACCTCTCGTGAGCACGACGACTCACAAGAACAACCTGGAGATAGGCACGATGACCTACTCCACAAACCACTTGTGAGCACGATGACTCACAAGCACCTGAGCACTACGGCTCAAATATCCTAAGCACGACGGCTTAGAAAACCTGAGCACGATGGCTCAAAACCCCTAAGCACGATGGCTTAGAAAACCTGAGCACGACGGCTCAAAAACCTGAGCACACAATGCTCAACCCCTTGGAACATGACGGATCCAAGTACATCTAGAACAAGCTCAAAGAAAAAGTAGATCCTCTAGCATGATCTATCCCAATACAAGTGTGAAACGGAAACAGAAGCAGAAACAATCAAGTGATTTGTGTAGAACGCTTAATTTGTTCTGAAAATACAAAATAGAAAGAAGGAAGAAATCTTCTCATTAGTTCTGGATATGATCTTCACGATCTCAGATCCAATCTCCTTCTTCCTGGTTGCTACCTCTGCTTGATCTGTCTTCTGGCTTCTACTCCTCCTCCTCCTCCTCCTTCTTCTTCTTCTTCTTCTTCTGATCAGCAACTTGATGTATTGCTCTTCTTCTTCTCTTCGAGTTTGCTACTCTTTCCTTCTCCATTTTTTTTTCCTAGCGGTGCTACTCTCTTCCTTTTTCTAGGCTCACACTTTTTTCTCGCTTCTTTCCACACTCTGGATTGATGTCTCCTCCAGATGAGACAAAAGACTATTTATAGCTAGATGCCCAAACCTCGTACCTGGGGTTTTGTGTACCCCCAAGTACATTAAGATGGCATGTGTTTTTTGCGTGACCTAATTGCTTTCCAAAATGATATAAAGATAAAGGCAATCGATTCTTGAAGAAATACTTAACCAATCGATGTGACTTGGTCATTAATCATTATGAAGCATAAGGCAATCGATGTTTGAGCAGCTGCTTGACACCTTTAAGCATGTTTATGTTTGTACCTGTATAAAATAATATATTCAATGTCACACATCATCAATAAACATTATGACTAAGTTGTCATCATTTAGGTGCATATGTTCATCATTCAAAACATTTATACATTTCAACTGACAAAGAACAAGTATGACACAATTGTATCCAAACATTTAATAAAGACAATTGTCATCATTAAGGCACATATGTTCATCATCCAAAACATTTATACATTTCAATTGACAAAGAACAAGTATGACACAATTGTATCCAAACATTTAATAAAGACATGTGTCATATTCCCATTGAGTAACAGATGATGAAATTGATAAAATAAAGCAGTATAGAATGCGAATGTCAACTAATAGATAAGAATGATCGAAGTGAGCACTTCGACTGACAGTGACTAAAACATGACATCCGAAGTCACAGAGCTTTGATTGGCAAAGAGTATAACAGGAATATCCGAAGTCCCGGTCGAAGTCTAGTTTCGACTGACAAAGAGTATAACCAGAATATACGAAGTGTCATTGCCTCAACTGACCCAGAATAAATGTGAACATCCAAAGTCTTGGTTGAAGTCTGGTTTCGACTGACTGTGACCAAAACATGATCAGTCGAAGTCCCCGGTTGAATTCTGGCTTCAGCTGACTGCGACCAAATTTGAACATCCAATGTTCGTTAAGCAAGTTTTCAATGTGACCAGTCTATCTATGATTTGCAAACATTAATCAAATGATATGCAACATGAAATCACTTAAGTTCATCACAAAACAATGATATTATGATATCAACAAGATGAACAATGATTATGCCATCATCAAAACCATCATTATCAAAACAGTGATTATGGTTATTCACATAACCATAACTCAACAATTTGGTTAGTTTTAGGGAGCAGATTTGGACTCCCCGGTTGGATTCGGGTTCGGTTACAATTTATACTTCCCATATTTATCTTAACTATCCCCTTTTTATCACTGGATATAAAATTAACACACATTTTATAGTTTGGCAATGACCGTTAACTTCGTCATGTATGAAGTCATACATGATTTGGTCGTGATCAGTCAAAGCTTAACTTCGTCATATACGAAGTCCCACTTGTCATATACGAAGTCATACATGATTTGTTCATGGTCAGTCGAAGCTTAACTTCGTCATATACGAAGTCTACTTCATCATATAAGAATTTCTACTTCATCAAGCATGATTTGGTCATGATCAGTCGAAGTAAACTTTGTCATATCCGAAGTCTAACTTCATCATATACGAAGTCCACTTCATCATGCACGATTTGGTCATAGTCAGTTGAAGCTAACTTCGTCATATCCAAAGTCTAACTTCGTCATATACGAAATCCACTTCGTCGTGCATGATTTGGTCATGGTCAGTCGAAGCCAATTTAATCATATCCGAAGTCCCACTTCGACTGGCGACGTTGTATCTTGACCAGTTGAAGTTGGCAGTCGAATTGCTATATCAATTGCCTTACACAACGATTGCCTTTATAATCTGTATCGATTGCTGACCAAAGATCGATTACTCCTCAAACATCAATTGCTGACCAACATCGATTGGTCCTTAAACATCAATTGTTGTCCAACATCGATTGGTCATTAAACATCGATTACTGTCCAACAATGATTGGTCATTAAACATCGATTGTTGTTCAACATCAATTACTCATTAAACATCGATTGTTGTCCAACATCAATTGCTAACCAACATCGATTGTTGTCCAACATCAATTACTCCTCAAACATCGATTGCTGACCAACATCAATTGTCATTAAACATCAATTGCTGACCAACATCGATTGGACATTAAATATCGATTGTCACGTCCCGAGAATTACACAACGGAAATATTAGATTAAATCGATGTTGACGTGAACAGTCAGCAAATAGGTCTCTAGCTAGCGAGCATTAGATGTGCAACAACACAATCATAATAGGGCCCACATAATGAACACAACTAAGCTTTTATTCAATCTCCATAACGTTTACTACAACTTCAAGAACTTTCAACTACAACGACTCAAGAGAAGGGAAAATTACATGAGATTATACTTCCTCATTACCTACTACATCATTATAACTCTCAAAGTGAACTAATAGTGGACACTAAAGCATCGATTACATACACATCAATTACAGTTTACTTAAACATCGATTATCTTTCTCTTAAAACATCGATTACTCTCAAACATCGATTGTCCTGCTTAAACATCGATTACTTTTTGGACATCGATTACCCTTAGACATTGACTGTCCTGCTTAAACATCGATTACAGTTATACTCAAACATCGATTGTCTTCATGGATTGTTCTTGAACATCAATTATACTTTCACATCAATTACATAAACATAGATTGCACTCAAACATCAATTACCCTTAGACATCGACTGCCTTTGGATATTGATTACCCTTAGACATTGATTGTCTCTGGACAACAGTTGCCTTAGACATCGATTACCTTCATGCATCGATTACAGTTGTTTCATATCGATTGCCTTTGAGCAAATATCGATTGCCTCTCTATTTCTACTGATTGGTGTTATAAACCTAATTCATATCAACTGCTATTGTGACTTACACCAATTGTGTTTCAAAATACCTTTGGCACCCATTGAAAATTCAAATGACTTTCTAACTCTTCTATTGTCAGTTCTCTGACAGATAAAAAGTTCTTACAGTAGGCTGTCAGCAGGAAAACATGGATAGAAGGCAAAAGAGAAGTCCTCCCTCCTACAACAAAAGAAAAGGACCTAACCTTATATTTTTAGCTATCTGTAGGAAATACAGACAGAAGACAAAAAGAGGTATACGCCACTTGACAAAAGACTTCACAAGTCTGATCATCTACCTTGCATTTAATGTCTGTAGGTCCACCTCTACACACAATCAACATCTTGGACCTACTGCTGGCATCCTTAGAATTGTGCACCAGCTGAAGCATCTTCCTCCATTCCAAATAGTCAGTAGACTCAAGAAGACAGTCGTTAGACTCAACAGAAGGAGAGCAGAAAAAGATGAGAGCCAAGAAACTCCAACGACTATCTATCAACAGATCCTCTTCAAGTTGCTCCATATAAAGATGAAGCAATGAGTGAAGAAAATCAAGAGTGCGAACCTGAAGAACATTCAAGGAGTGTACATCTAGTGAGCATCCAACTCCATACACACTCAAGAAAGAAAGGAAGAGAGCTCGAGCCAATTCAAGCTGAAGCATTCAAGCCGTCTTCCTTCTTCCTCATTCTCTCTCTGTGTGTCTTTGTTATTTGAGAGAGAGAGAGCTGGGGGTTTAACCTAAGAAGAGTCCTTTTACTGCAAACTCTTTCTTTCTTAGGCTTAGTCTCAGATCAAGCATTTTCTGTTGTGTATCTTGAGCTTGATCTAGGGGCTCTAGATGTCCCAGCAACTGACACTCAAGAAGCTAGAATAGAAGCTGATGTTGCTTTGGCAGAAAGGGATGTGGCACCCCCAGCAACAGTTGAGCAGGATCTCCCTGAAGAAACTATTGCTCAAGTTATCAGGGATATTAAAGGGAAAACAATTGTAGATGAAGATGCTCCTCCAGCACAATCTAGTTTTCCTACTCATGAATCATTTGTAGAGGAAGCCTATCATCATGTCTCGCCTCCACCAGTTGAGACCTCGAGACCATCACACCAGCCAAGGTCTCACGGGGAGACTAGTAGGAGCAGGACAATAGATGATGTTTTTGAGTTGGTCCTCAAACAACAAAAGATGCTCACTATGCTTCAAATGCAGATCCATCAAGTGGATGTAAAGTTTGATTTTATGACAGATAAGTTGTAACAGATGAGAGACTTGCTATTCCAGTTTGTGTGTAGTCAAGACAAGGGCAGCACCCCTATGACTGCCACTACAACAGCAGCAGAGACACCACTTCCAAAGCAAGAACCAGCAGCAGAACAACTAGCAAAAGCAGTAACAGAGGAAAGAGTAGTAATAGAAGCAGCAATAGCATAGCCAATAGTAGCAAGAGTAGAGACAAAAACATAAGCAATAGAGCAAGTAGCAACAGAAAAAGAGCAACCAATAGTAGCAGCAGCACATAAGCAGCAATAGAAGGAGAAGTAGACAAGGCTAACTCTCCTCAAGGGGCTACTACTAAGGTATTCAAGCACAGAGCAAAAAGAAAATTGGTCAAGTCTGGTTCCATACTTTTTCCATCTTCTAAAACCAAACCCTCTTCTTCTTATAACCTTTCCACTACACCTACATCTCCTCCACCTCAAGCCAAAACCTCTCAAGCTCTTCCATCTACATCACCACCACCCATACCAACCACTGACCTCCCTACTTCCTCTGGACATACAACTAAACCCTATCCAACCTCAATCCTCCAGTGAAGACTCAAATGCCAAATACTATGATCCAGAAACACAGCCTAATATTCACCTTTGTACTCCTAGCTTTCCATCATTTCCAAACCACCTCAGGACTAGTCTGGACCTCTTATTGCCAAGCTTATACCCAAGGAAGAGTTCCCAAGTCAGCTCGGTCAGAAAAGGAAGGGAGCAGTAAGTGAAAGGGCATTTCCTCCATTTTGGTATACCTTTATCTATCACTCTAAAAGATACTTTGACTTATTTGAAGAATTTTTTAAGATTAGAGCATTTTTAGATATTCATGAGTTGCCAGAATATATACAAATTTGAGGATTGACTTCCTATTTTGCTAAAGACTAAGGAAGTATCAGCTACCACACTGACAAATATCATCAATATCAGTCTAAGTTTAACAGCTAAAGAATTTTTGAGAACATATCCCAATGAGGCAGTCAGACTGAAAGAAGCCAATAAAAATAGGCTTGTACCTCTTACTATGAAGAGTCATCTCAACCTTAGATTTTATGATCTCTTTGGAAAATCTTTAAAAAGGTTTCAAGAGACCTTCACCAAGATGAAAGCTTTTAATAAAGAGAGGTACAAATTGGACTTGCCCAAAGTCAGTATGGGGCAATGGTTCATGCTACTGAATGGGCAGAGGAAAATAACTCCAACTATGACAGTTGGGTTACCATCAAACTTATACCCCAGTTTGATAGGGGTGTCATTAAGGCTTGAATTTATCAGAGTTGCATTCCCCAGACATATTCGACCAGCAGTCAGACACTAGATGAAGTACAAGACTCACTTATCTTTCCACATATTTATCCTACTTCAGTCTATGAAGAATGATGAGCTGCTCAAACACTGCCAGGATTGTTATGCTGAATCAGAAAGGTCTACTCTTGAACAGTGGGTATATAATACCCTGATGAAGCTAAAGAGTGCAATAAAAGCAAGCTTCATCCTTTTAAGTACAAGCGTAGAATATATGATGGATTGAGTGCAGCTCTGGAAATTAAATGGATTGAGAGATACCATGTATACTTCAAGGCGAAGGAAGAAGCTCATTCCAAAGGATCGCATTGGAATATTTCCATTCATGATTTTTTGCAATAGCCAACCAACAGGAAATTCATTCCTCTTAGAGAATTTATGAATAGTGGTGCTTATCATCAGAAGATCCAGTGGTATCATCGCCGGCATCTAGCCTCTTATAGGAAACTTCCATCCATATGACCCTCTTACAATATAGATAGTTCAAAATTTGACCACAACTTCCATGATAATGAGAAGAAGATGTGGGAATTTCTCCGACCCTTCTTTGATCAAATCCCACATTTTCTTTATCTTCCTAAGTCATCTTAAAGAGTTTCTCTACCTCTCTACCTATACATATGTCTTTTTATTCAATAGAGATACTCCTTTTGACTCATTCCTATGCATTATTACCTCTCTTTATGTTCTATCATTTCTATTAATGACACAAAGGGGGAGAGATATAGAAATTTAGCAAATTATATAAAGGGGTGAAATTTATAAAGGGGAGAGTTATATAGAAATTTAGCAAGCTGTGCGAGAGAAGATAAGATTAAGGGGGAGATGCAATAAGGCAAAATATATTTCTTTTCCTACTACTCTTAAATGAATTTGTTTGCATAAAAAGACTACTCTCTGCTAAACTTATTTCTGATCATATATACTTGATTTTGTCATTAACAAAAAGGAGGAGAATTATTCTGCAATTATTTTTACAAAAGTATTATTTACTATTTTGAATATGACAAAATCATTTATTTATAAAAACATTGTTCATTAATAACATTCTCTTAATAGACTACATTCTTTACATATGTTAAAGGCATATGTTTACTATATTGTATGACTACTTGAAGATAGACGGTATCTATCTCAAAGTGAAAATTTTGTCCACAACTAGTATATGTATCATGTGAGACTCCGACTTCTAAGAAGTCGAAGTGAGACATCGACTAGTGAACAAGTTTTGACAATCGAAGTCCAACTCTAACTCCTGTGAAATCGAAGTAAGACATCGACTTGTGAACAAATGGAAACAGTCGAAATCCAACTCCGACTCCTATAAAGTCGAAGTGAGACATCAACTTATGAACAAATGTTATCAGTCGAAATCCAATTCTAACTCATGTGAAGTTGAAGTAAGACACCGACTTGTGAACAAATGTTGATAGTCAAAGTAACACTCCGACTCATGTGCAGTCGAAGTTTAAATAGCACTTATAAATATTCGATTACTGAAGATTTGCATAACGATTTATGTAGTTTCATTCCGATTAACCTTATAATAGTTTGTGTAAACTTCTGAATGTCAACCAATGAACAGATCATGTTATCTTATTAAACACGTGATTATCTATTGATTAGTGTTACACACTTTTGATTAGCAAACTTGAGAGAAATTACTATAGTTAATTGTTTACTTTTAAATATACCTTTTTCAACTCTATCCAAAGACTAATTTTTACTCTAACTTCTGTAAAGCCTCTAAAGTCAAAGTGTATTCATTTTACACTTGCTTTCTGAACTCCAGTCTGTACTATTGCACATTTTGTACTTTATGTTCTCTGCATTCCAATTTATTATTTATTAATAAGAGCATAGATGGAGTATTGTATTAAGAATGTTTTTTGATAGCTGTCTGATTTGCAAGATAATTGTCATTGTCCTTCAAACTGACAAGTTTCTAGCTTTTAAGGAAATACTTTTTGCAGACTCACTGTGTGTCGAGCAAGTGTCCATTCCTCCTTGAATGCTCACCTACTCTTGCATGTTTTAAGGACAATACTTTTCCTGGAATAGAAAGATATCTTTTAGAATGTCTTGCTTTTTATTTCCACTATCTAATATATTATTTGATACAAGTCTAACTTTGGAAAGAGAAAATACCTTGCATGGATATGGTGTTTGCAGGTATTTATTGCAGTTATCTACAGGAGCATGCAGTTGTCTAAAATTGCTAAGAAGTCGTTGAGAAGATGAAGGATCTGAATATGGATTTCTTAAGCTATTTTTGTTAGTCACAACGTTCTTATTTCAAACAGTTACATTGTAACGGGTAGCTAAAAACTCTGAAGCCTATAAGAAGTCGAAGTGTGTGAATCAAAAGACATAGATGAGGATATACATGATAACAGAGAAAATAAGTAGATAGTCCTTCAAGCTCATTCTTTTTTAGTGTTCAAGCTCACAAGCCTTTTAGAGTTCTACAGCAGTGTGGACCAGATTCCTTAGATCATTCATGTAGTCCGCCCTAGAATCAGAAAGAGAGAAGTGCTAGCATTCTTATTGCTTTAGATCTCTTTCTGTTCATATGTGCTTGCTAATTCTCTCTGAACAGCACTCCATCTATATTTATCTTTTGATGTAACCGACAGGGGGTTTGTAACGTTGCGCGTTTTCCGGATCCCCGTGGATCCAGGTTTAGTGGGTTTGCTGGCCAATGTGAGGCCCATTAGTGTTGTGTGTTTCTTACTAGATCCTTACCGGGTTTGGTTTGGGTCCGTGTTGGTGTTCAGCTTGCTGGACACAGTGTGTTGACGTCCAGGTGGGTGACGTCGACTGTGTGTTGGCGGCAGTGGTGTGCCGTTAACATGGTGTTAACGTCCATCGATGAGGACGTCGACTGTTGAACTTGGCGTCAGGCTTTGTGGACGTCTAGTTGTGGCGGTCTGGTTAAACGGCCAAAGGTTGACGTTAACCTGGCATGCCTGTGTTTTTATGGCAGACCCGAGCTCTGTTCTTTCCCCTCTCTCTCCCTTCCTCTTCCCCCACCTTCACCCTTGAGCTTCTTCGCGAGTTCTGACGGTCGGCGGGAGCTCGTGGGAAGGCCGTGGTGCGCGTGGTAGCGGCAGATCGGGCGGGGAATGACGGATTGGAGCGCGGTGTTCGTGGGACGTTTCTCGGGTTTCGGCGTGATTCGAGATTCTTCGGGAGTTTAATTACGTTTCTGAGGTAGGGGTCGAGCCCTGTTAGCTTGTTAGAAACATTAAAACACAACGTAATCACTTGAACCCGCATTTTTATTGTATTTTCGGATTAAGTTGCACCATGTGGGGTTAATGGGTGGTTTGATGATTTTATGTAGTAAAGCATGTTGTTTTAGTTTAATTATAATGCATGGGAGTTAGAGGAACTGTTTCCTCTTATTTTCTTAATGATTTCGGGGTCAGGAATGCATGTGGGATCGATTAGGGTTTCTGCAGGGTCTGGGGTTGAAGATCTTGGCGTCAACATCGATTGACGCCAGGTTCATCAGCCAAGAGATAAACGGCTAGATCGCTTGCCATTTACTTCCTTCAAGCGGCAGTCGATGTTGCCGCCAACCTGTGCATGTATCCATGCAGTGTTGTTTACGTAGTTTTCCTGGTTATGAATATTGTGTGATTGTGTGTGCATGGCGATGACCGGTGTGAGCTAGTGCACTTGGTATGCTCTATACTGCTCATGTAATGGGCAAGCTTTACATGAATGATGTGTGATGTACGTAATCGCTTTCCATGGTATGTGTGGTGCGTTGGCACCCGTGGCACTCTTGGAGTGCGTTGTCCATGTGTTGGACATGTGGTTTACGTGGAAGACGTGTGGTACACCATCCAGGGTGTAATATACATGTATTGTCTACGTGGTTTGAGTGTGTGTGTGCTACACACTTTGTGGTAATATAATTCTGGTGATTTATCGTAGTAACTGGGCAGTGAGGTTCTTGTGTGAGCCTAGCCATGACTTTGTGGTGTTTGGGCAGTGAAGGTCCACATTGACCTAGCCTTGGTTTGTTGTTGTCTTTCGAATAGTGTTATATTGATTTATGTGTTAAGTGGTCTGTGTTGCCACGAAGGTCATTTCGTGACCAATGATAGGCAAGTTTGTGGTTCAGGTATGTGTTGGTGTGGGATAGCTTTGGGGTCACATGGTGACCGATGTTAAGCTAATCCTAACACTTGTATATTGTGAATTATAAGTAAAGGTTATATGTGTAAATATCGTGGTTTGTGCTAGCCGAGTGTGGTGGTCCGGCGCCTATTCCGGAATGCCTCTCTAGTCGGGTACCCCAGGTTCTTTGTGAGCCAGGCACGTGTGTTTGTTGTGCTCGGGGTTTTGTCCCGGTACTTGTGTTGTACCGTTGAGGTCTGTGTCGTCTTCCTGGACACCCTCACTCTTGTGCTTGAGTTGTACGTCCGGCTGAGGGAAAGACGGCAGTAGGGCAGCGGCTTGTGTTGTGGGTGTGTAGTCGCTTGTAGCGCGCTCGTAGTTGGGGGTACGGACACCAGTAGTCGACACTGGTCCCCAGCTAGTCCTGTTTTCCAGTGCCTCACTTTAGAGTGCTCCGGCCAGAGACTCTAGAGGTGCCAGGCATGGGCCTGCAGTTGTGTGTCTGCAGGTGTGGTGTTGGTTGGTCTCCACAGTTGTTTGACTTCTTCCTAGTGGAGCGGCAGTTGGACCTTTCATCCGTGACTGCGAGACTGAGAGGTAGTTCTTGTGTTGTGTTGTCCGGGTTGGATATTGGCCTGATCAGCCAGTAGTCTGTTCCCGTGTGGTAGCGCTGTTCTTTCTGACTCGTGCTTTGCCTATTCTGGCTGTAGTTTGACTCGTGCTTTGCCAGTGACTGTGGTTTGTGAGTTTGTGACTCGTGGTCGAGGTTTGACCAGTTCGAAGTGTGCCCTGGTGTTGGCACAGTTGTGACTCAGTTGTGGTTTGTGTGACTCGTCGATTAAGGTTCCACCTGTAATATTGTGCCTAATTTAAGGTATAATATAATTATGGTTCAGTGTGGTGTTTATCACCTACTTGTACCCTTGTTTGGGTGTTTGTGTTGTGGTACCTCAGAGTAGCAGGTACTTGTTCCCTTCGTGGGTTACTTTGTAGTTTTGTGGTGGTACATTGTGTACCAACCTTTCCGGGTACTTGTGTGTTGTGGAGGTCTTGTGGTTTAACCTGCCACTTGTTGTATCCTAACTATTCTAAGTAGATCTTTGTTTATAATTTATTGTGGATTAGTTTGTGATTATTAATTATGTTACCTTTGTGGGTAATTTGCCGATGAGGCTTATGGCCTAGGCATGTTGTGGTTTAGTTGAGCTATGCTCCGTGGAGGCCGTGTGAGACCTTCCACTTGTTGAGTTTTACTCTCTTCTTGGGTATGATTCCAATTATAGCTTTAGTGTGTTATGGATTGGCTTCGTGTTAGCCAGTTCCATTACTTTTGAGTAGTTCTGTTGTAGTGTGGTTTGGAGTATAAAGGACCAGCTCTTTATTAGCAGTCCTATTACTCAAGTGTTTGAGGTTTGCCTGTGAAGCTTGTAGCCTGGGCAGTGACTTGCCTGTGTGGCTTATAGTTTAGGCAACCCGTTGTTGTAGCAGTGTGCCAGTGAGACTGTGGTTTAGGCACTTTGGTTGTTGGGCTGACTAATGATATTATGTTAGTCCTGTAGTCCTACTTTTCTTCTGAGGACTTTATGTTTATTATCATGAGCATGTTAAATTGTTATTTATTGTAATGATGTGAGCATGAAATGGTTTGGCTATTGTTGTTGCCAATGAGACCCATTGGGGTTGAGGTGTCTGTGATTACAGTGTTGTTTTGGGTAGCCCCTACTGAGCCAGTGACTTGTTGAGGCTCACTCCCCTACAGTTCTTTTCAGGGCTTGCCGTGTGTTTGGCTTGCAGTGGCGTTGCGTCAGATTTGTACCACCAGCAGTAGTTTAGTAGTTAGGGTTGTGTGAGCTTGTGCTCCCTCGGGGTATGCCCCAGGTAGTTGTACTCTTTTTAATTGGACATGTTTTAATGTAATGGGACAGTTGTACATAATGTGAATAGATATAAGCACATGTACTTTCTTGTGTCTTATATTCTTGTGGTTTGTCTTTTTGTACTCTTACTGGACATGTGTGTGAGAGATCCCTTGCGACACTTCGGTGCGTTCGCGGGAGGCGGATCTGGATATGGAGCCTTAATGGGCATAAATACCCCGGTCCGTTACAGGGTTTGTTCCTTGTTTGCTCCTCTTTTGTAGAAGGGAGGACCTACTACGGTAGAAGGTTGTATACCCCTCTGAGAAGGGAAGACTTGTTTGGGTGCAAGTTACTGTAATACCCCTCTTTGAAGGGAAGGCCAAGTGTTCTTGGCGGTAAGTGAAAAATCTCAAGAGATACTTGGAGACTAAATGTAGGACTTATGTTGGAGAGGAGATTCAAACTAGGATAAATCCTTGTACATTTATGTGTGATTGCTTCCACTGTTTATATTTCATTTCACCCGCC
Source organism: Colocasia esculenta (assembly GCA_014218235.1). Taxonomy (NCBI): domain Eukaryota; kingdom Viridiplantae; phylum Streptophyta; class Magnoliopsida; order Alismatales; family Araceae; genus Colocasia; species Colocasia esculenta. The sequence continues at coordinate 137,385,561 of CM024761.1, forward strand.
ACACTAATCATTAATTTAAGTTTAGTGTATTTCAAATCTAACTCCTCTTAGCATGAAATTCGAAAGTCCTATTCACCCATCTCGATCTAACATCTCTCTCCCTCTCTCTCTCTCTCAACCTTTTCTCTTTCTTCTCACAACCAAACTCTCACTCCTCTTTATCTCAATTTTTTCTCTTTCGGTTGGATTCTCTATAAAATTCAATTCTCTCTCTCTCTCTCTCTCTCTCTCTCTCTCTCTCTCTCTCTCTCTCTCTCTCTCTCTCCCCCCATAAAACTCTCTCTTTCTATGACAATCTAAGTGCATATTTCATCTTGATAAAAATAATTTTTGTTTGTTCAATAGTATTTAGAAGAAATTAAATAATCTCTAAAACATCATTTATATTCATTAAGATGTGATTTTCTATTTTTGTGAACAAGTTTACTTAAAGTACAACATTTTATATATGAAAAGATTTATCATAACTTTTGCTTATTTCACTTGTGATAATGATAAAGCTAGCACCACAATGTATCTTAAACTCTCACACTTCTACAATTTATCTAGAAGTTTCTTATTATCATCTACAATTGAAACTAAAATTATATTCATAGTCTCACAATTAATCTCAACAAAATATTAAATATTTTTGTTACAACCAGTCACCATTTTATGCATGCAAGTTAATTTATACAAACTTGTTGAATATATATGTACATTTTATAAAAATTTATAAGCTTATACGTGTATTTTTATTAAATAAAATTACTAGATATATGGATATACAATATAATAGTCTATTATGAGGAATTTGATTAGATGTGCATCAATATACAATAAATTATCTGTAATACTAAGAATTTGAATTTTCACTACTTTTTATTCACAAAGATATTTACTTTGTATAATTTCTTTTTTTTTAAATAGTTTTAAAATGACAATTTAGTTTTTCTTACTTATCAAATTATTATAATAACTTTCTTTATTGATGACGATGTGGCATGTTGATTGGACTAAATTAAGATTTTAACATGCTAATCGACCTCAATTGAATATGTTTATTAAAAAATATATTGTTTAAAAATTGATTGATCAGTTACTTCATAAGTTAAACACTTATTGGACCTGAACTTTTCAAATGAACAAATCTATTGGTCTTAGTCTAACATTATCTAATGGACTTTTCAACATATGCATTTAGGAGCTTATAATAACTATGGGTTCCGCTACGGCAACTTGAGATTATTCTATGAATATGATGTTTCCATTTTATACACTTTTAATTTTATCAGATGGATGGTCATAAGATCTCGTCTTCTCAAATTCTATCAACAATTGCAAAATCTAACCGTACATAATTAACTTTTATTCTCTTGTCATGGAACAATATCTTTCAAACTTAGAATAATATTATAGTATGAGTTTATGCATACATCTTGCGCACAAACTATACCCTCATTTCAACAATTGATAACTAAATAATACACCCATTAATTATTACTTAACTCTCCTCCATCTCTATACTCATCTATACTATTCTAATAAAACTCAGTTCTGGAACAGCCACGTGGCAGCACCAGAAGCAGAGTTTTCCCGCCTAAATCTCCCCACTAAATCTATCTATATCGCAGCTAAATATGGTTAAACAAAATTCGGGTAAACAAATCCTAACATATAGCAGCTAACATAAAATAATAAATCTATCAACTTTAACACACCTCCCGTAAGTAAGTCTCAAACATTAATTATCACTTAAATCAACGAAGAAATCTTTCTAAACAATGTAAGATACTCACCATCTAACAAATCTTGCTAAACCGAGCAGAGCATAAATTTTTTGAAAAAATTCAATTTTAAGTCTACCTTCGTGCAATCCACCTTCATTTGTTTTAAGAATAAAATTTTTTCTGTTTAATTTAACAAAATTTTTGTAATAAAAATTATATATTTTTATAAAATAATATTTTTTATTTATCTTAATATTTTATAAACAATTACCGTGCATCGCACGGGTTTTCAACTAGTAATATAGAAAATAAGGTCCTTCATCGCGAGAATAAGATTGTAGAAAAGAGGCAAAAAAAAAGAAAAGCAAAAAAACACGAGAGAACACCTACAGTCGATAATAAGAATACAATTGCAAGAATCTCTTTAATTGTTTAGGACAAACTCAATTATATTTATACTTTTTTATATTTCATAATTCTACTAAATATGATATATTGTTATGATAAAACTGTCCAAATAAGAAAAGATTACTGCAAATCATGCTCAAACCATCAATAGAAAGTCATTACAATATAAATATAATTTTTTGACACAGATCAAAACTGATGATTCCCATGACCTTAAAAAGTTTTTAAAAAATCAATGAAAATATATAATTCAGTAACCACATGGCGAAGCACGTTAATTTAACTAGTCACGCAATAGAGAACAGTCTCTTTTCTCCTAAACTTTTCCTGATTGTGAAAAATCACTGATACAAGGAACAAGGAACAAACAGGGTTAAAATCATCCGACGCGCATCCTGTGCACAGGTGGAAGTAAAGTATAGCAATTAAGAGTCTACGTCAAATCATTCAGTGTAGTATATACACAAATAGTTACAAAAGATATCAACAGCTAAAATCAACAATATTTACATCTGTGCGGGTACAGTCCATTGAAGTTCCAGTTAGAGTCTCAATTTGCTGCACAGAGAGACCACGTACGCTCCCCGACTCTGCAGAACATTTGATTCATCAGTCTAATGTAATGAAGCTTCTTCCTCAATGTTGGAGTAAACATTAAAGACGAAAATGTATAGCTACCTTTGTTTTATATATATATATATATGGAAGCTCAGGTATTCAGTATGATGATGTAGTGATTTAGTTTCAAAAAGACGACCTCCCAGAGTTGGGGCATCTGTCGAAATCGAAATCTGCACAACTGGGTGTATGTATACGTTGTAAAAAAAAGTTTTTTTATGGAAGCATCAGTGCTGAAGAGGAAGGTTTTGCACAGTTGAGCCAGCGTGACTTGATGCCACTTGACGTTGGTTGGCGCATGTCCCTTTCACGTCTATGCAAGGCTTTTAAGAACTCCTCTGTGCTTAAATTTCCATCCCGATTTACATCAAAGACATGGAATATAACATCAACTACATTATCTGTAAGGATAATGCCACATACCTACCACCACGAAAAGTGAAGACTATCAGAAAGGTACTCTTGTGAACAAGAAAAAAAATACAAATTAGGAGTATCATGCATTAAAAAAAAAGACATGGAACCCATTAGACGGATCATTGCATGAAAACACACCACATATGAATGTGTGAGGAATTTGCTGCCCTGTTCTGTGACAAGAAAATTATTCCAATTGCAAATGGCAAGCGAACATCATTGGTGTTAATTTATGTGAAAATGGTGCATTGCCAATGTGGCAGAGACCTACAAGGAGTTTTTCCTATCTGGATATCCAACAGGCACATAAAGTCAGATAAACAAGCTTATAGCACTCTCAATCTCATGTAAATAATATAAAAAATGTCAGTATATGTAATTTTACCTACGTAGATCTAAAGAAAAAAGAACAAACCATACATTGGAAGCAGCCCGTTGAAAGTCCTCCTTGGTCAGGAGACCGTTGACTTTCCCATAACCAAACAGAGCTAACTCCAGATCTTGCAATCTGCTACGTAATTCTGAGAAGGCCTTAAATTCCTGAAATTTCAAAATGTAAACTAGTAGGTAAGTAAGAGTGGAGAGCCAATGAGAAATCAGCTCCCAAGGTCAATTCCTTGAAAAGCAGTGTGATGATCTCTAATCCAGAAAACAAAAAGAAGTCCTATAAAATCCAGAAAATTTTCGATCTAAATAATTGGTGGGTGTGTTTAAAAAAACAAAGTCCCCATCTGACCTCAAAGGTGAAGCGCATATCTTTGACATTTGGGTCATTGTCTAGTTGCTCTACCCGGTCAAGAAGCTTATTGATATGGCCGATTTCAGATGAAGCAACCATCGACAGAGCAAAATCCTTTCCTGATATTGTTCCTCTTGATTTACAGTCGTAATGTCTGAACTCCAACTGCAGGATCTGAAGGAGAAAAAGAGGCTAAAAATCAAACAAACTTCTTGGAATACCAAGTCTACTTATCAGAACAAACCGTATCAGATTCCAAAAAAAACCTGGATTAAAATTGCCACCTATTTATTGAACATTTTCATATATAAAAGTGGGAACTCAAATTACAATAGGATAGTTTTCTGATTGAATTGTTTGGTATCTTATGCACTAGTTGCTTAAAAATCTTAGAAGAAAATTTTCAAACAAAAACAAATCCAAAATAAGAGTCTTGCAAAAAACCAAATTGCTTAATAAGTCAGAAAGCCAAGTCCACACAGAATCGATAATGGAAAGCTCATCAGATTTTCTGATGGATAATATTTTCTAGCATGCCTGACAAACAGTTAGACAACCTTTGTTTTAGAAAACTAGTTGTATGACATTTCACATTATTTGGGGGTACGGTGTTACCTGTAAAGGGCGTACCCAGTGCACGAGACTCCCGCCAATGCGGGGTCTGGGGAAGGGACGATGTACGCAGCCTTCCCCAGATAAATCGAGAGGTTGTTTCAGGAATCAAACCCATGACCTCCAAGTCACGGAGGAACAACCTTACCATTACTCCAAGGTCCGCCCTTCAAATCTTAGTGGATGTCAATAAAAGAGCTAGGGGAAGACCTAAAATGAGATGGTGTTATGTTATTAAGGACTTGGACTTCTTAAGTCTAAACACGAATATAACACTTGATAGAAATCTTTGGCAGAAAAAGATTCATGTAGCCAACCACAGATAATGGGATAAGGCGTGGTGGTGTTGCCTGTAAAGACAGTGCATGGGAACCGAATGGTGATCACACAATCAACAACATTAATGCGCCTTGGCAAATCAGGTTAACAAGTTGCATAGGTGGGCCTAGGCCAAGCAGCACGCAAGGTACGTAATTCTTGTGATTGCCTAGGAAACAAAGACTGGAGCAAAGCGATACCAACTACCTACGCATGCACCTTGCTTGCCTTTAATAACATACATTAGTTGTTTGTCAAAGCGCATGCCTAGACGCCGCCTAGGTTGGAAGTTGCCAAATTGATGGCTAGGAGAAGGTCCTCCTTTTAGGGATCCAAAAGCAGTGCCTAGGCGGGCTAGGCGAGCGCCTTGGCCCACCTGGGGCGCCTTAGGTGGCTTAGGCCTCATGATGCATGGTTTAAACTACGACTTGAGTGGTCTAGGCTCTCTGATCATGGATGGCAAAATCGGCCGATCTGGAACAGGATCGACTGATTCTAGATAGGATTGGCCATGGCCGATCCGATTCTGGGGGGTAACCCCCTTACTCAAAATTCCGGATGAATCGACTGGAATCGGGCAAAATCGTACTGGATCAGTCGATTCCAGACCAATTCTGACATACAAATTTTTTTGGTTTGTTTCTTTTTTGAACAGGGTGGGTGGCCTATGCCCTATGATGCATGGATTAGTAACTTATTTACCTGAACATCATTTAAATAAATGTTATATTTATAATTTCATTTACTTAAGATATTACAAATAAATAAGGAAGTACCCCCCCCCCCTCATTTGAATCTAATAAAAATATCTAAAAATATATATCTCTTCCCAATAAAAAATCAATTCTCCCATCTAAGAAGAAAATCGTGATTTTGATGATCCCATCAAAATAGCGTCCTTTTAATCCATCATAATTTAGTTTTCCTAAAAATTTCATAATTCAAATAAACCCCATGTAACACTAAAAATATAAAGTATGGTGAAAAAAGTCAAACGTGCATATGACTTCTCCAAGGGAGCCACTCTCTTACTGACAACAACTAAGTCCTAATCAGTAGGAGAGTGACTCCCTTAGAGAAGTCACATGCAAGTTTGACTTTTTTTCACCGAACTTTAGATTTTTAGTGTTCCATGAGATTTATTTGAATTATAAAATTTTTAGATAGACTAAATTATGAGAGATTAGAAAATTGTTATTTTGATAGAATCACCAAAATCGCAATTTTCTTCTTGGATGAGAAAGTTGACTTTTTGTTGGTAAGAAATATGATTTTTTTATAATTTTATTAGATTCAAATAAAAGGTACTTCTTATTTACATGTATATCTTAAGTAAATGAAACTACAAATATAATATTTACTTAAATGATGTTCAAGTAAATAACCATGTCTCGAGGTGATGTTCAAGTAAACTGCAATTTCTCATTAATCCAATTTATTTACATTCAAATGTATGTACATGATAAGTATTGAATTTCATTGTGTTTGTATTCAATGAATGTTGTAAGTGTTTTCATAATTTTCTGCAATTTTTCTGATTTTTTAAAAAAAATCTAATTTTTTCTTCATTTTTTAACCTGGTCAATCCTAAATCGGCCAGATTCCCATGGAATTGGGCGGATCTTGCGATCCGACCCAACTCAGATCGGGGTCGGCTGGGTCCGATCCAGCATCCCAACCCGACTTTGCCATCCATGCCTATGATGCATGGTTTAAACTACGGCTTGAGTGGTCTAGGCCCTACTATGCATGGTTTAAACTACGGCTTGGGTGGTTTAAGCCCTATGATGCATGGTTTAATAGCTTATTTACTTGAATATCATTTAAGTAAATGTTTATGTAGTTTCATTTACTTAAGATATTACATGTAAATAAAGAAGTATCCTCCATTTAAATCTAATAAAAATATCAAAAAAATATATTTCTTACTAACAAAAAGTCAACTCTCCAATCAAAGAAGAAAATCACGATTTTGGTGATTGCATGCCGACTTTCTAATCCCTCATAATTTGATCTAACTAAAAATTCCAAAATTCTAATAAATCATATAGAACATTAAAAATTCAAAGTCCAGTGAAATAAGTCAAACGTATATGTGACTTCTCCAAAAGACTCACTCTCCTGCTGACAATACTTAGTTTGTCTGAGACCTCTCAAGATTTGGTCAAACCTAAACTATCATCACCCAAACTTATGAGAATTGTCACTTTCTAGTTTCTTTTCAATTTTTAAACATATTGTAGGATTATGTAGTGTACTCCTTTAGTTATTTACTTGTTGTGTTAAGATATTGCACTTCCTATTTTCATTTAGTGTATTTACATGTATGAGTATTTACTTGTTTTAAAAGTTGGAAATTATTTTTCTGATGATATAATGATATTTGCACTTCTTGTTCTTATTTAGTGTGCTTGTTTATTTGAAGATGTCAACTTAGATTTTGTATGACTTTATGATATATAATGTGAGTTTGTTTACTAATAATTTATTTTTTGTTGCTTTCATATAGTTTTGAGCTTTTTGTTGTGACATTTTATTTTTTTGTGATATGTAGCTATTATCTATGTTTATGATATTTATGTATTATTTTAATAAGATATTTGCCATATTATGATATGTCATTGCAATTATGTCTGCCATATTATGATCTTTTTTATTGAATTTTCATCATCATATATATTTTTAGAGACATAAATATCATATAAGAGGGACACTTGAAAACAGCTCATATTTAGTTTTGTTCTAAACGCCACTACTTAGGCGGGCGTCTAAACGCTTAAGCGATCTGAGACCCCAACTATGTCTTGGTCGCCTTGACACCTTGACAACTATGATAACAAAGGACGAGAGACACTCAGTTGCTGAGTTTTTAACTGCATGTGCAAATTAAAACTTAAGAATGGCTCAACAGGAAAAAATCCAACACCTTGTGTAGAGGTTAAGTACTTCACTCAAGATGTTGGCCTCTTAAAAGTTGCTCAACAGTGAAAGTACCATTCGCTCCAAAACTAACAAAGGAGCAAGGACTTCTCACTAAAAACATCAACCAATGGTTGTTAATTGTTTTTTAAAATGTGGATTGTACCACAGATTATATTTAAGCAATGGTTGTTAATTGTTATATGGATGAGAAATTTCAGTTTTCCCTAAAGATTAGAATGACAAAGATTACAATATTCCATTGAAGCACTGCACAGCAAATTTAAGTTAGACAAGCTATGGAGGAAATTGTACAGAAGCATGGAGCATTTTAGAAATGCCAAAAATGTTATTCAAGCATTGGTAATCAAAATTTGGAAGAAATTCTTGATGAAGCAACCAAGAGAATCTAAGAACTCATATATGAAAATGGTGACATAGATAGTGAATTTTGAGTGTATATTGAAGCATGACAATAAAGAAAAAACAATTACCACACAACACCTTCTCGTGCAATAAAATTTCTTGAAAATGCTGATAGTGGATTCCTTCATTTCTATGGTTACTTCTTAAACTGTGAGGTCCTCTACCTAAGGGGACTGGAGCAGGCTACCATGAGCATGTCATTCAACCATTGGTAATTAAAATTTGGAATAAGTTCTTTGAAGAAGCAATCAAGAGAATCTAAGAACTCATACATGAAAATGGTCATTTGATGTAGATAAGGAATTTTGGGTGTATATTGAAGCATGACAATAAAGGAAAAACAATTACCACACACCACCCTCTCGTGTTATAGAATTCCTTGAAAAGACAGTCGTGGAAGAAGATATCTTACCTCCTCATGCAAATCTCTTAAAAATTCAACAAACTTGTCATGTTGAAGGCATTCAGTTCCATCCTTCCCAAAAAAGTACTCCACTATACCACCATCTTCAACAGATTTTCCAGTTTTGAGGCCAAAGCGTAGTCCATCCTTATGGCAAGCCCCCTGTCTATTGTAAGATCTCATCAATGTCATCACTTTCTTAAATTCCACCTTTTCTATTTCTCTGCAGAGAAATTAATTGGCCAAGTTCAGAATGGGAGAGAAAGAAATCAGCAGCACCAAGAAGCGTATCAACTACCAAGAGCTAGTTTTTTCATCAATTAACAAAAGACTGTTGATTCAATGTACTGGAACGGTGGTTTACAGAGCTGAATGTCAATATTGGCTGCACATGGGCACCCACAAAATGGACCAACTAGCATGGATTCCAGAAGGATAAAATTTTAACTTTGGAAGATACATATAATTTTCCTGATGCTTCCATTAGATTTCTCTCAGTTATTTAAAAGAAATTTTATTTTTTTAGAACATCATTATGAACGAAATTTTAAGTCATTTAAATACTTTGGTTGATGAAATGAGTCAATGACGAGAACATAGAAGAATACTCGTCCCCTTACACCTTAAAAATTATAGCTTGCAGAAAGAAAACTGCTGATGCACAAAAGTATGATACGACAGAGAATTACATGAAACTAATATTTAAAGACTCTACTAGTGCTTGAAAAAACTCTAATGCTCTCAGCTATTCTTCTCAACGCCAACTTTATACTAAATATAGAGGTAGTACAATTAGGTGAAGGAAGAGATTCTTCAACCTTAGACTAAGACTATACTAACAAAGAATTATAGAAGAGCTAAGCAACAGCCAACTAAAGCCCCATGGACTCGCATCATGACAAACTAACCAAAACACCCCAAAAAATTCTAGTTTAGTTACAAACAGACAACAGGTGCCCTATACTTCACTAGAGAATGCAAGGAGGTCCTTCACTGGAGGAGTAGTTGACTCTGTGGACCAATCTCATTCCTTGATCCAACCAGAAATATGGAGAAAAGGGACCACAAACATGGCTATAAACACCTCAAGAAATCACACAAACTTGTGGCCAAATTCCCACATCCTTTGAATCCTTCATCCTGGATACGGCAGCTTGGCTATGGGACAAACACTTATTGCCCTTTTTCTTCACAATCTGGAGTCTAGTGCCTTTTTCATCTTGTCTCTTGCTTTAAGCTAAGTAAAGAAACAGATAAGAGATCCCGTTATAGCAAAAAGGGACTATGAGAATTCAAGTGACTCCTGTACAGTCCTTCCCTATATCCTTCATATCTTCTTGGTTACTGCATGAAGCCTTCAACATCTATTACGCCTTTATCTACTTTTCACCGTGATATGTTTTATTTGCTTGCATAAAACTCTCCCATATTAATTTCCATATGGCTTTTCATCATTTACAGTGCCTTTGTACTCATGCTAATACTTTCCTCTTTCCAAAAGTCTTTTCAAAATTACTGGACATTCTGCTTCTCTGCTCTTAATAACACCACCGGAAGGACTGTGCCCCTTGGATGTTATGGCAGCAATAAACCCAACAATGATCCTATCTCCAAATACCACTTCACCGCAAAGGGACACATGAATTTTTCTCTCGCATACAGTTTCTATTACCATTTCAAGATCATCTTCATCATCAGAATCATCCAAGCCCAGTTAATTGAGCCAAGTACAAACCATTACCTGTCGAACAGCACGTATAAAATTATTTCTAAGCTGTTAGCCAGGAGGCTACAGGTGGTCATTCGAGGTTTGATAAGTGGGTACCAGGGGGCTTTCATCAGGGGAAGACATATCTAGGAGAATTTTCTACTTGCACATGAATTATGAGATGAAGCAGCAGAGAAAGAGAGGTGTGGTACTCAAGTTGAACTTGAGAAGACATACGACATGGTGAACTGGAACTCCCTTATCAAGGTTTTGCAGAAGATGGGATTCCATCAGACTTGGATCCGGTGGATATGGGAGTGTATATCTTCTGTCTCCTTTTCGGTGCTCGTCAATGGGCAGCCCTCTTCTTATTTTCCTAGTGGGAGGGAACTTCAGCAGGGGGACCCTTTGTCTCCCCTTCTTTTTGTGTTGGTAGCTCACATTATGAGTTGTTTGTGGTTAAGAGCTGAGGCGGCAGGAGTGTTTAGTGGTTTGTAGGCAGGGCAGTCTACTTCCAATATTACCCACCTTCAGTATGCAGATGATATCATTCTCTCTCACAGACAAAGTGCAGCAGATGTATGATGTTAGGTTGATGCTTTAGATGGTGCAGGATATCATCAGTGGACTGAACGTCAATTACTCCAAAAGTCATATTGTAGGGATCAACATGGAGGATTCAGCTCTTAACCGGGCAGCCGATATCTTCAGATGCCAGATTGGGGAGTTTCCTTTCTCTTATTTAGGACTCCCTTTGTCCACAGGAAACTCTTCACTTCAAGGATTGGTAGTCAGTGGTGATGCAGAGATATGAATCTAGGCTGGCAGGTTGGAAGGCTAGACTTTTTTTTATGGAGAGCACTTGGTGTTGTGCAGATAGGTGCTAGATAGCTTGCCTACCAATTTCAAGATCCCTAAGACAATGGCGAAGAAGCTGGAGACATCTCAGGATTCGCCTTCCGATTTGGCCAATTCGCCTTCCGATTCCGATCCGGCAAACCATGCTTGAGACATCTCAGGATTTGGTCAAACTTAAGCTATCATCACCATAGTTCAAAAACTCGGCCGGATCGGGATCGGATCGGCCGAGTCGGCTCGGTTTTGGGCCTCCTGATCCGAGCCGGGGTAACCTAGCCGGTCCTTGCACGCGGATCGGACCGGCTCGGCCGGCTCGTCGAGCCCGGCCCGATCCGCCTCGGATCGGCCCGAGCCGGGCCGATCCGGTTCAACCTTGCCATGGGCTGAGTCCAGGCATCCCAGGCTGAGTTCAGGCCGAGTCCACTGCGATTTCAGGCCTTATTTATCTGAATATCATTTAAGTAAATGTTACTTAAGATATTACATATAAATAAGGAAGTACCCCCCATTTGAATCCAATAAAAATATCAAAAAATCATATCTCTTACCATAAAAAGTCAACTCTCACCGAAGAAGAAAATCGCATTTCGTTGATTTTAGCAAAATGCTAACTTTCTAATCTCTCATAATTTAGTCTATCTAAAAATTTGATAATTCAAATAAACCATATGGAACACTAAAATCTAAAGTCCGGTAAAAAAAGTCAAACGTGCATATGACTTCTCCAAGAGCCACTCTCCTACTGACAGCACTTAGTCTGCTTGAGACCTCTCAGGATTTGGTCAAACCTAAGCTATCATCATCTAAACTCATGAGATTTTCACTTTTTAATTGAAAAGAAATTAGAAAGTGACAATCTCATGACTTGAGTGATGATAGTTTAAGTTTGACCAATCCTGAGAGGTCTCAAGCAGACTAAGTTCTGTCAGTAGGAGAGTGGCTCCCTTGGAGAAGTCATATGCACGTTGACTTTTTTTCGGACTTTGAATTTTTAATGTCCATATGGTTTATTTGAATTATCAAATTTTTAGATAGGCTAAATTATGAGAGATTAGAAAGTTAGCATTTCGCTAAAATCAACGAAATCACGATTTTCTTCTTCGGTGGGAGAGTTGACTTTTATGTAAGAGATATGATTTTTTGATATTTTTATGGATTTAAATGGGGGGTACTTCCTTATTTACATGTAATATCTTAGTAATTAACATTTACTTAAATGATATTCAGGTAAATAAGGCCTGAACTCAGCCTGTATAAGATATACACCTGTATAATGGGCCGATCCAGCCACCCCTGCTCAGCCGGGCTCGGCCCGGCTCGGTCGAGCCGGGGTCGGGATCGCCGGGTCGGATCGGTTTTGGGCCGACCGATCCGATCCCGATCCCGGGTTTGAACCTTGATCATCACCTAAACTCATGAGATTTTTCATTTCTAATTGAAAAGAAACTAGAAGTGACAATTCTCATGAGTTTTGAGTGATGATAGTTTAAGTTTGACAAATCCAAGAGGTCTCAAACAGACTAAGTACTGTCAGTAGGAGAGAGTGGCTCCTAGGAGAAGTCATATGCATGTTTGACTTTTTTTACTGAACTTTAGATTTTTAATATTCTAATGGGTTATTTGAATTATGAAGTTTTTATATATGTCAAATTATGAAAGATTCGAAAGTCGGTATTTTGATGGAACCACCGAAATCGTGATTTTTATTCGTAAGAGATGATTTTCTGATATTTTTATTAGATTCAAATGGGGGGTACTTCCTTATTTACATGTAATATCTTAAGTAAATGAAACTACAAATATAACATTTATAAATGATGTTCAGGTAAATTTTCCTGATTTTCCGTGATTTTTCCTCATTGTTTTACAATTTTTTATCATTTTTTAACCTGGCCGATCCTCAATCGGCCAAACTCCAATGGAGTTGGGAGGATCCTCCGATCCGACCCGACTCGGGTCGGGGTCGGCTGGGTCCGACCCAGCACCCCGACCTAACTATGCCATCCATGATTCTTGGCACCAGATTGAAAATGGCACACGAACACCAACTGATATATATATGGATCCCTAACTGCAATCATACAAAAGAACCAAGAATATTTTTCTGATGTAAATGGAAAAAGAGACCAGTCAGCCAGTAGATAAGCTGTAAAAATGCAATAATACAAACCTAGACACGTGGAAGTCTCCTGGGCAAACTGCAAATAACAGCAAGCACTTTTAAGAGCAACCAGATTTTCCTTTCAACTACTATCCGTGGAATGCACAATCGGACAATCCAGATCAGGATCGCACAATTCTATATCAGATTGGGATTCCAAGGGGGTAGCCCCTTGGATGGTAGAAATTCCAGCCGAATCGACCGGAATCAGACCAAATAGATCCGGATCAGCCTGGATCAGATGATCCCAGGCGAGGCGATCCCAAGCCGATTTGGCCGATTCTGCCACACAATTTTTTGTTCTTGTATACATTAATTAATGCATGCATTAAACCATCATTTCACATATATAAACTAATACATATAATATACACAAATTAATATGCCTAATATGATTGTGTACATTAATTTACATATATATTGGCATGATATGTATTATATATCATATTTGATATATACATATATATATATATATTTAAATATGACTGCATGTACATTAACACATATATATGTATAAAGTGTTCATTAATATGATATATATACTATAAAGATATACTATTAATTATGTCTATACATTTCAGATATATGTATGTGATTACATAAATATTGTATACATATATGAATATATATATCATAAGCACATGTATAAAATGAGGTCTATCCCTTTGCTCCGCAAATTAAAACTTTCTTTCCGGGGACTCCGCCCCATGAAACCCGTAAGGGGAGCTGCCCCCTTGACCCCTATGAGCTGACAGCAATCATAAACACATGTATAAAATGAGGTCTATCCATTTGCTCTGCAAATTAAAACTTTATTTCCGGGAACTCCGCCCCATGAAACCCCCCGTAAGGGGAGCTGCCCCCTTGACCCCTATGACCGCTCAGGTCAATCAGCACGACTTGACTGTGCAAGTCGATCCGCATGCGCATACCCACAAGTTGGAGAATTCAGGGCTTCAAGCTCCATATTCCAACCATGGTTTGGCGTGGCGGATCAGGAAAAACCCGATTCGCCCCGATTCCCCGATGCGTCGAACCTTGATTCCAACAATGTTCACAATCTAATGATTGGGATATAAGTATAATGTATACATTATATTTACATATATATAATATATTTTGTGTGTGTATATATATATATATGAATGTGTAAATTTATATGTATGATTAGATATATCATAAATATATATGTAAATATTGAAGACATTTTATAATTTTCCCGAATTTTTTTCTGACTTTTTTCCAAAAAAAAACATTTTCTTAAATCTGGCCGATCTAGGATCAGCCAGACTCCCACAAATTGGCTGATCCGGCTGATCTGATCCTGATTCGATCCAAATTGGCAGCTTGCTCAGCTCTCATCTTCCTTTCTAGCCTTCAGGTCAGCTACCAGCAGGGAGAACCCATGGATCTGGAGATGGGAGAGGAAAGGATGATTCTTAGTTAGGTCAGCCCACCTTATCCTCGCCAACGGGGGAGTTCGGCACAACGCCTCAGGTCAAATTTGGGCTCCCAAGAGTCCTCTCAAGGTGAAAATCTTCATTTAGAGGGCCTCTCATGGAAGGTTGCCGACTTGTGATAAGTTTGCTCAATTTCTACCACATTCCTACTCTATGTTGTCTCTACAGGGACGAAAAGGAGGATTTGGATCACCTTTTCACAACCTATTCCTTCCTATGCTAAGGGGTTTGGTCCTTGATAGGTCAGTGTATCCAGCAACCTCTATGTCGTTTTGTGGGGGTTCATCTTATTCTTGGGTGGCACGAGCATTGGTCGCTCAAGGGAGATCATGTGATGTGGTGGCTCATCTTGCATGCTACTCTCTAGGCCTTGTGGAATGAGAGGAATAGTAGAATATTCAGAAGGGAAGTGCGATCAGAGGAAAGGCTCTTTGATTTTGTTAGAGATAGAGCTTCCTTTATAGCTAAACATTTGGGTGTGGTAGGGGGTCTTAACTCCTCGCTCTTTGTGCATTTGGGAAGTTGAGGTGGTTTTAGTCACCCTTTGATGAGGTAGGCAGGCCTACATGGGGTCCAATGGGGTCACGAGACCCCACTGGATGTCCAAAACTCTATTAAAGGGTTTAAAATTTTCTATTAAGTTAACTTTGGTTGGAATTTTTTTCAAATGGAGTGACCCCAGGACTACAAACAATGTCTATGCGGGCACCCAAATCTTTGGAGTGACCCCACTGAATAAAATTCCTACATCCGCCGGGAGGTGAGGGCTTCCTTTTGTTAGAGGGTTTTGTTGTTTATACCTCTACACTTGTACAACCTTCTCCTTTTATTAATATATTCTGTAGTACTATCTATATTTCAAAAAAAAAATCTCAGCAGGGTTCACATAGATCTTGGTGTTCTTCAAATCCAGAACATGCATGACAACCTCCAAAGGAGTATATCCTCCAACCAATGTGCATCTTCCCTTAGAAAAGTACTCTGGTCTGTGAATTTTGAAATATTAACCCATTTCTAGTTGCCTTTTACTATCATCATTTGCATTCATTAAGCAGTTGGATCAAAAATGGCATGGTCATAAACAGAATATGCAGGTTTGATGTCTTCAATTATGAACAGGTGGTGTCCTTCAAGCAGGTGTCCATTTGTGATGCACCTTTGGCAGATACTGGGTAGTTAACAAACTTTTCAAGGTTTGAGTGGCCCAACTGGTTCAAATTTTCAGGTTGGCTAGGAGAGCAAAATAAATCAAAATCATAGCATCAACTGCTATTGATAAGACATACTATTGCACGGATTTGTAAACAGTAAAAACCTTGACATAAATGATAAATCATCCATTAGATGACAAAAAATAGCACAAAAGAATGCAATTTTCTTGGAAAAAAAATCGCACTCAGAGTCAAGTTTGGAGAGTAATATATACCCATTATTATCAACATCAAACATCTTAAAGGCAACGGCGAAGCTTGATTCAGGAATGCTAAGCAATGTCACGAAGAAGATATACCTATAGAAAAGCAAACAAGACCATTATCAGATTGCAATTTCCATGACATGAAATAAGAGAGGAAAATCATTTCAATGAAACTCATTGATTTCAAATCAATAATAACATTAGTGATCAGCATGGATTAGAAACTTACTCTGGGAAAGATATAAGTCCATCATTATTGGTATCAAAAAGCATGAAGAAGGTTGAAGGGGCACAATGCAACTCTCCAGGTTGACGCTCGCCTCTTAAATACCCTTCTCTGACAATATTAGATTCTGATGGAGGAAACACAGGAACAACTGCCCTCATTAAATCCGCAGGGGTCATGAACACCTCTCCTTCTGGTGTCCGGAATGATGCAAAGTACTCAAATACCTAAGAGAAAGGTAAATGGACAAAATCACAATCATAAGTGACCAATGGAGCATCATCATCATATAGCCAACATATAAGATTGAAGGTTTCACGTAGCAAAGTAGTTCAATACATGGATGTCAACGGTAGAAAAGCCCTATCCTTGGTGTTCATGCCATAGAGATCACAGAAAACATCAGCAAAAGAAAAAGAAAAAGAATAAAGATCTGTGAACTTGGGGATTTTAATGTTACTGATTGTTAAGTTCTTTCATCTTTAGTTGAAATCATGATACAACATTGTCTTCAGAGTTTTAGAAAAGGAATTTATTTGCAGAACTGTTCAATCAAGAAGCAAGTTATATCCCAAGAACTTGAAAATGAAAATTTTTCTTCTCATTCTCAAAAAAATTATAGAACACTAGACCGAAAACCATTATAGGCTACATACAATTGCTACCAGGATAAGAGGACAAGACTAGACACCAAATGATTGTAAACATTGCAAACATACATATATATGCCACCAATGTAGTCAATTTTTGCTCTAGACTCAGTCAGGGAGTAATGGAGTGCAGGAAAACATCAATTTATTCAGAAAATAACAACTATTAATAGATGTGAAATAGATGATTAGAATGCATTCAAGTACATTGGAAGAATATTTGCAACAATCTGTATGTAACATGCCATATTGCCAATCTGACATGCATGACACAATGTTGTTACCTTGTGTGAGCATCAAATCTAATTTATTACCTCTTTGGTAATGGATTAGACTAAAATTAACTTTAACCTGGTGCTAAAGTTAACCCGTTTTTAACTCACTTTTACTTTGTTTGCAAGTTAGATAACTCATTTGGCTACATTGAGTTATTTTTTTTCAAAAGAACTTTGGTAAGAAAAAGTGAGTTAACTTATTTCTAAGTTCTAACTTTTCTAATGCCTCGAATACCCTTATATTACACCCATCGTCACCTCATTTTTGTAATCTCTTTCATTTGTGGATAGTTATATGTTATAAAAAATCTGATGTCATGTATATTAACAGATAAATCCGAAATATGTTTGTGTACATTATACTGACATTATTATTTTTACCTAAAATTTTCAGAATATATTATTCAATAAAAATCTGATAATTGCATTCATTAATTACTCCATTGTCCTTAATTGAGCTTTCTTGGTCATGAAGTGCAATCATGACATATATAAAAATATTTTAAAAACATACATTAAAATTTTTGAATCGTAAGTGAAGTGTATCTATCTTTAATCCTAAATTAAATTTTAAACATACATTAGATAATTTAATTATTTTTCACCGATCTTAACTATTTGATAAGTAAATATTAGCTTATTTATTAACAACATGACAAGATAAATTTGATTATTTTAAATTATGTGTTAATAATTTTAAAGACAATGAATTAACCAATTCAACACACAAGCAAAACCAGAACATAACTTATTGGTTTCGTGTTGGGAAAAGAGAAAGTAGCAATTAATGTTGTGTACCACGGGGGCAAAAAGGTAGTTAACTCGGTGGATTAACTCCAACCCACCTCCAGAGGTGGGTTGGAAAATTGTGAGTTAACTCACATCTAACCCACCTTTAGTCTAACCCACTTAAGTTAACTTTGTAACCTTTCCAAACTGCTTTTTGAGTTAGTTTTGAGTTAACACTGAATTAACTTTAGTCTAACCCATTACTTAAGTACCAGATCTGTTTTATTTTCAAGAATGGAAGAAGAAATAGCATTGCTAACATGCATTTCATTAAAATAGGGACTATTTAAAATAATCAAAACAAGTTAGTTATGGCTGACTTTGTCTGAAAAAGGCTTCAGATGAGTTTAACAAACAGTTCAAGATTCCAGAGTTTTATCCCTAGAAGATACATGGCAGAGTTTATCAAGAGTTTGATTTTTAGACCTCTTACAAACTAAAATATATCTGTCATTAGACTCGTTACAACATTAAGTGGCTCCAAAATGAAAGCGGCAGTAAATACCAACTTACCAAAGAGATTCTTATCTGATATCAACCTTATTTAACAAACAGTTTAAAATTTCAGAGTTCTAACCCACTTACAACAGGGTCACTTTCCGAAGCTCAAATTAAGCTTCAAATTGTTTACCAAACAGTTTGAAATTTAGGAGTTCTTACCAAGAAGATATATGGTAGAGCAGGTCAACAGGTTCCATTTTTAGACCTCTACAACCTCATTGATATCTGCCATGACAACGTCAATTGTCTCCTCGATGAAAATGATAGTAAAATCAAAACTGGTATCATAAACTTGTATGAGAAAGTGTAGGCTACTAGCTACACTATTACCTAAGATCATACTTCCATAGATGAACACTTGGATATGATTAAAAGTGGCAAATGGCAGTCTGGCACAGCACCTGCCAAGAGATTACATGCATATGTGTTGCTGTGAGTACCTTAGGATTTTCCTTTGGCAGCACAACCAGCACCCAGATTAGCATCCAATCCAAAAATGCATGGTCCTTTTGACTAGTCCACAGAACAAAACTACACATACTTGGGGCTTTTGTTGTTTAGTACAGCCAGTTTTGTCTGATGGAGAATTTGTGAGGAATCGGTAAACATTAATTTCAACACCACAAATAACTCAGTTCAGAAAAACTGCAGTTAACATGTTGCTCAACACCATTATATGTCCAAAGTTTCTAGAAATCAAAAAGTTGGTATCTTAAATAAGAACATATTCACCAAAATCGATGAGTCTTTTCATATTTACCTACTCATCAATGCTAACTACTTAAATCTTCTGATACTAATATTTGGAAGATTCTTTGTCTTCAACTCGTATAATCTGCCATAGTTGGAAATTAGTCCTGTAATCTTAATATTTATCTATCAACTACCATACTTACACATTAACTGGTAAATGCCCCAGAATGTTGTGAATAAACCCTTCAAACCCCTTAAAATTTTAGCCTGAAAAAAAACCCTCAATAGGTTCTTTCCCAACTAAATGTGAAATCACAGGGATTATGAATAAATGCCTGGAATGGAGGGGCTGATCCCTAAATATGATGAATTTTAAGGGTTGACAAACTACAAAACCCTGATTTATAATTGGCATCAGTGCATGGGTGAAGAATAATCAAAATGTAACATCTATAATGGCTACAATTTAAAACTGGTGTCAATATTTGGTTGGTGCCACTTTCCCAAAAAAGGCATTTGGTTCAAGTCAATTGTCAGCAGACTGTCCATGGGAATAGAGTCAACAAAGTTTCTCGAAAAGTTAGGGGAGCTTCTTAGAATTAAGGGTGTCCATTCATAAGATATAGATTCTTTCTTAAATGAGAATGTTCTGCCATTGCATGGCTTGCTCTAACCAGCATTCAGATTAAGAAATAATTTACTGGCCTCCCTCTATACCTTTACCATATAATTTCTACCTACTTTTGAAATGAAACAAAATAGACCTCTTGGAATGAAGATAATCAAAAGTTGTATCATGATTAGTACACCTTCTCAGGAGGGCTAAGCATCCTTATCCGCTTCTCATAGTTGAAGAAGACCCTTCTCCTATATGCATCTGCAATAACCAGAAAGGACATGAATCAAAACAAAGCTTTCTCACATGGCCAAAATATACAATCAGTGAGTAGTATCAAATGGATTACGGTGAATTTCGTCAAAAAGATAATAAATTGTCCTTATGTATATATTTCTGTCCATAACAAGATATACATCGGCAATGTAAAAGGCTCATTTTATTGTTTTAGTTAAAGACAATTTGAAATTTGTAACTACCATATTTTCCTTTCAGTCAGAATTCAAGAGCAGGATGCCATGTGATTTTACTAAGTACTCTTTATCTGTCAACCTAACACACACTCTCCTAATTTCTCATCCAGGCATGAGACCAGCCGTAAGGTCTGTCCAGTAGGAGCAATACTGATGGTCAAGTTACTGCTGAAGTCGGTACCTAAGATCTATTGTTCAAGAGATTGGGAAGATCCAAGAACATGTAGCAATAGCATCCATCATCAAAATTTTCAGCAAGTGCAGAAAACCATAAAAATTTTTGGAGGAAATAAAGAGGGAGGGAAGAGAGAGGGGGGGGGGGGCAGGATTTGAAACATCCAACATGTCATGCACTTCCAGTCCATAGCCTTTCGGTTTATCCTTCTTATTATCTCCTCCCTCATATTCTGCATTTCTATCCATTTCAATAAACATATTCCTTCTAAAGGGCCACTCAGGTGTCTATCGAAAAGACAGGAGAATATATTTGGACATTTCAATAGTGACCATCAAAAGTTTTATCTGATCAGATATTTATCATTTAGTTGCCCAAATAGCCAAAAATATATGTATTTGGATCTATGCACTTGAATTTCTAGTCATTCCAGACTGGGAAACTTGATAATGGCATCAAGATTTATCTATAGACAAGTTGGTCTCATATTTTATGTTCTCTGAATGGCACTGGTCAGTCTTTACTTGCTCAGTTGCTCAGTAATGTTTAAGAAGAGGAAAAATAACAGACCAGAATCATCACAATGCGCAGGATTATTCATCTCTTACTGTGGTACTGGTAAAATTTCCACATACTCAACGTCACAACAGTAGAAGCTACAAAAACTCGGTGAGGAGATCAGAATGACAGAAGATGTTTCCTAAACTCTTGTGCTGATTGCCTTCTGTACCACACTTTACCATGCTTCATTAACATCTAATTTTTCTTTGTTCCCTTTGGTAATAGAAGATTAGAAGAACAGATGTCTTATTGAGACTTGAGAGAGGTTGCAGCAAAAATAAAGAAGACCAGGTACATATTATGGGCCACCATGCTGGGTTCTAAGGAATGCCATATCAATAGGACACGAGCAGCTGAAATGAAAACGCTGAGATTGATGCACGGGAAGACAAGAGGATATCATTTGACTCCATGTAGATGTAGTAGGCATACGTGCAGATATGGTAGGCATCACAGCAATAGGAGAATAAAGACCACAAAAGACAGCTGAGATTATTTACACCTATATAAAGAAAGATTACACGAGTGCAATTTCAAGGTGCACTCAATATAATGTACGTTCTTTAAAAGGACAAGGAGGCCAAGAAATTTTTTAAGGAAGCAGTGTAAAAAAATATGAAAATTTTGTTAGCCCAAGCTACCACTCCTTATATTTCCCTCTTTCAATCCTGCCATCAGTTATGATCTTTTCCCATTCCACCTTGAACAGCCGAATCTGCTACAATGTGCTCAGAGACTGTTGCGCAAAGTCCAAGACGTCATGGAAAAGTCAAACCACGGGGGGGGGGGGGGTGCGCAAGGCAATTTTATGCAGGCTAACCGACAGAAAACGAAACGCAATCGAGAATAGAAGAAAAAGGAAAAAATAGTTGAAACCTCCGAAGAGATATCTAGGCTTCTTCTCCTGCCCCACATCCGGCACCAAGGGATCCCCTTCCTCCAGATCGGACCGCGCATCACGTGCGAGAAACGCCAACGACGACGGGTCCGGCGGAGACGACACGGGTGAGGAGGAGGGGGACGAGTTCGACGAGGCGAGCCACAAGCCCAGCCCCGACCCGCAGGCCGCGATCCCCGTAACCGCCTTGAGGAAGCCCCCGATGTCGCGATCGGGCGAAGGTGACGACGCGGGGGCCTTCACCCCGACGCAGCCTGCGGCGGCGGCCCCATCCCCAGAGCCGGCGGCCGCTGCGGCGGAGTATGGGGATCGCCCGGTCCGCGGGATCCTCAGCACCGACGTCGACGACCTCTTCAGCGGCGCCCACAGCGGAGGCGACGACATGGCGATCGGATACCGAGGCGTACGAGAAATTTCTCCTCGGAGAGGGAGCGAGGGGAATCAAGAGATGATGATGAGAATGGTATGTTGCGGAGAGAGACGTGCTACGGAAAAAGGGAGCGAGGGGATTCGGAAGGTTAATGTTGCAGAGGGAGGAGAGAGAGAGAGAGAGGAGCAACAGAAACCCAAGGGGTGGGGGGGTGGGGGTGGGGGTGGGAAGCTACACTGCTACGGACAAAAATACGGGCTCTGAGGAAAGAGTCGAACAAGGAATCCCAACCGACCGTGACCGGCGGGTGGGTGGCTGGGTGGATGTGTGTGAGAGAGAGAGAGGGGGGGAGGAAAAAATTGATAGAAAAGGAGGGAGACGATTCGCCGCTTCTAACGGGATTCCGCGGGATTGAGAAAAGTAGTTCTACCGCTTTGGATTTTTAGTTACTTAATTTAAGGTAAATTAATTAAAAAAATTAATAGATATTATAAAAATTAATTAGAAATTTCTGAATGTAATAGAAAGGTCATTACTATAACATAATTTAATATATAATGTAACAGAAAATAATATTTACTGTAATAAATTACAGTTCTGTCAGGGACTAGGAAATAAGTCAAATATCTATCAGAGACTTCTAATTAATTTGTCTTAGATATTTGACTTATTTTTTAATTTCTGATAAAATTGTAACTCATTATAATCAGTGTTATCTTCTATTACAGTATACGTTAAATCGTGTTATAATAAAGACCTCCTTATTATAGTCAATGACTTCTAATTAATTTTTTCTTCAATCTATTAAATTAAATATCTATTAAAAATAATTAAAATATAAATACACAGACATCCTTACCACATATGCGAAATGCCGCGCAGACCTTTACATTTTTTGCCTCATCAAATATATCCCTTAACTGAAGTCATTGCATGAACACTACCCCTACCATTCATTTGTCCCAAACCATTTGGGTAACCACCGAAAAGAATAATCTACCCTCAAGTTAAAACCCCGTTCCCACCTATAAAATCTCCTCCTCTCTCCCACACAAAACTTTTTGATGAGGATATTTTCATCTTTTCTAACTCTGCTAATAGTTTTGTCTATATTTTAACATAATATTTCTTAAATTTTAACAGTCTCAAGATATATAACTGATGTATTTTTATCAAATATATATGGAGTATATTTGACGAGCTCAAAGTTTTAGATACATATGCCAAAACATGATAGTTTTCAAAGTTATATGTACTTAACTGTAAGGATTATAGATATTAAGGAGAATTATCAATCAATCCTTATTTTTTGGAGATTTTATTTTTAAGTGTCTGACTTACACAGTTTTTTTTTTTTTTTATAACGAGGAACTCAACGTAGTGGCTTAGAGCTCAGTGTTCAACACCAGGAGGTCAAGGGTTCGAGCCTTGCCATAGCCGTGATATTTTACACGTATTACACTTTTTTCCACTGCATGATAAACCCCGAGTGGAGATGAGTATATTATGGGAGGCACCAGGTAATCCCTCTCCCACAGGAATGGGAAGAATCGAACCCACCACCTATCCTTTGGATATGAGATGAGTTACCAATTCTCCCATGCCCGCCCCCCGACTTACACAGTTTTCTAAAGGCAGTTTTCTAAAGGGAGAAAATTATGTAGCTACACAGTTTTTTAAAGGAGTCAGAGACTTAAAAATAAGTTTCCAAAAAACAGGGATTGATTGATAATTTTTCCTAGATATTATTGTACGTAAGAGAATCTAAATATCTTATTATTCTAATACTACTATAAAAGAATTGAGAAAAAATAATTATTCCCCTCCCTCAAACATCCCCCACCTGTTTTTTCTAAAGAAAATGTACTGCCATCTGCCGATTCTGTCTTCTATTTTGACAGACTACATTTACGGTTTTTGTCATCAGTTAGAAAGTCTATAGGGAGTGGTTCAATGGTCAAGACATGACCAAAAAGAAATCCCCACCCTTAAATTATCCAACCCCCCCAAAACAAATCAAATTGTTATAAAAAAAATCCTTCACAAATAGCTATTTTATCCTTATTAGCATCTTGTAACCATATATTATCATCATAACATGCATGTTGACGAATGCTAATGCGTCGTGGTATTATGTGATATTATAAGCGTCTACCATTTTTTTGGATACTCAATGGAATACAACGTCGAATGAATATAATCTAATATTCATTTAATCATATCAATAAAAATAAGAACAGATAAAAAAGAAATCTGCTATATTATTGTATTTATTATTTTTTCCATATTAACTATCTCTTGTACATAGAGATTTTTTACAAAAAAATGAGAAGGAGGGTGTGTTTTAGGTTGATGGAGAGTGCTTTGTAAAGTTTGTGTTGCAAACTAGTCTTGAATTTGGAAGTTACCAATGCCAAGTTCTCTCTTTCCACCAGGTAAATTTAAAGAGCATGTTGTAAAATTGTATTGCATTGCATCGCACATCACTCTCTTTATGGGCCACTTCGTCCATACACATAGTTGGTGGGAGGGGGAGGGGACGTCGTTGGGTGTTGGTTTGTGTTGGGTAATGGAGAAGATTTTATATATTAGCATTGGCATTCCTAATGGAGAAAAGTTTACTACACTCCTATAAGTGTCATAACGTCACATCTAATTGTACTTTTGGATCTCTATTCATTCACTTCACTCGGCTCACTGCACCGTGCCATGTCAAATAGAGGAACGCCACAAGAGGTGTCAATTGGGCTGGGCCAACTGTAGATCCAATCAGGGCCAAAATGTAATGACTCATTGAGCTCTGTTGAAGCCCGTTTACTAAGTCCATTTATTTACGAGTTGGGCTTGGGTAGTCCCGTTGGGACTCCCCTAAAGCAATTTCGTCTCCAGCTCCCTCATAAAGCACTACGCCCATCCTGACCTCCATAACTTCGCCTCAACCCTCAAGGTGTTCGATCAAGTGCCCCTCCCCCATGCTTTTCTATGGAATTCCCTCATCCAGGGATGCCTGGACGATGACGCCTCAACGAGAGTTGCCGCACTCTACCTTGCCATGGTGGAGCATCGTTGTTGGCTCCAGCATGGCCTTGCACCTAGCCATCGGGTAACCGACAATGGCGATATTCTCCTGCAACGTGGTGGCGGTGTGTCAGCCAATGCAGTCAGGTAGAAGGAGTGGGTGTAGGTCCCAATGCAAAATAGGGACTCTCGGGGCTCAGGGTCGTCGTAGATTTCGCAAAAGCTCCATTCAGTAGTGGACAAGCAGGAGGAAGAAGTTTCGCCTGCAACCTTCTTTCTCATCATTCTTGGACAGAGTACATGGGAAGAAGATGAGAGCAACAAGGAGAAGAGGAGTGCCTCCTGTAGCTAGAGCTCCTCCTCGAAAGTGGGGTCACAGAGGAAGAAGTGCTTCTAGTCGATTGCAGAGCAGGGAAGTGGAAGCCCTCCATCTCTCTCTCTCTCTCTCTCTCTCTCTCTCTCTCTCTCTCTCTATCTATCTATCTCTCTCTCTCTCTCTCTCTCTCTCTCTCTCCTCTCTCTCTCTCTCTCTCTCTCTCTCCTCACACACACACACACACACACACACACACACAACCTGAAAGGAGGGAGTTGCAGAAGGAAACAGGGGAAGCCCCGAGGGGGACGAAGACAACAGCCGCTATGCTGCTGTTGGTGTTTGTGAAAGGGAAAAGTAGGGTTTCCTTACGTAAATAATGGAAATGTCCTTAGCCACTTCTCCCGTCGCACAGGATGGCTTCCTGGGCCGAAACGGGCCGGCCCCAACGAGCCAGTTTGGGTTTTATTTATTTTGATCCATTGAACTTGATTTGTCCTTGGGTTGGGCTATCTTGACTTTGGGTTGGGTTGGGCTAAGACTATGCCAGCCCAAACTCGTCCATTGACACCCTTAAACGCCATGCTGATACCTTTATCGTTGCACCACAACTTTGAGTCACATGCATACAGCATTTTATCCCCCCGAGCGAGCTCATTTCAATTAAAGAAAAACTAGATTTGGACTTATCATTATTGATGGCCCACTTGGTTGGCAGCAAGGCACCTAGAGGGGGGGTGAATAGGATAACACAAAAATATGAAACTAAAATCAAAGACTTAAAAATGTTTGGTTAGTATAAATAAGCATGTGCAATGGAAATTAAAAGTGTTGAAGTAAGCACATAAGGAACACAAAGATTTATCCTGATTCAGCCCTTCCAAATTGAAGTCCTACGTCCAATCCCCAAACAAACTATTGGGATTTCACTAACTAATGGTATAGTTCCCCTCAATGACATACAACACACATCCCCTGCTGGTCTTCTTCTCTTTTTGGACAAGAAGGCAGCCCATTGTTTCACCTCAGTCAGGTGCTTTTTTTACGAGCTCAGAAGCAACTCACTGGTACAACTTCCAGCTAGTGAAACCACCAGACACAAACTGATCTTCTTCTCTTTCTAGGTAAGAAGGCAACCCACTTCTCTTACAGGTCAAGAAGCCAACCTCCTGCTTCCCTTAACACAAGGGGAACGCTTGCACTGCAAGCCTTCACTTCCAACAAAAGAGGAACACTTCTGAACACATAAGTTTGGACCCGAAGTCCCTAGATCAAGCTCAAGATAAATAGGGAGATGCTTGATCTGATACTAAGCCTAAGAATGAAAGAGTTTATAATAAAAGACTCTTCTTAGGCTAACCCTCATGTAAGACCTGGCTTCCTGGCTTTCCGTCCGGTGTCTTGGATGACTGGCCACTAACGCGTCCGGGCTGGGCGACGCGTTAGTGTCTCGTTGTGGGTGTCCGACGCGACAGTCATCCTTGTCGCGACCAACTTATGTGTCGCATTCCGTGCCTTTTGTCGTTTGGTAGCTGTCAGGGTGGTAGGCGTGTCAGTACGACATGTTGCGGCATCCCTGGGGGACGCATTCTTGTCGCGGTGCATTGACCCGTCGCGTTAAGGTCCTTAACGCGATGCGTCGCCCCGTCGCGCCTTGGGTGCTGAAGGCTTAAGGCCTTGGTTGGCGACCCTTCTTCCCTTTCTTCTTCCTCTTCACTTTCCTCTCCTCCAACGGTGCTCCGCCTCCCACTCTCCCCTTTGTGAATTCCAGGTGAGGAGGAGGGCCGTGCTCGTGTCCTCGACGTTGTGGAGCTTGCGTGGAGCAAGGAGGAGGTGGTCAATCCGACGTAAAGGGCCCTTATGGGTTCGATTCTTCATTTAAGGTAGGGATTGCTTGTGCTCTTCTCGATCTGGGTGGATTGAGAGCTTCTCGTGCTTTCTAGTTAGTTTAGATAGCTTCTCTATGCTCCCCTGCCCCGTGTGGTGTACGTGTGGCTTGTGGGCGGCCCCGGGATGGAGCATCCCGTGGGTTTGCCTCTCTGCTAGTGTCGCGACCGCGGCGCGTGTCATGACACCAAAAGAGGCGTCTACCCGGTCGGTCGCGACCTTGTCGCGACGCGTTGGCCCATCGTGATAAGGATCGATGTCGCGATGCGTTTTCCTGTTGCGACAGGGTTGCTGTCGCGACGCTCTGCCCCGTCGCGATAGGGTTGCTGTCGCGGTGCCCTTTCCCGTCGCGATGGTATCGTGACAGCCTAGGGGGACGCTGCAGTACCTGTGTTGTCTCGGGTGTTTCCGTGGTTCCTGTTGGGGTGTCGGCGTGTGCCCCAGGGCTGGCTTTCCCTTAGGACCTTCAGATGGGGAACGTGGCAGGTTACATGGCTGTGTTCAGTGACTGAAGGTGACACCTTCGTGGCTGTGTCCTGGCGGCGGTGCCAGGAGGGTCGCGTCTATCTAATAATCGATTGACCGGCGGTCAATCGATTATTAGCAGAGCGACGGGTTTTCCGCACGACTGGTGGTGTTCTGAGGTTCTAGCTTGTTCGTGTGTGCCTTGGTTGGTCGACGGCCCTATTGAGGGTCCGTGCGTGCCTCATGCTTGCTGGCTTGTCGTGGGTTACAAGCCAGCAGTTCGGCATGGTTTTTATTGTACTTGCCCCGCATGTTCACCTGGTGCTTGGCACTTGAGGACTTGTCCCGTTCAGAGGTTGTCTCCGTTGCCTAGGACCCCCATCCCCATGAGCCCGTTGAGGGAGTACTCTAGGCTACGGGCGTGCTCGAGTCTACGGCCTAGTTGGCGGACTCTGAAGTGGAGGGGAAAACGAGGTTTGGACAGTGGCGCCGAGTCGTTTGTAGAGCTCTCTTGTCTGAGGCAGGATGTCGAGGTTGTTGAGGCAGTTCTCTTCCCGGCGCGGCCCAGACAGTCCTTTGTCTCACTGCCTCTCTCTACGTTGGTTCCGGAGCCACGTAACGGTGCTAGGCGTGGGGCCGCAGCTTGGCCAGGCTGCGATGGTGCATGTGTTCTTGTGGTGTTCTGTGGCGGCTCTGTCTCGCTCTTCTGGGGAGCTTAGAGGCAGGAGCCAGGCTGGCAAGCAGAGGGAGTGGCCAGCGTGTCCTCCTCTTGGCAGCCAGTGGCGGTGGCTTGGTTGTTGTTGTTGTGACGGCGTTTCCTTACGATGTTTCCAAGTGTTATTCGTTGCCCTAGCTTGCACATCAGTTATAGCCTGGTCGTGCCTAATTTTCGTAGGCATCATTGGTTTGGCCTTGTTGGCCCGTGCTTCTGGTGGTTTCCGCTTCGGTGTCCTCTCGGTTCCGTAGTCTCGTTCTTGGGTGCTAGTCCATGGTGGCACCGGCGTGTGTGGCTTCCCAACCTCGCGGTGTGTCCGGGGTCTGGGGTGGTTCTGCTTGTGGGCCCTCGACCTTGTGGAGGTCTGAGGTGGCCATGCTTGTGGTGAGATGTCCTTCTCACGTGGTTGCTTGGTGGTCTCCGTGAGACCCCTATCTCGGCAGGCGTGTCGAGACTTGTTTCCGTGTTGTGCCTGACTCCGTTGGTTTCTGCGGGAGTCGTGTGTGTGTGTGTCATGACCTTGGTTGGTGGTCGTGCCATTGCATTATTATGTTCCACTGCTTAGTAGTACCCTCCTGTAGGTGTTCCTCTCTTTATAGCTTTCTAGTGTAGTTTCTTGTTTTCAGAGTTTCTGCTGCTCTGGCCGGTGAGGGACTGGTAATACCTACTGGGCCTTGTTCGCGAGGCTTACCCCCTACTCTCTTCAGCTAGGGGCTCGTCGTCGCAGGAGCTCGGTGTCGGACGGGTTGCGGAGGCGGCCGTGGCGCCGTGTGTTATCAGCAGCAGTGAGAGTGAGCGTTGTGAGCTCTTGTACCTGAGTGAGTTTAGAGTTGTGCTTTGCAAGTTCTCGGGGTATGCCCCTTAAGGACTGCACCTTTTTTCTTGTACCTGTACTTATACTTGGGACACGTTGTACAGTTGTTCTAGGTTTCTATTAGTAGATCCTAACGCGAGGAAGAGTTTCCAACAGCCGAATCATGTTTTGTGGGCTTGGTTTGCCCATGGGAGCGGCCTAGGACCATTTGCACTGCTGGAAGCCAAGGAACTTGACAACATGGTTTGTCACTATCTACCTTTGGAATGAACTTGGTGGCAAGGTTGACTTCCATTGAGGAGATGTTGATAGTAGTCAACAATGCCGTCGACTTTGGGTTAATGACAATCGATGTTGCTGTCAACCATACAGAAAGGTCCCAGCATTGTGCCCCCTTTCTTTGTGTGAGCCTTGGGCACGCGGTGTCTTCCTCTTGGCATGGTGTGCTAGACGTTGAGAGCGTCTTCATCTATGTTGTTGCGTGTGCTTGTTTGTGCTTTTGTTTGTGATAGATATTTTCCATCAGTCTATAAAAATAAGGAAGAGTACGGAACATAGAAGATAGTTTCTGCGTGAAGACTTTTCAAATTTGTGTGAAAAAGAATAGCTGAGCACTCAAGGAAAATCTCTCAAGCTTCCAGTGTTCGATATCTCTCTCTCCTACGTTCCTTCGATCTTTCTAGAGAAAGACAACATTGAGTCTAAGTGTATTTCTTATAAATCTAGTCTTCTTAGACTTTGTCTCATATAAAGCCTTGTGATTGTGTTTCTTATGCTTGGTCTAGGGACCTTATGCAATATTTTCTGTGCTTCAGAGTTGTGCCTCTTCGTGTGAAGAGAGGCTTGTAGAGTTGTAAGCGTTATTCCCATTGGTAGAAGGGGAGACCCATTGTAAACGATGTGTTGTAAGTTCCTCCTTTGTGTGTGAAGAGAAGACTAGTTGAGTTGGGTGTGTAAGTGTCCTTGAGAGGGACTGTACACTTGATTAGTGAAGTTTCAAGTTCTTTTTGGGAACTGGACGTAGAACTTAGGAGGAACTCAGTGCTGAACCAACATAAATCCTTGTCCATTATGTGTGATTGTTTTTGTCTTTATTTCCACTATCAACTAACACTAATGATCACGTTTAAGTCTTTGTCTTGAGCGGTAGAAATTTCTATAGCAACCTATTCAACCCCCCTTCTAAGCTTACTAACTAGGCAACAAGTGGTATCAAAGCCAGATCTCTTGAAGAAATCAGAAGATCTCACGATCTATGAGTAAAGATCAATGGCAATATAGGACTACGCTGAGGGTCAGTTTGTCAACAAGCTTCCTCTATTCGACGGTGAAGACTACAATTACTGTAAGACAAGAATGTAGTTCTTTCTTCAAGGATTTGATTATCAATTGTGGAGCATTATAGAAGATGGAGATTTGATAGTGCTTTCCTCAAAATAAAATTGGACAGAAAATGACAAAACAACAAAGCCAAAAGCATTCTACGTTGTGGACTGTCTGAGAAGGAGCTCAATCGAATATTAACATGCAAATTAGCTAAAGAGATGTGGGAAAAACTGAAGCTCACATACGAAGGAACTAATAAAGTGAAAGAAACTAGGATCGACATCTTGGCCACTTAATATAAAAGTTCCAGATGTAGTTAGGTGAGACCATCACACAAATGTATAACAGATTCACTAATATAACTAATGGTCTTGCAGAACTTGGGAAAGTATAAGACACATGAGACATGGTGTAAGACCATAGGTTCCTGCTTTGGATTTTGGGTGACTGGATCCTAACGTGTCCAGTTTGGGAGACGCGTTAGTGAGGCTTCTGTCTTGGCTGACACATTAGTGCTTGTAAGGCGTCTTGGTCCTATGACGTGTTAGTCACCGTTGTCTAATATGTCGCGTCCAGTCAGCGGAATGCATTAGTCTTCTCTGTGGGTCGTTTGACATCTGCCAGTATGGTAGGCGTGTCAGTACGACATGTTTGGTTGTCTCGACTGTCCTCGTAGACACATTGGTGTCACAACAAGGTGACAAGATGCATTACGTTGTTAACGCGATATATCGCTCTAATGCATTCTGGGTGCCGAAGGAATGCATCCTGAAGGCTTAAAGGCTTGGTTGGCATTCTTCTCCCTCCCTCCCTCTATCTTCTCCCTTCTCCCCCTCCAATGGGAGATTTCCCCCTCTCCCTCTTTTGGTGTGTTTTGAGGCAGGATCGAGGTGGCTTGATGTTGTGCGGCTTGCCATTCACACGAGAAGGGCCTCAATGGGTCAGTTTCTTCGTTTGAAGGTAGGGATGCTTGTTCCCTTCTCAATCCAAATGGATTGGAGTTCCATTGGCTTTCTAGATGTGTTTTCTAGCTTCCCCGTGCTCCTCTCCCTCGTGTGGTGTATGTGGGTGGTGTTGTGTTGAGTGTGTATTTAATATTTTGATGATGATTAAACACTCATACTTTGATTTTGATGCTGACTAAAAGCTCATACTTTGATGGGGAGAATGTTACGGTGATTGTGCAATTAATATTTTAAATAATGATATTTTGATAAAAAAAACATATTTTGATGCTTTATACTTCATATTTTAATGATGATGACATGTTTTGATGGTTCATACTTCATATATTTGTAGGTCTACAAAACAATGTCAAAGTTGTGTCGACGCACATTGAGAATTAGGTTGACATACATAGTATGTCCAACAAGTTTATAAAAGACAAAGTCACAGTTGCGTCGACACACATTGCAAGTTAGGTTGACACACATTATGCATCTAGTGAGCCATATCTGAAGAAAAACATAGGAGGTCGACGCAAGTTGTCCATCAGGTCAACACACATGTCCTTCTATAAGCTAGAACTGGTATTTAGTCAGTTACATCGACACACATGCAAACATGTGAAAATTCAGAAACGAAAATGGGATGAATTACAAAGGGTGTGACTTATCCTTGGAGATTATGGGAGAACCTTTTATTACCAAAATATCGTTTCATCCAAGTGGCAAAGAGGAGAAGGACTTGTGGACCCCGTGGCAATCTTATGTGTGCCTAGGTTTCTGCGCACACCTATCCCAGATGCAAGGGAATGCGTGAAGACTATAAAAAACCTCTTATCTCATCTGAAGGTAGGAAAGACGTGGAGAGCAAGGCCAAGCATAGAGAGAGAAAGTGAGAGTGCTGGAAGAGCAAAAAGAGATCAAATAGCAGCAGATCAAAGGACAACAACAAAGGAAGAAGGAGTAGCAGTGCAAAAAAGAAGCAACAGAGTTGAGAAGAAGTAGCAGATCTGAAAGAAGGTGGAAGAGGAAGCTAGTGTAGGAGTAGAAACACAAAGCTCAACATCTGTGGGAGAACTCAAGAGAAGTAGTTCAGATCAGAATCACTCTACAAATCCAGATCTGAAATAGAGTATCGCTAATTGAAAAAAGAACTCCATTGAATCTTCTCAAGGGCTTTCAATTCAAGCTCCCAGCAAATAGCTCTCAACGAGGAACATCTGAATCATCCTTCTATTCCTCATTTCTATTGGAATGTTCATTTGAATTTGTGTTTGAGTGTGTTTGAGCAATCTGCACAAGTGTTATGTGCATATCTCAGTGTGTCTGATTGTGTGGATCTGATCTATGCTAGAGGATCTGATCTTGTAGGAACTTGATCTAGCATGTGTGTGTGTGTGTTTTCTTAGCAAGTGTACTCATGTGCGTGTGGTTTGAGCCGTCGAGCTCTTGTGTTTGTTGTATTCAATTTCATTGAGTAGTGTGTGCCTCACTATGTAAGGGGTGGACGTAGGAGTCACTGAATGTGATCTCCGAACCACCTATAAATCTCGTGTCTTGTGGTTTGATTGCTTCATTGTTAGATGCATACATAGGACTTTGATCTCACACTAGTCATTCACACACACTGTTTGATGATTGTCTCGCACATTAACTACACATAATCACATTATGTGACGGAACGCCTCGGCCAAGCCTGTTAAACCGATAACGTACTTGATCCGAGTCCGCCTCCCGCGAACGGGCCGAAGCCTCGCAAGGGATACCAAACCACAGTCCGTGTAAACATAAAGGAACACACCACATCTATATTATTATAATAAAACTCAGTCTTAGAAGTACACGTGGCAGCACCAGAATTTTTTTTTTCCCGCCCAAATTGAGATCTATATTGTGCTGCCATGTGGCAACACCAGGAAAAACCTCACTTAATTGTCATAAAATTATCCTCTTAAAAAATAAAATTCCCAAAACCTCACCTTTCTAAATCAGTTGTGCACTTATTAATAATCGCATGCAAAACTTGGCATGCATTGGTACCGTGCCAAAATTATTTGCAAAAGATGGCAAGACTATACGTCGCCTCCAAAACTTGCATGCATTTGTACTGCGCCAAAAGGATTTAAAATTTAAGTTAAAAACCCTTGCACAAGGATGCAATACTATAGTAACAGAATCGGTCATTGCGCCAAAATGTTTGTATATTAAATGGAAATTCTTGCAAAAGATGGCAACACTATACGTCGCCTGCAAAACTTGACATGCATGTGTACTGCGCCAAAAATTTTTAAAATTTAATTTGAAAATCTTTGCAAAAGATGGCAAGACTATATAAACAGAATCACTCACGGTATAGAAAATTTAGGTGTTTACTATTCTTCTTCTCCTTCAACACTGCCTGCACGACTGGAGGTGGAGGTTCCCATCGAGAATCCGTGGACGAAGTGAGTTCTTGGATTTTCTTCCCGTCGCAGTTGTGTTTCTGTTCCTTTCATTCTTAGTCTGCCTGTTTGGCTTGGACTGAAGGTGATGAATATTTACAGATTACATATTGTATTTTACTGATCTGCTCTTTGTATCTCTTGAATGTGGTTGTAGATCAACAGCAGAGCGAAGACAATCTATTTGTTACCTGCACGCCATCGTCAAGTACTCTGTAAGTTACTCTTACACCCGACTGCCATTGTCTAGGGCTATAACTTTATGTACAAACATCCCTTGCACACACCTCAGTTTCTACATGGGTTTGGGAGGCGGCGCCACCGCGTCCGCCGTCGCTTCCACCCGACTACTCCCCGCCTCCCTCCGCCCCGCCATGCACTCTCCCTCCTTTCCCGTCCTCTGCTTCCCTCCTCTCTCGCCAGATGCCTCCGTCCCAACTGCTTCGCCCACGTCTCAAATCCAGCTACCTCTTCTCACTTCCCTTCCTCTTCCCCCTCCCTCCTACTCCTCCTCCTTCTCTTCCTCCTCCGACGTCCTCTACCTCAGAAACAGCTAGCCGGAGGCGCCACCGCCCCTGCCGTCGCTTCCACCAGACTGCTCCCCCGCCCGACGTCCGAATGGCAGACGCCTCCCTCCGCCCCGCCATGCACCTCCTCCTCCTCTTCCTCCGACGACGTCTGCTACCCCAGAATCAGGTAGCTGGCGGTGCCACCGCGTCCGCCCTCGCTTCCACCCGACTGCTCCCTCGCCCGCCTCCACATGCTCATGGCCGACCTCGCCGCCTCCCTCCGCCCCCCCATGCACTCCCCCTCCTCCCCCGTCCTCTTCTTCCCTCCGCCCCGCCATGCATACTGTAGCCTGCTACAGTGAGTAACAGTACATTCAAATGTTTTTTATTTTTATTTTTTAAATAAATTGTTTTTAAGATTTTGATTGGATAACATTAGATTTTTTATTTATAGTTTTTTAATATATAAAAAAGAAACATAAAAATTGTTTTATTTTAACACACGTACTGTAGCAACATTACTGTAGCGCTACTCCCATTTGTTTGTTCTTCGAATGTGAAAAAACACTGTTCACTGTAGCGTGCTACAGTGCGTAATAGTGGATTCAGACTTTTTTCTTTTTTATGTTTTTATTTAAATTTGTTTTTAAAATTTTGATCGGATAATATTAGATTTTTTATTTATAGTTTTTAATATAAAAAATAACAAAAAATGTTATTTTATGCATGTTACTGTAGCAGTTACAAATTTATTGCAGTGCTACTCACATTTTTTGTTTTTAATAAATAAAAAAACTCTACCATCCTAATGAACGATGGCGGCAACTTTCCAAGTGTATACCCCTCCATGCATGTGTGGGATTTCCAGTTTCCTCTGCACCCACCTCAACCTGAAAATTGATTACCTCTCCCACTGCCACATGCCATATCTCACAACTTGCAGCAGGATGCCACACACATCCAATCATAAGGTGTCTTTGGTTTCCAAGCAATTCCTCCCATTCCAGATCCTCACCATTCAACTAGAAGATCTCTTCCCGTAGCTCTAACTGCTTGCCACCAAAAATATCCTCTGTCACCTCCCTGCTCAAACCATGGAAAAGATAATACAGTCGAAATAAGAAAATACAAATCACTTCTTTTGGTAATGAGAACACGGTTTGATATTTCACATGAATACTAACAAAATTTGAATCTTACACCTCATATTTAAAAGTCCTTAAAATATAAAAAAAATGCTACTCACTTTAGCGCTACTAAATTACATATGAGTGTTTTTTTTGTATGTATTTATGCATAACAATATCTCATATCTCTTTAAACCTCATTCACCATTCATATTTTTTGACTTGCAGTCTCATATTGATGCAACTACTTTCCGAGATTGCATCGTAGGCAACGTAGTAAAGTAACAGGTAAGCTAAGATTTTTAATATGTTTGCATACATACCTACATTTATCATATTCACAGCATGCATATCTTATTTTTAATAAGACTGTTCTTTTAATTCAGCATCCTTCTCGCTCATTGTAGCGTCACATACATATATAAACTATCAACAGTTCATCTAGAGCGGTGTTGCAAAGCGAGAGAGGAGGTAAGTATGTGTTACCTCAAGTCTGTATACTTATATTCACTATCATATACACACCATATATATGTAGAGACTGTCAGCTCGATCTCTCTCTCTCTCTCTCTCTGTTTAACATTATATATGTTCTTTTTGTATCTTATGACGTTTTTATATAAGTTGTTCTATTTTAATTATTTATATTATTTCTAATAAATTATGTAAAAATATTGTTAAAATATTTTAATATATTTTAACATATATAATTATATATTAAATATTTATATTTAACCAACAACCGTGCATCGCACGGGCATACACTATTTCATATATATTTCACATTTTACATAGCCAAATTTCCACAAAAATGAAAAGAGGTACAAGAGCCTGGGGCATACCCCGAGGTACAACTGAAGAAAGTAAACAACTACAAACTACACTGCTGGAGCTACTCTGCTGGAGGTGCTGACCCTGCACCGCTACGACGCGGCCCAGAACTGGACGTCGGACGAGACGTCCTCCTCGCTCTCACCTGTGGGGTAGGGGTGAGCCTCTCTAGTCACTGGCTCAGTAGGGAACTCCCCCAAAACTGAGCAAACAAACCAACACCACAGGTACGAAAGTAAAAACAATACCAACAATTTATAGAACAGCTAAGCAGGTAAGTAAAGATGTAAAAGTACTCACCGTCTGCCGACTACGAGAAACAACAGTAATAATTAAACGGCAAACTAGTACAGGTGTACAAGCTAAAGTAGAGACAGCCAACACGAGCCACGTGAACTGGTTCGCGACACCAGAAACTGACTCGGACAACTAACACAGGTCTACCTCTCAGTCTCGCAGCCACGGACGAAAGGTCCAGCTGCCGCTCCACGTAAAAAGGTCAAGCAACTGTGGAGACCAACTAAACACCACCACCTGCAGACCACACGGTCACAGGCCCATGCCTGGCACCTCAGGAGACCCTGGCCCGGGCTCTCTAGAGTGAGGCACTGGAAAAGGACTAGCTGGGGACCAGTGTCGACTACTGGTGTCCGTACCCCCAACTACGAGCGCGCTACAAGTGACTAAAAACAAACTCAAGTGTCATGTCCCACTGTCGTCTTTCCCTCAGCCGGACGTACAACTCAACACAGGAGTGAGGGTGTCCAGGTCAGACGACACAGACCTCGACGGTACAACACAAGTACCGGGACAAAGCCCCGAGCTAACAGCCTGGCTCACAAAGAACCTGGGGCACCCAACTGGAGAGGTAACCGGTAGGCGTCGTACTACTCGCCACGTACACAGAACCACGTGCACGTCACACACAAACCACGTGAAACCTCACGTAAACCACAAGTAACCACGGTCCACTACACGTGAACCCAACTGACTCGCGTAAACAACACGCAGTCACCGAAGTAAGCAACTAACTGCATACCTTGTATGCTAAACACAAGAACCAAGTGCACTCAGTGCACCTCATGCGTCAACACACATGCATTATCGGTAAAAGCCGTTTAATTCTGTTCCTGTTCACACACATGCTGACGGCAACATCGATTGCCGCTTATACCAAGTCAACGGCAAGGGACCTGGCCGTCATCTTGCTGAGGAGCTTGGCGACAAGCGATCTTGACGCCAAGTTCTCCGGCATAAACCCTGCAGAAACCCTAATCCGGCTCTGCGGGTTTTCTAACTGTTCTAACTACAAAATCATATAGAAACTATTCTTTTAACATGCAGGAACCCAATATAACCCACTACAACATGCTTCATACATTAACTACTCAACCACCCATTATTCACATATGGTGCAACTTGATCCAAACTTGCATTATCATGTTAATTCCGGTGGTTATGATGAGTTTTAATGTTTCTATGGAGCTACCAGGTTCGTCCCCTACCTCAGAACGCGTTAGAATCTCCCGCAATCCCCCGGTTCACGCCGAGCCCTCCGCGAGCTCCCACGCGAATTGCACCACGCCGCGACGTTTCCTCCGCACAATTCAGCGATGCCGCGCGTTCTACGCTCATCCACTACTCCTTGGTACCTGTTGGAAGCTTCAGAGACTCGGGGCAGCAAGCTGGGGCAAGAGGGAATGAGAGTGAGCTGAGAGAGCTGCCCTCGTGGAGCCTATAACCTGCACCATTCTCAGGTTGGCGTCAACCCCCATGCCGCCAATAGCAACCGCCACCCTCTGCGTCCACACCTACTGCTGCCAAGTTCAAGAAGTCAACGTCCACTAACCTGGACGCCAACCAGTCAACGGCCACCCCTGGCCGCCAACTCCAACTGAACAGCAGCAGGTCCTGTTTCATTTTAGGACCAACCCTGCTCTTCACCTGCTCAAACCACACACCCACACCATGCATTCCACACAACCGACTCACACTGGCCTCACAACGGCCGCCACAACCACAACACACACGATCCGCATGGATCCGAAAGACACGCGACGTTACATTACTATCATCTAAAAAGAAAATTTCGACCTCGAAATTCATAACACAATTCAAAGTTAAACAACTCATACATACACACCTTTACAAGTACTATCATCTAAAAAGAAAATACACAAGCTTACTCAAACAGATAGGGATACCCTTTAGCCATTTCCGCGGCCAACTCCCAGGTATCCTCACCACCTAATCTATTTTCCCATCTCACTTTAACTAGCTCAATTTCTTTATTTCTCAGCTTCTTCATTTTTCGATCTGTGATCTGCACCGGATACTCTGGCATAGTCATGTCCGGCGTTAGGTCACCACCTTGATATCTGATTATTTGAGCTGGATCTTCAATACATTTTCTCAACATGGAGACATGGAAAATATCATGCACATCTGCAAAATCAGCTGGCAAATCCAGCCTATAAGCTGCTTCCCCAATTCTTTCTAACACTTGGAAAGGTCCCACATATCTCGGACTCAATTTTCCAGACTTACCAAACCTCATAATACCTTTACTCGGGGAAACTCTCAGAAAAACAAAATCTCCCACCTCAAATTGAAGTGGTCTTCTCCGCACATCTGCATAACTTTTCTGCCTACTTTGAGCTGCCTGCAATTTTTTTTTAATAAGCTTCACCACTTCCGTGGTTTGCTGAATCAATTCAGGACCCACTAACTGCCTTTCTCCCACTTCATGCCAGTTCAATGGGGTTCTACATGGCCTTCCATATAAAGCTTCATACGGTGCCATCCCAAGACTGGTATGATAACTATTATTGTAGGCAAACTCAACCATTCCCAAATGATGCTCCCAACTACCTCCCCAAACTAAACAACAAGCCCGCAACATATCTTCAATTGTCTGAATAGTCCTTTCAGTCTGACCATCTGTCTGGGGATGATAAGCGGAGCTATACCTCAATCAGAACCAATTACTTTCTGCAAACTTCTCCAAAAATCAGAAGTAAATCTTGGATCTCTATCAGACACAATAGTCTTCGGAATACATGCAGTGGAACAATTCTTTCAACATAAATATTTGCCAACCTGTCCACTGTCCAAGACATACTCACTGCCACTAATCTGCATACCTTAGTCAATCTGTCAACAAACACCCATATTCCATTATGCCCGGAACTCGACCTTGGTAAACCTGCCACAAAGTCCATTGCAATATCATCCCACTTCCACTGTGGAATAGGCAACGGTTGCAATAGACCTCAGGCTTCTGATGCTCTGCTTTAATCTGCTGACAGATAGCACACATTGCCACAAATTCTGCTATTTCTTTCTTCATATGAGGCCACCAAAAATGCTTCCTTAAATCATGGTACATTTTAGTACTACCCGGATGAATAGTGTACCTGGATTTATGAGCCTCTTCCAGAACTCGCTGCTTCACTTCTCTTTCTGCAGGTACAAACAACCTGCCCGAAGCCTAACCACACAATTATCATCAATAGAAACTCCTTCCATTTTCACAATTTCAGGTAACCTGCATCTGCTCTCTGAGCCTCAATGATCTGCCAATATAAAAATGGCTCTACAGCACTAGCAGCTAGAATTGCCCGTCGCTGACTACTGGGCACATACAAGGAGCTCTGCTACTTCTTCATACAATTTCCATTCTTTAATCATCATCAAATTCATATATGCCTTTCTGCTCAAGGCATCAGCTACAACATTGGCCTTACCCGGATGGTAAGCCAAACTGAAATCATAATCCTTCAAATATTCAACCCATCTGCGCTGGCGAAGATTCAAATCTTTCTGCGAGAAGATATATTTCAAACTTTTATGATCTGTAAAAATCTCAAATCTCTCGCCATACAGATATGCCTCCTCCACATTTTTAAAGCAAACACACGCGCAATTCATAATCATGAGTGGGGTAATTTTCTTCTGCTGGCTTCAATTGCCTGGATGCATAGGCTATCACTTTACCATGCTGCATAACACTGCACCAAGTCCTCTCCTTGAAGCATCAGTATAATACAA
Source organism: Colocasia esculenta (assembly GCA_014218235.1). Lineage (NCBI taxonomy): Eukaryota > Viridiplantae > Streptophyta > Magnoliopsida > Alismatales > Araceae > Colocasia > Colocasia esculenta. The sequence continues at coordinate 137,426,404 of CM024761.1, forward strand.
AACCACCACTCCCTGCCGGTAATGTCAATAGGTGCTGATGTGAGTCTTTTCTTTAATTCCATGAAACTTCTCTGACATTCACCGGACCACACAAAAGGCACTCCTTCCTGGTCAATCTAGTCATAGGTGCTGCAATCTTAGAAAAATCTTGAATAAAGCGCCTATAATACCTGCTAATCCCAGAAAACTTCTAATAATCTCAGTTATTGTCTTAGGCACTCCCCACCTTGACACAGCTTCCACTTTACTCGGGTCCACTGCTACTCCCTTAGCTGAGATAACATGACCCAAAAACTGAATTTCCTTTAACCAGAATTCACACTTACTAAATTTAGCAAACACTGGTTATCTCTTACAACTGCAAGGTAAACCTCAAATGAGTTGCATGCTCCTCTTCAGATGCTGAATAAATTAGAATATCATCAATAAAGACCACAATGAATTGATCTAAATATGGATGAAAAATTCTATTCATCAGATCCATAAAACCTGCAGGAGCATTAGTCAACCCAAAAGGCATTACCACAAACTCATAGTGACCATATCTGGTTCTGAACGCTGTCTTATCTATATCCTCCTCTTAATTCTCAACTGATGGTACCCGGACCTCAAATCAATCTTAGAAAACACCTTTGCTGATTGCAACTGATCAAATAAATCATCTATCCTCGGCAACGGGTACTTATTCTTGATGGTCACATCATTCAATTTTCTATAATCAATGCACATCCGAAAACTTCCATCTTTCTTTTTCACAAATAAAACCGGCGCTCCCCACGGGGAATGACTCGGTCTAATAAACCCTTCTGCAACAACTCTTCTAATTGCTTCTTTATTCTTTAAGTTCTGCTGGTGCCATCCGATATGGAGCTTTAGAAATCGGCATGGTACCTGGCAGCAACTCAATAGAAAAGTCCACTTCTCTGTGTGGAGCTAAACCAGGCAATCTTCCGGAAAAACATCAGCAAATTCCCTAACCACGGGAACTGCTTCTATTGGCTGACTGGCCGCTACCAAACTTACCGAGGCTAAATAAGCCACACACCCATCATTTATCAACTTTCTAGCTTTAATTGCAGAAATTAGAAACTTGGTATAAAAGGCATACCTTGATATTCAAACACTGCACCATTAGGATGACAAAATCTGATCCTTTTCTTTCTGCAATCTAACATTGCTCCATACATCTCAAGCCAATCCATACCCAGAATGATATCATAATCTGACAACTGCAGGGCATACAACCGACCCGGCATCTGGTTCCCTTCAATCATAACAGGAGCTTCATCTATATAGCTCGAAGTGAGTAAGAACTCACCTGAAGGAACCTCCACCACTAACTCACAAGACTTCTCTCTCTAAAGGATGAGCTATGCAATTCAGAATTCTTCGGAAATAAAAGAATGAGAGGCACCTGAATCAAATAAGACTCTTGCTGAATATTCATAAAGAGGTAAAGTACCTTCTATCATATTTCGCCTCTGCCTGGGCTCGGGTGATAGCCATAACCCGGCCTCTCCCTCGCTGCTGCGGTGCTCCTCTACCACGACCTGCCTGTGGCTGCTGGAACTGCTGAGGCTGCTGCTACTGCACACCTCTGCCATACCCATATTCTCTTGCATAGGGACAATTGCGGATCAAATGTCCCGGCTGATTACAATTATAACATCTATACCCTGGAGGAACAATAGGCTGCCTGGCAGTGCTCTGCTGCGACTCCTCCACCTCAGGCCTACCTCGGCCCTGCTGCAACTGCTGACGACCTCCCCATCCTCTTCCTTTGCCTTTAAATGCTTGCTTTAACTTCTGGCCCCATTTCCCGAAACCAGATGAAGAAGGTCCTGCTGGTGCCTTGCCCTTGCTTGCACCTACTGTCTGCTGCGGTAGCCGGAAACTACCTGAACCTGACTCGCCCACCTGACGAGTCCGAATAGACCTCTCCAAAGTAGCTGCCCTCTGCTTGCTTCTTCCACTGCTTGCACTTCACATGAGAGGTACTATCGCATCCTGCAATTCCACTCTCAAACCTCTGATAAAATACTCAACCATCATATATTATCTGAAACCACATATGGCGCATAACGGCTAAGTGCCATAAATCTCATCTGGTACTCTAAGACTGAAGAGTTACCTTGCTGGAGAGTTCGGAATTGCTCTCTTTTTACTTGCTGCACTTGGATCGGAAAGAATGTATCATTGAACACATCAAGAAACTCCGGCCAAGTGATAGCTTCTTCCGTCCTGCCTGCAAAAGTGGTTTGCATCTTCAATCGCCACCATTCCAAGGCAAAGCCTCTCAACTGATAAGCAGCTAATACCACTCTATCCGCTGCCGGACACCTCATAGTCACAAAAACTCTTTCTATTTCATGAACCCAATGCTCAGCTGTATCTGGATTCGGCCCTCCTGAATAAGTAGGTGGCTGCAATCTCAGAAATTTCTCCACCTGCATCACTGGTTCTTCTGCTATCAATACTGGTGGTGGTGGTGGCACAGGTGCTACAAAAGGCACCTCCATTCTCGGCGGAACTGGAGCTACAGGTATTGCCTCTCCATCCCCAGGTGGCACTGCAACCGGTGGTACTGGCGCCTGCTGATCCATTCTCGCCCGATATCCGTGAGGCTCTCCCAAATTCTTTCTATCATACGCTGGGCTTTCCTCCGGATCATCTCCTCCACCACCCCAATCTCTCCTATCAGCCATTTCAGAAATTTCTACATACACAAAACACCAGAACAAAAATCAAAACCACGAATGATAAAAAACCAGGGTCCCTACCAGCAGTGTATAATGACCGAAATAAGGCTATGTATCTTTCTAATTCCCTTATATAACACGGACCTTGCTCTGATACCAACTGTGACGGAACGCCTCGGCCAAGCCTGTTAAACTGATAACGTACTTGATCCGAGTCCGCCTCCCGCGAACGGGCCGAAGCCTCGCAGGGATACCAAACCACAGTCCGTGTAAACATAAAGGAACACACCACATTTCATATATATTTCACAGTTTTACATAGCCAAATTTCCACAAAAACTGAAAAGAGGTACAAGAGCCTGGGGCATACCCCGAGGTACAACTGAAGAAAGTAAATAACTACAAAACTACACTGCTGGAGCTACTCTGCTGGAGGTGCTGACCCTGCACCGCTACGACGCGGCCCAGAACTGGACGTCGGACGAGAGACGTCCTCCTCGCTCTCACCTGTGGGGTAGGGGTGAGCCTCTCTAGTCACTGGCTCAGTAGGGAACTCCCCCAAAACCGAGCAAACCAAACGCCACAGGTACGAAAGCAATAAACAATACCAACAATTTATAGAACAGCTAAGCAGGTAAGTAAAGCTGTAAAAGTACTCACCGTCTGCCGACTACGAGAAACAACAGTAATAATTAAACGGCAAACCAGTACAGGTGTACAAGCTAAAGTAGAGACAGCCAACACGAGCCACGTGAACTGGTTCGCGACACCAGAAACTGACTCGGAAACTAACACAGGTCTACCTCTCAGTCTCGCAGCCACGGACGAAAGGTCCAGCTGCCGCTCCACGTAAAAAGGTCAAGCAACTGTGGAGACCAACTAAACACCACCACCTGCAGACCACACGGTCACAGGCCCATGCCTGGCACCTCAGGAGACCCTGGCCCGGGCTCTCTAGAGTGAGGCACTGGAAAAGGACTAGCTGGGGACCAGTGTCGACTACTGGTGTCCGTACCCCCAACTACGAGCGCGCTACAAGTGACTAAAAACAAACTCAAGTGTCATTGTCCCACTGTCGTCTTTCTCTCAGCCGGACGTACAACTCAACACAGGAGTGAGGGTGTCCAGGTCAGACGACACAGACCTCGACGGTACAACACAGTACCGGGACAAAGCCCCAAGCTAACAGCCTGGCTCACAAAGAACCTGGGGCACCCAACTGGAGAGGTAACCACGGTAGGCGTCGTACTACTCGCCACGTACACAGAACCACGTGCACGTCACACACAAACTGTTGGCCCTTTTGGTACGGCAGCAAGCTAACCTAGGGGGGGGTGAATAGGTTTTTCTGAAATCTGAAATATAAACTTAAACACAGAAATTAACACTGAAGGTTTGGTTAGTTTAGTGTGATAAAGAGTAGCAGTGCGGAAGCAAATAAACAATCACACAAATAACACAAGAGATTTATCCTGGGTCGGCCCTCCCACATGGAAGTCCTACGTCCAGTCCCCAAGCAACCTCTTGGGATTTCACTAACCAAGGGTACAGTCCCCCTTAAGGACACTACAACACCCAGCACCCCAGCTGGTCTTCTTCTCTTTCCCGGGCAAGAAGGCAACCCACTTCTCTTACAGGTAAAGAAGCCAACCTCCTGGTACAAACCCCAGTGCGGTTCTGCTAGACACAAAACCCTAGCTATGTTCTACACTGTATACAGTCCTACAGCTGGACAGAAGTCTTTCTTAGAAAAGAAAGAACAAAGCTGAGAGTTGGAACAAATAAAAACCAACTAAAAGAACTCTCAGCAAAAGACTCTCTCCCCAGATTACAAGATGCATAAGAGAGAGAGAGAAGAGAGGAGAAGGAGCTTGAATGCTTCAGTGCTTCAGATGCTTGAACACTTCTTCTTGGGCTCAGGCTCTTTCTCTCTTTTTCTTTGAGTGTATTTGGAGTTCAGGTTCCTCACTGGTTGTACACTAATTAAAAGGATCTTCAGGAAAACTCCTTCTGCTTCTTCAGCCTTGCTTCATCTTTTATATGAGCAATTTGAATAAATCCGTTGGAGTTCTAGCCGTTGCTCATCTTCTCTTTCTTCTGATAATTTGTGGTCTACGAGGTCTGCAAGCATAGAAAAAGTGTTTAGATAAAAGAGTGTTTCTGTCAAAAAAGTCATACCTTTATGTTTCCTGATGCCACCAGAAGTGGTAAGTAATCTCTCTTTTGTTGGCAGGAGAGAAGAGATCTAGAAAGATAAGCAAAAAGATCTCCTGTCAGAAAGATAAAGGATTACGCAAATCAAGAATATTGACTTTTTCACTAGATGCCAAAAACATTTTAAAATATAAAGGAAATCTATGTTTTTACAAAACGAATTCGTGAGAGCAAATCCTTATGAGAGTTACAAAAGAATCCTGTGAGAGTTACAAAGGAATCATATGAGAGTTACAAAGGAATCCATGTGAGATCGATTCCTTAGAGAGCGAATCCTTATAAGATCGATTCCTTTAGAGAGCGAATCCTTATGAGATCGATTCCTTTAGAGAGCGAATCCTTATGAGAGTTACAAAGGAGTCTGTGTGAGTACAAAGGAATCCTTATGAGTTACAAAGGAGTCTGTGTGAGTACAAAGGAATCCTTATGAGTTACAAAGGAGTCTGTGTGAGTACAAAGGAATCCTATGAGTTACAAAGGAGTCTGTGTGAGTATAAAGGAACCTATGAGTTACAAAGGAGTCTGTGTAGTTACAAAGGAATCCTTATGAGAGTCACTTATCGAATCCTTTGAGAGCGAATCGTATGAGAGCAAATCGATGTGGAGTCACTTATCAATCGTTATGGGACCAAACGATGTGGAGTCACTTATCAAATCGTTAGGTACCAAATCGATGTGGAGTCACTTATCAAATCGTTATGGGACCAAATCGATATGAGAGTCACTTATCAAATCGTTATGGGACCAAATCGATATGAAGTCACTTATCAAATCGTATGGGACCAAATCGATGTGAGAGTGAATCCTTATAGCAGTGAATCCTTATGGGAGCGAATCCTTATGACAGTGAATCCTTATGGCACTTTGCGAACCGAAATCGATGTATATTGAATGGACATCGATTTATCTGTTTAGTGCAAATCATTACAGAATAATGTCATAAAATTATATTTATTAGAAAATCATGATATTTAATTTATTATTAGAAAATTCATGCTATTATATTTAATATTCAATTATCATGTAATGTATATTTATTAAGAAAAACATGATATTAAATATTTTTAATAATAATTAATTAACATAATTTTGTTATCACCAAAATAAAAGGTAAATATAGGAGTGGTTCAACACAAACCACGTGAAATCTCACGTAAACCACAAGTAACCACGGTCCACTACACGTGAACCCAATTGACTCGCGTAAACAACACGCAGTCACCGAAGTAAGCAACTAACTGCATACCTTGTATGCTAAACACAAGAACCAAGTGCACTCAGTGCACCTCATGCGTCACCCATATGCATTATCGGTAAAAGCCGTAATTAACTGTTCCTGCTCACACACATGCTGACGGCAACATCGATTGCCGCTTATACCAAGTCAACGGCAAGGGACCTGGCCGTTAACATCTTGGCTGAGGAGCTTGGCGACAAGCGATCTTGACGCCAAGTTCTCCGGCCATAAACCCTGCAGAAACCCTAATCCGGCTCTGCGGGTTTTCTAACTGTTCTAACTACAGAAAATCGTATAGAAACTATTCTTTTAACATGCAGGAACCCAATATAACCCACTACAACATGCTTCATACATTAAACTACTCAAACCACCCATTATGCCCATATGGTGCAACTTGATCCAAACTTGCATTATCATGTTAATTCCGGTGGTTATGATGAGTTTTAATGTTTCTATGGAGCTACCAGGGTTCGTCCCCTACCTCAGAACGCGTTAGAATCTCCCGCATCCCCCGGTTCACGCCGAGCCCTCCGCGAGCTCCCACGCGAATTGCACCACGCCGCGACGTTTCCCCCCGCGCAATTCAGCGATGCCGCGCGTTCTAACGTCGTCCAACTACTCCTTGGTACCTGTTGGAAGCTTCAGAGACTCGGGGGCAGCAAGCTGGGGCAAGAGGGAATGAGAGTGAGCTGAGAGAGCTGCCCTCGGGTGAGCCTATAAGCTGCACCATTCTCAGGTTGGAGTCAACCCCCATGCCGCCAATAGCAACCGCCACCCTCTGCGTCCACACCTACTGCCGCCAAGTTCAAGAAGTCAACGTCCACTAACCTGGACGCCAACCAGTCAACGGCCACCCCTGGCCGCCAACTCCAACTGAACAGCAGCAGGTCCTGTTTCATTTCAGGACCAACCCTGCTCTTCACCTGCTCAAACCACACACCCACACCATGCATTCCACACAACCGACTCACACTGGCCTCACAACGGCCGCCACAACCACAACACACACGATCCGCATGGATCCGAAAGACACGCGACGTTACACATTAGATCAGTGAGGTTTTCTATTTGGATGGATCTATAATCTGGAGTATTTTTTTAATTGCTCAAGTTTCTGCTGCGATTAGTATCAGATCTATTCAAGCCCGTAGATCTGTTCACCCTACATCTTCGATCCTCCAATGGTATTAGAGCGGATAAACCTCTATGATCATTGATCTGATTTTTGAATTGATTTCTTGATTTCAAATCTGTCTTCATCTCTAATCAGTTTATGTTGTGCTCATAACGTGTTTGCATGTTTGCTTAGTTGAGTTCACATTGTGACTTACATACTTGTTTGCTGATTTCTGCATTGAATAGATTGCTGATAAGTAAAGTAGAATATGGCTGAATACTCCAGCATCATGAATAGAACTATGGTTATTGATTTTGATGATGCTAATGCTAACTCTGATGTTATTTTGCAAAGAAAAGTAAAAATAGAAAGAATGCTAGCTCTCATGGCACACTTAAGAAGTTCCAAAGATTCATCATTTAATGAGTCAGAAAAATCAAGAAGTTCAAAGAGCTTGGTAAATTCTAAAAACTCTCATGGTTGTTCTTCTGATTTTAAAGAAGATGAAATGTCCTATGTGGAATTGGAACAGTTCTGTGAGCATGTGTAAGAAAAACGAGAAGATGAAATCTATTATTAAAAAATTAATAAGCAAGATTGAATTGCTTAAAGATTATGCTTAAGTAGGGGTGGCAATGGGCCGGGCCTGGGTTGGCCCAGGTCCAGCCCGGTCTCTAACCGACCGGCCCGGGCCTGGCCCGGCCCAGGGCGAGGCCCAGTTTTTAGAAACCCAGCGCGGCCCAGGACGATTATGTAAAGCCCGGCCCAGGCCCGGCCTCGCCCGGCCCGATTTTACCTTGTTAAAGGTATTCTTATTATTTTTATTTATTTTCACAAGAAGATTTATGTTCATTGAATCAAAACAACATAAAATAAATATTATACTAATATAATAAACTTATTTCTAGTTATTACAAATATGAAAAAAATATTAAGTCATTAAACATAACTCTACAATACAATTTTCAATCCAAAATTTTATAATATTAAAATTACCGCCGTGTCACTTTTTTTTTTTTTTAAATACCGAGCCACCGGGCCGCCCGGGTCGCGCCGAGCCAAGCCCGGGCCCGGCCCAATCTTACTCCGAGCCGGTCTTAAAATTTAAATGAGATTAAAATATTCAGCCCAAGCCCGTAAAAAATCAGGCCGGGCCACCGAGCCTTCGGGCCGGCCCGGCCCAATTGACACCCCTATGCTTAAGCTTTCTGTAAAGAAAATGAAGAACTGAAAATAGAAATTGAACAATAAATTGAATATGAAATTGTACAAATTGAAAAAGAGAACTTGTGGGAGGAAGTTAAAATTTGCAAAAACAAATTGAATGGATTAAAGAAAAAAATGAGCTATTGGAATATGAAACTATTGATTTGAAAAATAAAAATAAAAAATTGGTTGATCTCAATAAGAACTTTAAATTTGACAATGATCAATTAAACAAACAAAATTCCAATATGGCTCATGATCATCAAATAAATGAGAAATGCAAACAACTTGTTTACGAAAATCATCATAAAAAGAAGATTGAAAACATGTTGCATGACAGACCATTGAATGATGAATGCAACAATTTTAAGAAGAAAATTGCTCACTTGGAAAATCATATTGTTCAATTTGAAAATGAAAAGAACAAGATGAAAAATTGTCTAGATATCATGCTAAACAAACTTCATATTTCGATCTCACACTAGACATTCACACACAATGTTTGATTGATTGTCTCACACATTAACTACACACAATCATATTAGATCAGTGAGGTTTTATATTTAAATGGATCTATAATCTGGAGTAATTTTTTTAATTGCTCAAGTTTCTGTTGCGATTAGTATCAGATCTATTCAACCCCCCCCCTTCTAGATCCGTTCACCCTGCATCTTCGATCCTACAGGTGGCCCCTGGGTCGGCCTTCGCATTGGTAACTCGTCAACCTTGGGCGACGTGTTACCAGTGAAGGCGTCTACCTAGCTGGATGCATTATTGTTGTGACAGGCCTGTCTGACACATTCATGTAGGGACGTGGCGGTAGAACGCATTCATGTTGCGGCTTCTTTCTCTGACGCATTAACCTTGCATGTTGGTTTCTCCCTGTTTGTAGTTGTGCAAGGTTGGTCGGTGCTTGTGTGAACTGAGTTGGGTTCCCTACTCAATCCTTGACTAGTTGTCAACGTGTTTCCTCATGTTTATGGGTTCGAGCATTGGGTGTGGACTCTGGGGCCCGTTTCGTCTAGAGTTCAGCCTTTAGGTGAAGGACGCGGTGATTCACCATGCTACATCCTCAGCTGGAGGTGGCGCCCTAGTTGTCGTGTTGTGAAGGCGACTCACTGAATGTCATCGCTAGTGGCGACAATCGTTGGGCTACCTTCTGATTACAGTTGCATCTACCTACCTTTCCTTCCGGGGTATCAAGCTTCTAGTTGAGTTGCACGTGCTTGTGATGGTTGACGGCCCTCTCGAAAGCCTCAAGAGGTGGGTCTATACGTGCCTCATGCTTGTTGGGTTATCAAGGGTTACAAGCTAGCTATGTGGCATGCTTCGTTGTTGTGCTTGCCCAGCCTGTTCTCTATTCTCCTAGTGCTTGACACTTGAGGGCTTGTCCCTTTGAGAGGTTGTTACCATTCCCTGGAACCTCCATCCTCGTGAGCCTGTTGAGGGAGTACTCCAGGCTACGAGCATGCTCGAGTTTAGTGACTCTGGAGCAGAGGGGAAAATGGTAGTTGGATAACTACACCTAGTCGTTTGTAGATCTCTCTTAGCTGGGGAGGGATGCCTAGGTGGTTGTGGAGTTTCTTCCCGGTGCTGCCCAGACAATCCGTTCTCCTACTGCCTCTCCCTGCGTAGTTCTAGAGCCGCATAGTGGTTGCCAGGCATAGGAATGTAGCTTGGTTAGGCTGCAATTGTTATTGTTGTATGGTGTTCTCTTGAGGTGGCTCACTGACCTCACTCTTCCGGGGAGGTTGTAGGCAGGAGCCGGCTGGCGAGCGGTGAGTAGCCTATGGGTGCTCTCGACTTCCAGTGGCGGTGGCGTGGTTGCTGTTGCTATGATGACGTTTCTCTTATGGCGTGTTTCCAAGTGTGGTTCGTTGTCTTAGCTTGCACAAAGGTTGTAGCCTAGCCATGTCTAGCTTCCGAGGGTGTTGTTAGTTCGACACCTGATTGTGGTGCCCTGTGCTTTCCGTTGTATCACGGTTTGTGTGTTGTATTCTCTCTTTGGCTCTGAGGTGGGCCACTGGCTTTGCCGACAGTTTGAGGGCTAGCGCGAGTGTGTTTCCATCCTTGGTTGGTGTACTGAGGGATGGAGTGGGGTGGCTTCCAACTCAGGTGCTTTCTTGATATCTCCGTTCCCTGGACATTAGTTCGTGGTGGATCCTATGTGTGTCCGTGTGTGGTGTGCCGACCTCGTGGTGTGTCCGAGGTTCGGTTATTGTTGTGTGGCTTCCCAACATCGTGAGGGCTTGTGTTGGCCATGCTTGTATGGTGAGACTCTGTTCTTACGTGGTTGCTCCATGGTTTCCATGAGCTCTTTGTTTCAGCGTGTGTGCCGAGGGCTGCTTCTGCGTGGTGCCTGACTCCGCTGGTTCTGCGGTGGTTGTGTGTGGCCCGACCTTGGTTGGTGGCCATGGTGTTATTCCATTTCCGATGTTTTGTAGTAGCTAGTCTTGTTGTTTCCCAATTATTGCTTTCTAGTGTAGCTACTTTACTGCTTTCTAGAGTTCCTACTGCTTTGACCAGTAAAGAATTGGTAATCCCTACTAGGCCTTGTTTGCGAGGCTTACCCCCTACTCTCTTCATCTAGGGGCTCATCGTTGCAAGAGCTCAGTGTCGGACGGTTGATGAGGTGGTTAGTGGAGCCGTATGCTGCCAGCAACAGTGAGAGCGAGAGTGTGTGAGCTCTAGTACCGGAGTGAGTTGAGACTTGTGTTTCGTAAGTCCTCGAGGTATGTTCCTTAAGGACTACACTTTTTTTTCTTGTACCTATACTTTTATTTGGGACATGTTGTACAGACTGGTGTATATTGTACATACTATTATAGTTATTTGAATTCAATGCTTATCTCACTCGACTATTCTTCTAACACTTCTGGATCTTCGGATCTGTGGGTGGCGACGCGGGCTCCGGGGTCTCTAACGGGGGTTCGGGAGGCGGGGTCATTACATATGGTGAGGAAAATCTTATGATCTCTACCCAATCAGTGGACTCCCAAAGTCACTACTGTAGAAGGAGCAAATGACCTATCCACAATGTCACACAAAAGTTCATCGGGTCACTAATGGCCCTTGAGATAACCATGGAAAGATTGGGTGAAAGCACTTCAAGGAAGAAAGTGAGCAATGCATTGAAAGCTGAAGAAACAAGCTCAAAAGAATCCAGTGTTGATGAGAGCAGTGACATAGGCAGTGATGAGAAAGCATTAATATCAAGGCAGCTACAACACATACTAGCCAAGAAGAAATATCATTCAAGAAGAAAGTTCTTCAAGAAGAACAAAATAGCTAAAAAGCCAGAACCCACATACTACAAACGCAAGCAACCAGGACATTTGAAGGCAAAATGTCCCAAACTAAAGAAGGAGCACAAGAAGAAAGAGCCTTCAAAGAAATATAAGAAATTCAAAAAGAAGGCCATGGCAGTAGCATGAAGCAACGAAAAAAGCTCATCTGATGACTTCAACACAGATGAACAAGAAGATGAGAAAGCAAACCTTGCTTTAATGGCAACTGCTGATGAATAAGTAACCTCTGACACCTCATTTGACTCATGTTCAGAATTAGATGATGATGATTTAGAAGAAGCATTAATGAGTTATATGAAAAATATAAAGATGCGACAAAACAATTAAAGATATTAAAGAACAACTTTGCATGTTTAGAGAACACCAACTTAGACCTAAATCTAAAATTGAACAATTTGAAAAACAAATTGAAGAACTAAAACATAGAAATAGCGTGTTATGTGAAGATCTAAAAGAAAAGAACAATAAAATTGAAAGCTTAGAAAATAATACTTTGAAGAGCTAAAGGAAGAAATAAAGTATCTAACAAAAGAAAATGACTATCTAAAAGACAATATAGATAAACTAACTAATGGCAAATCATCTCTTATACTATAAGGAGCAAGGAGAAGTGGTAAAAAGAAGTATGGTGTAGGCTACACACTACCTGAAAGCGAGGAAGAAATAATATATTCTGAATAATATCCTATACCAAAAATTTGTACCCAAAGGTAACTATATTAATAGGAACAGAAGAAAACAAAACATTAAGTATCTACATGCAAATCAAATCTCTTGTTGCACTCACTGTAACAAACTAGGTCATACTATAAAAATGTGTACAACAAAAATAGAAAATGGATTTCTAAACTCACTTATCATGGAACTAACCTTCAAGGACCCAAGAGGATTTGGGTATCTAAATGTAATGATTTTTCTACAGAAAAAACTTCGAGCATCCAAGTGGTACCTAGAGATACTCAAGGCATATGACAGGTGATCGAAGTCTATTCACTCTATTCCTTTGGAGATAATGGAAAAGGACAATTATCGGATGTGGTACAATGGGTAGTAAGAAGAAAAATCTGATTGAGGAAGTTCTATGTGTTGAATGATTAAAGCATAATCTAATAAGCATTAGTCAACTATGTGACAAAGGACACCAAGTACAGTTTAAAGAATCGAAGTGCAAAATAATCAAGAATGGTGAAATTATAATTGAAACCCTTAAAGAAAAAAACTTGTATGTACTACATTTGTAGGAACTCAAAGATCAGGGTGTATATCTTGCAGCAAAGAAGAATGGAGATGCAGAGCTTTGGCATAGAAGACTGGGTCGTGCAAGCTTAGATGTTATCAAGAAATTGATAAAACATGACCTGGTAGAAGGACTTCCCAAGATTAACAAAAAGAGCAGTAGTATTTGTTACGCCCTCGATTTTTTTTAGCAGCTTGATAAATCGAGAGATGCGACTGTTGTCTCCATGTGCTTGATGTTTTGAAGTTGACAAAATTAATTTATGATGAAGTATTTGATTTTGAGTATGTTGTGGATTTTATGTAAATTTATTTAAGATACTCATAAGCCATTTACCTCGGTTAATTTGATATGCTAATGAACTCAACAAGGTTTTCATGGTGATTGGAGTTCACACAGGCCAAGGTGAATGTTTAAGTATTTCAAATGTTAGATTACAGACTAACTTGATTTCTGCACTTTTGCAGGAAATCGATCGACCGATCCAGGGTAATCGGATGACCGACCCAGCTAGTACAGTCTGGTACTGTAGCAGTCAGCAAGTCGATCGACCAACCTTTGAAAATCGGTCGACTGATTATCAAGACCAATCGATTGAAGGTCAGCCCAATCAATTGATGAATGAAGGGCCAATCGATTGTTCCCAAGGTTTCGATTGCTAAAGGATAGATCGGGCGACCGATCTGAAGAATTCGGTCGACCGACCTAGCCAGAAGATTTGGCAATGGGACAATCAAAAAGTCAGAGGACCAACTTGAGGAAATTGGTCGACCAATCCGCCATCCGAAGCAGAATCACTTCGTATATTCACGTTGTATTTCTGCCATCCGAAGCATCTTGACTTCGGATGTCACGAGTTACACTTGGCCAGTCGAAGTGTCGGTACTTTGGATGTTCACCTAAAAACTATTCTATCTGAAGCATCGGTCGAAGCTAAATCGGAAGTCGGTTGACCGAAATTCCAGAATCGGATGACCGAATGTTCAATTGATGTGCCAACCGAAGTCCCAATCGAAGCAAAGTTGAAATCGGACGACCGATCTGAAGAATTTGGTCGACTGATTCCAGTAACCTAGTTTCCATCTTGGACAGGAATCTTTCTTATCTTGGACTCTACACGAGCTTATCTTCTGATCTATGGCCAAGAAGAAGTCCAGTGGTCGTAGGACTCAAGGTAGAAGTTTCTCTTGGCTGAAATATTAATACCCATCTTCAAAGAAGAAGTCTAATCATCCTCAGAGGACAAGAACGAAAAGGTGAACCAAAGCTTCCTCCATATCTTCTTCCTTACAGTTTGCTGATTCAAGCTGAAGACTTTGGACGTCAAGGTTGATCTGCAACAACAGTGCATCGTCTAAGGAAGCTTCTAAACTGTTGAGACTTCAGCTTCAACATTTTCTCAACATCGCAGACAGAAGAATTCTGAAACTCTGTTTTCTATTTATTATTTCTCTTGTTCCTTGCGTTGAGAAAATCCTCACAACCTTTATTCTTGTGTGTGTGTGAGAGTTGTGCTTGTGGTTTATGAGTGATGTGTGTGTAGGTTTAGACAGCAAGGCCTTGTTGTTGTTGAGACTGCGTGTGTGTGTGGAGCGTTTGTACTCTGTATCTCCGGCCAAGTTCAACGTAGTGTGTTGCCACCTCACATTTGTGAGGGGTGGACGTAGGGGCACAATTCTTGTGTGACCAAACCACCTAAATAACTGCGTACTGTGTGGTTTGCTCCTTTTATTCTATCTCTTCTATGTACGTAGTTAGCTTGTGGTAACGAGTCTGGTGCGATAGTGTTTGTTTGTCATATCAAATTAGATCAAGTTTTAATTTGGTAGTCACCAATTCACTCATCCCCTCTTGGTTGTACATTGCACACGTTCACTTCAGCAACAAGCAAGCATTTAGAAGCCATAGACAAATAACTAATTTAAGTAGGGCCCATAATCTAATAATCAAATTAAATCTCTTCCTTTACTCATCATGAATAAATATTACAATCTTCAATGTCAAAATAAGAAGAACAACTCTCTCCTTAGTATTCTATCTGTCACTCAAAAGAAAAATAAAAATTATCGTAATGATCAACCTCTCACTAAATAACTAATGACGACTCTCTATAGTGTACTTCACACTCGACACACAAATCTCATCATTAAACTTTATTCTTCATTTTCGCTGCCTGAAAATGTTAAGTAACGTAATGAGCTTACGCCTAGTAGGATTTACATCTAAATGTGCGGGCAATGATATAAGCGGTTAACATTTTAATAAGTAGAGTTTCTACAAGAACAAGCTGACAGAATGTGCATGACGTAACTAATGAGTACGAATGGCTGAACAAAGTGGAATACTCAACGGATTGCATAGTGAATCATATAGTGACTTTCATAAGCAATGAACATGGATATCAAGAATGAGAACATATCATATGAACAAGAATTGGTCATATTCACAATTAACACATATTCACATAGTCAAACATATCATATAAAGACGATGGCACATTAAAATCTTGCACACATACCGGTGTCATGCCACACATCACAAGTCCATACTCCTGTGGTTAATAAGTACGTTGTGATGCTCTTCCCCAAGACCAGACATGGCCCTTATTGTAACGCCCCGACACGGAATATCGGAGCGGAATTATAGCTATTAAATAGTACAGAGCAAGAAATAAATAACAAACCATTGCACAAATGGAATAATATCAAATAAACTCAATTTCATTAATAATCCACCAAACATCATTACAATCACTAATATCCCATCAACTTCATGGACTAACTATTACATCAACGTATCAGAGCCAAAACTAGGGCCCATAGTACTTTATTGAAATCCAAACTAATACATCGTAACTATCTGACTCATTCTAACTAACTAACTACTAAAGCACATGTTGCTGAAAACGGTCACTCCTGAGCATCCTCCTCAGTCCCATCCTCGTGAGTGTGGTATCCATCCGACTCACCTGAAACACATTAAATAAATACGCAGGATGAGCGAATAATGCCCAGTATGACTTAATATCTCATGAGAACAAGCATGGTTTAAATAATTAATGTCTTAAGGCAGAATAACTATAGAGAATAGTCATGTAGATCAAGTAATGATAACGAGAGAACAATAGCATATGGCACAGGGAAAAATAGCACAACGAGAACGATAATAGAATGGTCATGTAATGATATAGCATGTAAATTGCACAACGGTGCACTAGTAACGATAACGATTGCACTGGTATAGATAACACTTTGATTGTCATAGATTAATCTTGATAGTATAATGGCGCTGGATGCATGCCGTATACACCCTTGATCATTTTAACTCCCATGAGCACTAGCACTTTTCGGGCGCTCCTCCCAGGACTAGATCGGGCCCCATTGCGCTGGCATTAGTCATTTCTTTATCTTAGACAATCACACGAATGGCCAATAGAGTACCAAGAAATAGATGAGATTAGTAGACGAACTAGACGAGAGTGTAGAGAGAACGTGAACAGATGAGAGGATATAGATAGTAGACGAGATAGGGACAATAACGTAAAACATGATAAACAACGATAGTCACAGTTGCACGGCACACCCTCGTGGGCCGGTAGTCTGGTAGAAATCACCACCGCCCACTAGCCGTGCTATGAACACAGGCTAGATGGTCCGGTGTGATCACAAGATAAGGAGAGATCACACTAAGGCCATGGATCGTACTGATCCCTAAGGTGTAACAGGTTTTAAGGTACGACCAGCTCGTTGGCTAAGGACGTGCGCCAAAGCCAAGAAGACTTACGGAGGCCTTGACAAGGAGTCACTGGCCCAGTAGAGAGTATTCCCGATGGAGAGGTGGTCCAAATCAAGAGAAAGTGTGTAAAAACTAGTCCGTCGTGCCTCGAGTGCTCGAAGGCCGAGGGAAACGGTATCGGTGTTCAAAACGCGTGTATAAAACGAAGACAAGTGTCATTAATTAAAATAGGAAATTTAGTCATTTATTTTGCTAAATTACCAGATACATTATTGACTAATTTATTTGGGGTCAAATGGCAAGCATGAAGGTTATGTGTGTGCAAGTGTACGAAATCAAGAGAACATGTATAGTTGTGCATCTAGCTTTTAAATTAAAATTTTTCATGTAATTAATACTCATTATTAATTAACAAGTTATTATCTAACATGTTAGCATTTAAATAGGGTCAAAATGTCAAAAAGACAGGGTTATATCAGCAAACCTTATGTTCTGGTCGTATTACTGAGGTCGCGACGTCGGCCTCTGTTGCGTTCAGGTCGCGACAGGGCTAACCGGCGCGTTCAGGTTGTCAGGTCGCGACGGGCTTAAAGGCCGCAATCAGGTCGCGACCCACAGGGCTGTTGCGTTAAGGCCATCGCGACACCCACGCATGTCGCGTTCAGTCAAACTGGCGCTGGGGGTGAACCGGCGGACAGGTTGCGACCAGTCGACCTGTCGCGTTCAGATTGCGACGAGTCCTGGTGTCGCGACCCCCTCTGAGGTCGCGGCGGATCGGGCCGTCGCGATCTCAGGGAGTGGCCCGAGCCCAGAAAAGAGGGATTTGCCCTTTTTCCAAGTGGGTCTACATGATAAAGGGCTATTCAAAATTCGATATAAAATCACTCAGTGATCCAAAAAGCATGAAACTAGTTTTAAACGGAAGTAGACTCATAGATCTACCAACATACATGATTAATTCGAAAATAGACAAGGTTTATGCATGCTTTGATTACGTTGCATTTCGGTGACCTAAACATGTGCAGTCATGGATCAACGAATTAATTAGCGATGGATACATGATGAAAATTAGGGAAAATAGGGGCGTTTGAAAGCTAACATGATGTAGTATTTATGAGAATTTTCTCATGACATGGGTTCGAGTATGCACATAGTTTGAAAGTAAACATGAAGGTTCAGGTACATGGATATGACAGGGTTTCAAGGAATTAATTCTCCCTCATGGGAGATCGAAATAGAGCGAAACTAGAGGGCTTTTGTACGGGATCATGAAATCTACCTAGGGTAATTTTTACATGAATTTGGCTTGAGAGATTGCCTACCTTTCGTTGCAGTAAAGAAAACCCTAAGTTTGGTGACGAAGAAGAGCAATTCCCCCTTTGATCCAAGCCTTCTCTCCTCGCTCCTTCGTCCTCCAGCCTTTGCCTTCGTCTCCCAGAACTCCATAAGTGAACTATGGGGCGATAGGGTCGAATTGGGGTGTGTATGGCTTGCTACAAGAGTCCTCCCTTCCAAAAACTCTTCCTTTTCTATTAAATCCAAAATTTCTATAATTATCACCTTCCCTCCTTGCAATTATCTCCTTCTTTGGATGGGGGAGAGGTTAATTTCGTGGGTTAAGAGTTAGGTTCTTTTTAAGATAGATTTTGAGCTATTTAGTAATTATTTAACCCCTTTTATTAATTACCTTTATTTTAAATCCGAATTTGACATAATTAGCTCCCATCTCATGATGGGCTCTCCACAATTGGGCCTAATACTTCATGTTAGGACCATTAATACAACCCATTTCTATTTTAGCTTAATGGGTATTGCTTTAATTTCCTTTTATTCCATTAATTCTCTTTTTATTCTAATTAAATACATTTATCTCACTTATAAAAAAATATTTTATTTTGGATTTTAAAAATCAAGGGTACTACACTTATTGCACAGACATTAGTCATTTGGACAGAAGTCTCACATTGTGCTGATCAAACATATACTTATTGTGGCCACAGATTTCTAAGAATAAGCGCATTGTAACAAGGACATGATCATTCATGGAGTTCAAAGGTATGATAGTTCAAGAGTTCAATCGGACAACATAACGACTTATTTTAAGTTCCATAAACATTTAATGTCTTGACAAAAGTATAGGCAAATGATAAATCGTAGACGAACATAGTGATTTCTATCTCTAGGGAACTTCATGGTACAACTAGCTCGGTCTCTATGAGGGAATACAAGTCATATATTGTTCTAATTAGTGTATACGAGATTCATGTGACTTCGATTAGTGAGTAGTTTAACTCCGATATATCAATTAATGATCAAACATCCTATTTATAAATCATTTACTGAAGACCAAGTCCTGGTTCTTCTTGAACTAAAATTGTTTTGGCGCCAAATCAAAGGTTATTTCAAAATTTTGGTTCATATCCTCTGTACAAATATCTTCTGCATATCTGAAGGTCTCAAACATTGAATGCAGTAGGTACTACTCTTCTGGCTCAGACTATATTTTCTTATCTTGTGTATGTTGCAATGATATCTCTCTTCTCTGGCAAATAAAAAGGCAACTACCTAGAATAGCAAGTTGTTAGCTGGAAAATGCGAACTGTCTGAAGAAAAAGGTATGGGGTGATT
Organism: Colocasia esculenta; assembly: GCA_014218235.1. Lineage (NCBI taxonomy): Eukaryota > Viridiplantae > Streptophyta > Magnoliopsida > Alismatales > Araceae > Colocasia > Colocasia esculenta. The sequence continues at coordinate 137,445,788 of CM024761.1, forward strand.
GACACGACTTTTCTTACCTAACACCATCGTCTTGGCTTTAAATGCTTGCAAGTGTTCGGTATTCACACGAAGCAAAGGTTAGACACTACTAATGTCTTGGAAACATGCACATGTTAAAGAAGAAGACACAATAGATTTCTCAATTGATATTTTCCATGAGTCTAGAAAAAGAAGAAGACTGCGAAACATAAAAAATAGTTTTTGTGTGAAGATTTTTCAAATTTGTGTAAAAAAGAACAGTTGAGTACTCAAGGAAAATCTCTCAAGATTCTAGTCTTCAAGATCTCTCTCTCTCCTACGTTTCTTCGATCTTTCTAGAGAGAGATAGCATTGAGTCTGAGTGTATTTCTTGTAAATCTAGTCTTCTCAGACTTTGTCTCAGATCAAGCCTTGCGATTGTCTTTCTTGTGCTTGGTCTAGGGACCTTCTACAATATTTTTTATGCTTCAGAGTTGTGCCTCTTCGTGTAAAGAGAAGGCTTATAGAGTTGTAGGCGTTGTTCCCCTTGATAGAAGGGAAGACTCATTGTAAACGGGGTGTTGTAAGTTCCTCTTTTGTGTGTGAAGAGAAGATCAACTGAGTTGGGTGTGCAAGCGTCCTTGAGGGGGACTATACCCTTGGTTAGTGAAATTCCAAGTTGTTCTTGGGGATTTGACGTAGGACTGAGGAGGTACTCAATGTCAAATCAAAATAAATCTTTGTCCATTGTGTGTGATTGTTTCTATCTTTATTTCCACTATCAACTAACATTAACGATCACGTTTAAGTCTTTATCTTGAGCGGCAAAAATTTCTATGGCAACCTATTCAACCCCCTTTCTCAGCTTGCTAAGTGGGCAACAACTTTGACTTATGAAGCAAGTCTTTGTAACACCCCATGTAACGACTCGACCTCCCGGACCCCCGCCAGGGACCCCCAAGGTCGCGCCGCCACCCACGGATCCGAAGACCCGGAAGGGTTAGAATTTAGTCCAGTGAGATAAGCAATGAATTCAAATAACTATAACAATAAAGTTTGTACATTTAATCAAGAAATTATGTACAACATGTCCCAAATAAAAGTACATGTACAGAAAGAAAGGTGCAGTCCTTAAGGGCATACCCCGAGGACTTGCAAAAAGGCAACTCTCAACTCACGCTACAAGCGCTCACGCTCACAACTCACACTGCTGGCAACGCACGGTGCAACAAACAGCCACCACGACCGTCCGACGACGAACTCCTGCTACAGCAAGTCCCTACATGGAAAGAGTAGGGGGGTGAGCCTCGCGAACAAGGCTCAATAGGGATTACCAGTCCCTTACCAGCCAAAGGAGTAGGAACTCCAACAACAGGGAAAGCAGAACTACTCTACAAAGCAGTAAAGCGAGAAACACCTACTGCAGAGTACTACAAAGCAGCGGAACAGAGCAACGCCTCGACCACAACCTGGGTCAGGCCAAACACGACTCCCACAAAACCAGCGGAATCAAGCACAATGCGGAAGCAAACCCTCGGCACACACCCGCCGAGACAAAGAAGCTCACGGAACACCAGAGCAACCACGTGAGACCCTAGTCTCACGACACAAGCACCAACATCTCGGACCTCCACTAGGTCGGGAAGGAACAACCAGGTGTCACCCCGAGAGACACCAAGCAACCACGTGAGAACGATGTCTCACCATAGGCACGGCCACCTCAGACCTCCACAAGGTCGAGGGCCCACAAGCAGAACCACCCTGCACCTCGGACACGCCACAAGGTCAGGGAACTACACACTCCAGTGCCACCACGGACGGTACCAAGGAACGGGTTACAGAAACCGCAGAAACGGAAACCACTAAACACGGACCACGAGGCCAAACTAACCAGCCCATGGAACTATACACGGCTAGGCTACAACCACCGTGCAAGCTAGGGCAACGAGAAACACATTCTCGAAAACAGCGTGAGAAACACCGTCATGCAAGAACACACAAGCCACCGCCACAGGCAGCTAAGAGGATGACTCACAGTCCACTCCTCCAGCTTGCCAGCCGTCGACTCCTGCTTACAACCTCCCCGGTAGAGTGAGGCTAGCGACTCACAGCAAAGAACAACACAACCACCGCAGCCCAGCCGAGCTACGGCCCCACGCCTGACCTCCCTACGCGGCTCCGGAGCCAATGTAGAGCGAGGCAGTGAGAAGGACTAGCTGGTCCACACCGAAAGAGCACCTCAACCACCTCGGAGACCCAGACCAGCTAAGAGAGCTCTACAAACAACTCACGCCGTTGTCCCCACCGTTTTCCCCTTCTGCCCCAAGTCAGAGACTTAAGCACGCCCGCTGTCCGGAGCAACACCATCTGACTCAGACGCGCGGGGCTGGGGGTCCAAGGAAATGGTAACAACCTATCTCGCGGACAAGCCCTCAAGTGCCGAGCACTGGGTGAAAGAGAACTGGCGTGGCAACCACCAACAGAAACAACACAGCTGGCTTGTAACCAAGACAAGCCCAACAGGCACAGGCACGCACGGCACCCCTTCCGGAAACCCCCAGAAGGGCCGTCGGCCAACGCCGGCACACAAGGCACGGCCCGAGAAATCGACACACCACAGACAGAACAGAAACCACCGCTCTTCTAATAATCGATTGACAGACAGACAATCGATTTTTAGACAGACGCGAGCCTCCTAGCACAACCACTAGGACACGGCCACAAAGGTGTCACCTTCGGTCACTGAACGTAGCGAACCAACCTGCCGTGTTCCCTACCAGAAGGTCCGGAGGGCAACCGTCCCCTAGGGCACAAGCCGATACGCCAACCGCGGCTACGAAAAACACCCGAGGTAAACCAGATCTTGTCGCGCCCTCCTCACCAATCGCGATACCATCGCGACGGGAAGGGCAATCACGACAAGCGGGTCGCGTCGGGGAAACGCGTCGCGACAACCAAGTTGTCACGACAAGGCAAAGCGCCGCGACAAGCTTGTCGCGATAGGGCTGCGCGTCGCGACAACAGCTTGTCGCGACGGGCAACCAAGTCGCGACACGACCCTTATAGCGACGGCCACCCGCGCCGCGATAAGGTCGCGTCCGACCGGGGCGACGCCTCCTCTGATGTCGCGACGTGCTCGGCGGTCGCGACATCAGCTGGAAGGCCGACCGTCGGGATGTTACATCCCGGGGTCGCCCACACACTACAACAAGCACCACAACGGTGAGGGGGCATGGGGAAAGCTTGTAAAGCATGGATTCACACAAAGAGCCTCCCAATCACCGGAATGGAAAGAGTTCTAGAAATCCCTATAGATTTTGGAAGAACCGAACCCAACCGAGGGTCTTCACGATGCACGGCCGCCTCCTCCTTGCTCCCACGACGCCGCTCCCGCTCCACACGAGCCGCCGGCCGCGCTACCAAGCTCCATCACCGGAGAAGAAGAAGGAGAGGCCTCTCCTCCTCGGAGAAGAGAGGGAAGGGAGGAAAGGAAAAGAAAGGAAAAGGGGAAACCGGCCAAGGCTTTTTAGCCTCCGGTCCCCAGAACGCGACAGGGCGGGGCATCGCATTACCAACCGTAATGCGATGGCCTCCCAGACCGCGACCAGATCGCGCCCTCCCAGGGCGCCGCGACAACCCGACAGCCCGCGTAACGCGACGCCCTGCCCAGACCGCGACCAGATCGCGCCCTCCCAGGGGTGCCGCGACAACTCGACAGCCCGCTCTGACACGCCTGCCCTTCTGACAGGTGCCAGACGACTAAAAAGCATAACCTTGTCGCGACCCGTTGACCGGGCGCGACGGGAACGTGATGCAGCTAGCGGTCGCAACAGGGATGACTGTCGCGACGGCACCTCCGTCGTGACATGGCCAGTTATCCCACACACAAACGGAAAGCCGAAAACCCGAGATGTTACACCCCAAATTAATATTAATTAGTTTGAAAATTATAAATCCCTTTGTATTTAGCATACATGTATAAGAAAAGTTAGATATCAAAACTCAAAAGGAAAATGTGGTAAACACTATCACATGCTAATACCATTTTCGTTCATGCATACCCCGACAGAGCGACACTAGAATTTGGTAACATAATTGAATTTTGAAACCATCGTAATTACCAGAAATGTGCTGATTCTAAAGTTATCAATATCGAAAATTATTGGTGCTCGAGTGTTGAGATTAAGTCAATTTATTGATTTTTAGGACAATTTTATTTGAAAAAAATTATTTTAAAAAATTAAAATAAAATCACTATAATTTGTATTACCTTTCAATTAGCTTGTGTTTGAAATTTCACCTTGATTGGACATTATTTACTTATAAAATTAAGGTCCCAAAGAAACTTAAACAAATTAATTTGAATTATGTATTTACGTAGGATTTCTTAACACTCACAAAAAGAGTTGTAGCATGTTGAATTGGGGTTAATCCTTAAGGGTTAAGAAAGGCTATGTCATGCTCCGATTTAGCAGCGGAAATAAATCGAGAGCGTGATGATACAAGTATCTATAGTCGAGTAATTTAGAGCGACGACTAAGTATAATAAAAGACTTGAGACAAAATAGTGTCAGTCAAATTAATTCTTTATTTCATTTCCTTTTATGCTAACTTACAACCATTCATAATCAGAGCCAACCATACGGTCCATTATTGAAATTCAAAGTACATATGACTCAAGAAGAAGTAAACTAACTAACACATACTTTATTGACTCTAACATGTTGGCTGACATGCTACATCAACAGGTACGCTCTGAGAAGCTCTTCACTCTTCCCTAGCCCCATCATTCTCTATTTCCTTGTAGTCATCACCTAAAATAGTGCAAGAAGTAGGTGTGAGCGTGCTAACGCCCAGTAGGATTTGCATCTCATGGTGCGGGCATGCTTTACGTAAATTAACATGTTTATCAGGCAAGATACTATCATGCAGTACTCATGGCAAGATGATCATGATATCAATATGGAACAATTTCCGAAGGTTTAACATGTACAAGAACGATTTAGTAACCAAAATCTAATGACATTTACAGTGTGAGAAGGAACGATTATCAATGGAATGAATGACAATACAATCATCTGTCAAATAGAAGAGTATCAATAATCTATAGCATGTACAGTGAATAGTGCAAGTTGAATTTCATCAAATTTCAGTGAACAATGACATATTGGATTCAGTAACGGTTACAATAGATTTGGCCATTTCACTAATAACAGTTCAATTAATCATTCAACCATTTAATAACAATGTGAAAATTACCCAAATCAATCTTGCAGTCAATTAGGTGATTACCAAACACCTCAATAGATCATATACTTTCGTGATTATTAGTATTTCGGGTGCTCCTCCCAGGACCAGACTGGGCCCTTATATGCACAAGCATCAGTTGTGAACCAAAGTTCCAATAATTTCTGGTAATTCCATTTCATTCATGGCCAACATACGTGCCAAGAAATATGTTGAATTACTCTTATATTCTATACTTTTATTTTGGTGATAACAAAACATCATGATTATCATAAATAACATGAATATATTTATTACCATTTTTCAAGCTTATCTATGCATAAGTAATAACATGTTTTATCAGAAGCTTCACTTCGTCATACATGTTTTATCATGTTCTGTCGAAGCTTACTTCGTCATATACGGAGCTAGCTTCGGATATGACGAAGACGAAGCTGGCACTTCGTCATGCATGCTTTTGGTCGTAATCAGTCGAAGTCCTACTTCGTCATATCCAAAGTTATATACTAAGTTCACTTCGACTGACTGTGTGTTTCAACTTCGACCGACAATGTTAATTTCTATACATCCAAAGTCTTTGTATGAGTCCTACTCCGACTCCTGAAAAGTTGAAGTAGTCCTTACTCTGACTCTCAAGAAGTCGAAGTAACCAGTCCAACTTCGACTCCTAGACAGTCGAAGTTATACATCGATTACTGAACATTATACATCGATTACTGTTTTAATATCACATCGATTACTATGCAAACACATCGATTACAATTTACTTAAACATCGATTATGTTCAAACATCGATTAAGTTAGACATCGATTTCCTTTAAACATCGATTACCTTTCTCTTAAAACATCGATTACAGTTATACTTAAACATCGATTGTCCTCATGGATTGTTCTTGAACATCGATTATATGTTCACATCAATTATATCTTAAACATCGACTGCATGAACATCGATTATACTTTCACATCGATTGCATAAACATAGATTGCACTTAAACATCAAGTACTATTACACTTAAACATCGATTGCCTCTACATTTCAAATGTTTCAAAATGTATTTATCACCAATGATAATTCAAATACACTTCATATGCTTATGTTATTATTTCTCTGACTGCAGATCTTTTTGCATAGCATTTCTTCCTTCCTGCAACAAAAGAAAGCACCTATATTCTATTTCTAGCTATCTACAGGAAATACAGGCAGAAGGCAAAAAGAGGTATGAGCCACTTGACAAAAAAACTTCACGAGTTTGATCATCTACCTTGCATTTAATGTCTGCAGGTCTACCTCTACACACAGTCAACATCTTGAACATGCTGCTGGCATCCTTGGAATTGCGCACCAGCTGAAACATCTTCCTCCATTCCAAATAGCTAGTAGACTCAACAGAAGGTGAGAAGAAGAAGAAGAGAGCCAAGAAACTCCAACGGCCATCTGTCAACGGATCTGTTCAAGCTGCTCCATAAAAGGGAGAAGCAAGAGAAAAAGAAATACAACGTGCGAACCTGAAGATCAGTCAAGGAGTGTACATCCAGTGAGCATCCAACTCCATACACACTCAAAGCAAGAAAGGAAGAGAGCTCTAGCCCATTCAAGCTGAAGCATTGAAGCCGTCTTCCTTCTTCCTCATTCTCTCTCTGTGTGTCTCTGTGTATTTGAGAGAGAGAGAGAGCTGGGGTTTAGCCTAAGAAGAGTCTTGTCCTGTAAACTCTTTCTTTCTTAGGCTCAGTCTTAGATCAAGCATTGCATTGTGTATCTTGAGCTTGATCTAGGGGCTTCAGGTCATTACTTCTGTGTTTAGAAGTATTCCTCTTCGGTTGGAAGAGAAGACTTGCAGTGAAAGCATTCCCCTTATGTTAAGGGAAGAACCGCACTGGAGTTTGTACCAGAAGGTTGGCTTCTTAACCTATAAGAGAAGTGGGTTGCCTTCTTTCCCAGAAAGAGAAGAAGACTAGCTTGTGTCTGGTGGTGTAACCACGCTGGGGTTTGTACCAGTAGGATTGCTTCTGAGCCTGTAAAAGAAGTGGGCTGCCTTCTTGCTCGGAAAAGAGAAGAAGACTAGCTGGGGTGTTGGGTGTTGTATGCCCCTTGTTTAAGGGAAGACCAAGGATACTTGGTGGTTAGTAAAATCTTAAGAGTTTGCTTGGGGATTGGATGTAGGACTTCCATTTGGAAGGGTTGAACCAAGATAAATTTATGTGTTCCCTGTGTGCTTGTTTCCGCGCTCTTTACTTCCATTGCACACGTTTATCTATACTAACCAAACATTTTCAAGTGGTGAATTTTTGTTTTAGTTTTCATATTTCCTATTCACCCCCCTTTATGTTAGTCTTGTTGCCATATCAAGAGGGCCAACAAAATAGACAGTCATGTACTAAAGATCATGTCAATGATTATAAGAAGAATAAGGCAAGTGAACATGATCCGGAGTAAATTTTGGTAGTATGACGGCTTAATTTTATTAGTTAAATCTTTACACTTAATAGCTTGGTTTCCATGTAACAAAATCACTCTCACGAGAAGTAGATGAGAATGGAAGTGCTTTCTATCTTCTGAGAACTTTAGTGGTACAACCAACTCGGTCTCCATGAGGGAGTCCACGGAGTACGAAGATTTACGGAGGTCTTGTTGGAAAGATCCCTAGTCTACCAGAATGGAATGTCCAGTAGAGAGTTTCCAATCTCTCAAGAAAGGCTGCCTATGAGTGCAATGTGTCGTGCATAACGTGTCTCAATATCCACAATCCATCGGTTTAAAACATAACGGAAAGCTATTAACAAGAGCGTATGGCATGGTTTAAATAAATCAATCACGACCATTACATGATTTTTGTACTTTTAACATGTTACACTTTCAGTTTGATATCAAGCTAGAGCATGAAGATAGAATATAAAGTCACATGATAGAGGGAGTTAAGCAATAACTAAGAACAATTAGAATAGGGTTCATGTTATTATAGCCTTCACAAGGGTTGATGACTTTTAGGCTACTGGACAAACTAAATAACATGATAATGGATTATGACATACACATGTTTGACTAAAGAGAACAGTTTCAGGATGGCCATTGAATCGCGACGGGTGCACGTGATGCAATTACGAAGGCCGTACACAGTCTCAAGAAGACTTTGTCTGTTTTCTGCAAAATCATGAAATTGTGACAGTTATGTCGGTCGCCTTTATATCACGATAGGCCGACATGTCGCTATGGAATTCAAAATGCGACGGGATGCACGGTCGCCTTTATAACGCGACTGCCAACGAGTCGCAACGACTCAAATCACGACGACGCGATACGTCGCGTTATAGGAGTGTTTTCAAAATTCGGATATAAAAACTGCACTAAAACCAAGGGTGGGAAACATGGTCAAATTGCGAAGGTATGATCGATCGCGTTCTCGAAATGCACTGAAATCCATGAGGCACACAGTTTGATGCGCCAGGGCTATCGGGACAGACCCTTGAATGCGATGGGGTGTTCGGTCGCTATTCAAGTAAATGTGATGGGGTTGTATGTCGCGTTCAGGGGATGAAGAACGCAACGTCTGGAGTGGTCGCATTCATGGTTCTTGCCCGAGATCAGCAAGAACAATGCAGTTACACATGTTTGACCTATAACATGAAATCTAGAGGTCCTTGGATAAAACTCTGAACATGAAAGTTGTAGGGGACGATGAGTAGAAGAGGACTACAGATTTGGGTTGACCCAATTTGATCTCGGTATGCATGAATCATGGGTATAAACATGAAAAATAGTAATCATGCGCGACTCTTGGAAAACGCTTAATACAACTAGCATGCTTGATAAAAATTGGGCAAATTCAATGCAAATGAAACTAGACTCAATGCTCTTTCATATAGTACATGTTACATTTAGTTTTAGCTCGAGTACACCTACCTTTGGTTGATTCTAAGATAGATCTTCTACAAGTCGATGCAACACAAGAGTTGGAGAAGAAGCATGGTTTGTGGTTGATCTCCTCCTCTTCTAGTGCCCTAGCTCGACTCCTCATGACCCCAACATGATGTTAACTCATCCCCCAAAGGAATTATGACAAGTATTTATAGATCTAGGGTTAATTCAAGTTTTAATATAACTAGGAAAGTGGGGTTGCGGTTTTAGTTTGATCCCTTCCAATATTTAAGGATTCTCCTTCCCATCTAAGTGGAATAGCTATTAGGAAACCTCCTATTATGGTTGTGCACAAATTTGAGTTAGTTTTAGGAGTCCATTAAGCTAAATTTTTTCTTTAGTTAACCTTTCCCATTCAAGCCCAATTAACCCTATGAATTTTAGGTATTTAATGCCATTCGGTTTTACCCTATGAATTTTAGGTATTTAATGCCATTCGGTTTTGTTCTTTGGCTCAAAAGGGTTTGTTTGGCCCAAACAATAGTTGATTCTACTTATTGGAAGTCTAACCATGATTTTTACCAATTTTTTTGATGTATTTTTACACATGTGACAATGGTGTGTATGTTCTAGTTTAATTAATCATTTTTCGATTTATTCCTATTTTCTGATTATCAAAATTCCGGGGTGCTACAGGCTACATGTGTAATGTTGATAAAGCCTTATCCAAATAGGAATTGTGACTAATGGAGAAGGATTTGAGGGTGATGAGGATCATCATCCCCTCCTCGTGGCTACCATGCACGAGCATGGTAAGCCCCATAAATAACACCCCCCCCCCGCCACGCCCCCACGCCACCGCCGTCGTCGTTGCCGTCGCCGAATCACCTCTTCTCATGCTCTCCCTTTGCTCTTCCTTTTCTTTTTTCCTCCCTACTCTATTCACCCATGCCACAACCTCTTCTTCTACACCACCACCATTTCACCTTCGGGTAAAGAAAGAGAGGAAGAAAGAAAAGAGAAGAAAAATGTGGGAAGAACTCACCTTGACTTGAAGTAGGTTCTTATAACCTTTTCTTAAATCATTAGTTAGTTAGTTAGTTAATAATCGTAGTTCCTCCCTACGAACTCTGATTGTTTATTTCCTTTCCCATGCATGATTAAATTGTCTGGTCGACCGAACTCTATGTTTTGGTGACCAATCGTCACACCTGGAAAGATGTTGACTGCTCTGGGAAGAACTGTCAACTGTGATGGATTGGTGACAGTAGAGCTTTCACCCTAGAGGGGGGGTTGAATATGTGTTTTTCGTCGCGGAAGCTAAATAATCATTACTTAAGAGCACACGTTAGTTAGGTTAGTCAAACCACAAAGGACACACAAGTTTTATCCTGGTTCATACCTTCCTTCCAATGGAAGTCCTACGTTCAGTCCCCAAGCCAAGCTTAGGATTTCACTATCTTTTCAAAGATACAACACTCCGGTACTTACCGATCTTCCCTTCTACACAAGGGGAAAAATAATCCGCTAGCTACCACTAGCCTTCCCTTTAAAAGGGGAACATACCACCAAGACTAGCTTGGCCTTCCCTCTTTCAGAGGGGTACTCACCCTGCTCAGTAGGTCTTCTTTTTCTAAAGGGGTGCACTTACTTTTAACAAGCTCCTTATATGGAGAACTAAAATTCAGAAAGACTCCAGACTAGAAGAATAGGAAGGAGAGATTTAGTCTGAAGAACAACTTCCTGAGTCTAAGAAAAGAACCTTTTACAAGGCAAAATTTGAACAGCTGCTTCACTGCATGCACAGGCGAGACTTCAACGCAGCGCCCATACAATGTCTATGGAGAGGAAGCTTGACGCAGCGCACTTGCACCTTTTTCACCTCTTCTCAAGTATGTGCTTGTCTCTTTCTTTTGCTATCTTGTATATGGCTTGTTATCTCCTACGCTCATGTTTATGCTCCCTTCCAACTGTCAGTATATTTATAGGCTTCATCTTTGTAGCCGCTGCTTGAACTGTTTGAATCTATCTGTGGAGAGATAGTCGTTGCTTAATCTATTTGAATCTACCCGTTGGAGAGATAGTCGTGCACGTCTTCTTTCAGGGCGACATGCAAGTCTTCTCTAAGAGCGACGTGCATGTCTTTTACATTCACATTGATCAGACAGTCTTTTGTGCTGATGCTATTTCATCCTTATCCTGAATATACAAGTTCCAAGATATACTAGACTGGGTCCAGTATGTTAGCTACGGAGATGAACATAGGTACTTGTGAGATGTTTCAAATGTTGATGGCTATCAGCAATTAATGTTCTGTTGAAAAAGGTTGTGCATATAGATAAAATATGTAGTAGGTAGAGATCGTGAGTGCAGATCTGACAGAGGACAATATGGATGTTCTTAGTGGCAAATGTCAGAAGATCTTTTTTTCGCAGACTTTGACTCAGGCTTTTAGGAAAAGGATATTTTTAGAAATAGAGCCATGATATTTTTATATACAAAGATCTTGTAAAAGTAAGCGTGAAAATACACGTTGATTTATCATTTGTACTAAAGATTCGTAATTCAGAATGTAGTTGAATTTAGAAGTTTTACCATGAGCTTTCTACATTAAAAATGTCATGAATATGATATAAAATGTTAATGATGAGAATATATCATACAATTTGTATATTCTTCATTTTATCTGATAAAGATATAATGTTATTTAATCGAAATGATACAATAGATATGATGAAGTGATCTTCGTATATGTCGAAGTAAACTTCAAATATGACGAAGCTGACTTCGGATATGACGAAGTTGACTTCGGATATGACGAAGTGAACTTTGGATATGACGATTTCAACATGATCAGTCGAAGTAAGATCTTTGTGTTTTACTTCGCATATGACGAAGCTAACTTCGGATATGACGAAATGAACTTCGGATATAACGAAGTGAACTTCGTATATCATGATTTCAACATGATCAGTTGAAGTAAGGTCTTCGTATTTTACTTCGTATATGATGAAGCTAACTTTGATATGACGAAGTAAACTTCGGATGTGACGAAGTGGACTTCATATATGACGAAGTGAACTTCGTAAATTTCTTAGGAAAACGAAGTTATACTTAGGATTTTTTGAGAAGAATAATTTGTATGACTAAATATGCTTTAGAGATTTTGTTATATGCCATATAAGAGAGAGAAATATAGTTTTTTTTATAAGTATATATCTATTTATTTTGTCATCTTCAAAACTACTGTATGTTATGGATTAAATATGTAAATATGCAATGTATATGTTGGGTAACAAACCGAACTCTGTGTTTCAGTTGATCGACTTTACTCGTTCGGTCGACCAATTATGTCTATTTGGTCAACTGATCCAGCCTGACCAGTCAACTGATTTTGTCTGATTGGTCTACTGATCCTCCCTGTTTAACTGATTCTCATATAAAATTCAATGCTTTATACTGAGACTCTGTCAGATTGAACCTTCGCCATTACAACTCCTTTAACTTGGAACTCTTGAATAACCACTGCTTTAATGGATTGTCAGCAAGCATGTTATAATGACTAATGCTAGTTAATGATCTAGTGTGTGGCATACACCTCGCATGATACTACGTGCGTTCTAGATTTTCTTGTTTGACTATTCCATTACGTGTATCTAAGTACGTGTTATTCGTGCCAATTCATTCTCATGTAATTACATGTGTGGTATCTCCTTTTCATGTAGTTACATATGTGATAACTCCTTTTCATGTTATTACATGAGTGCTATTGTAACAATTCATTCTCATGTTATTAAGGACTAGCCGTCTTGAATTGTTTAGTTCTGTTTAATCATTGATATTTTCAAAATCTTGTACTATCCTATTAAGTGAGTTTTTTGTGCCCATCGTTCTAGTAAATTATGCACCACTATTATTGAATTCCAATCCCTTCCTTATTATCGTAATTTCTCTTAATCATTAACTAAACCTAATAACTGCTAGCTTGTGATTTTGTAGTAATTAGAGGGTACCTATTGGGCATTGTTATGCTCATTCTGTTTATTAACATTTTATCGGAAAATTTTTAGAATATAGTGATGTGGACGAGAGGTGTGTTGTCACGTCCCGAGAATTACACAGTGAACTATTAGATTAGATAGATATCCTAAGACGTGAGTAGTCGGCAAATAAGCCTCTAGCTAGCGGGAATTAGATGCATATCAACAAACATAAGGGCCTTCATAATGAACACAACTAAGATTTCATTCAATATATCGTTAATGTCAAATATGACTCCATTAACTTCAAACTAACAATGACTCAAGAAAAGGAAAATTACAAGATATTATTGTCCCTTACTACTACTGTAGACACGCGAATTTGACTCCACTACAGGTAAATTTCAAATCGCGTCGTAATGCCACAAAATGACCCTTTTTGCCTTGCAGGAGTTTTTCCTATTTTTCCCAATTTTCCCATTTTTTTGGTGCTTCCCCATTATTCTTTCAAAGCTTATGGGCAGAAATTGCAAATCGCGACGGGTTATCCCGTCGCGATTCACAAAGAGTGTCCGACTGCTTTGAAACGTGACAGGGTATCCCGTCGCGATTCTGCATGACCGTTGCACCTTTCTTAATCGCGTCGGGAGTCAATGTCGCGATTCAAAATTCCCTTATTTTACTCAGGAAACACCGATTGCTTTTCTGAATCGCGACGGCCTATGCCGTCACGATTCTCATTTTTTATATTCGATTTTGGAAGCTTTCTATATGCAAAATTGTCGTTTTATGAATCGTCGCGATTCTCATTTCTAAATTTGTTTTTGGAAGGTTTCTATAAACAGAATTTGGAAACTTTGAAATGTGACGGGTTATCCCGTCACAATTTAGAGTCTTGCTTGCTCCGAAATCAGGAAATTCTTAAACGTGTCCATGACCCCCGTCGCGATTTAACCTTAAACACGTCCACTGTAGTGGACACGATTTACAACTGATGTCCACTATAAATACAACCCCTGTCCCATCGTTCCAAAGGTTGGAGACATCTTTTGTGCACCCCTAGAGACGCCGAGCACCTCATCCCGCGAGTTGGAGGAGGCCGATTCTAAGGCGAAGCCCTGCCGGACTGCCGCCTCAAGCTTCAACGCCTCCATCTCCCACTCTAGCAACGCTTCCTTCGTCCATTCAAGCTCCAATCAGCAGCAACCTGCACCATTCACTCATTGGGGAAACACCTCCCTTCCCCTTTTATCCATATCAACCTCCTTGAAGCCCCACGTGACTATTTTTATTCTTTTATTTCTCTCTTTTTTTAGCATACACACACACACACACACCTATTTTCTATGGGTTTAGAAGTCACCACCAAAGATGTGTTCTTCTCCTTTTCATTCACGCTATTTAATTATTTTGAGAGTTGATACTACACAATGGCTAATCTCCTCTTTTTGTGTCTATCTTGCAAGAGTAATCAACTTGGAAAGCGCCTTCTACCACGGCCGGCCGTGCTCGTAGAAGAAAAGGAACCCCGCCATCTCAATCTCTCTGCTAAAAGGTACGCACGTGATCACTTTTCCTCCGCACCCATCGTGTGCACCTCCTTCGACACCCACGTGTGTCTGGCGATCACGGATCCATTCAAGGAGTTGTGCTCCACTTGTGTTTGTATTGCTTTTTCCTATTATTTTTCTTTATAGAAACTTGAGTCTTTCTTTAAGACGATAGTTGAAATCTACAAATTGGCGATCACGGTGGGACATCTTTCCGCCTTTTCCTTTTGATTACCCCCTCCTTCGTGCCCCACGTGGCACTCTCTTTTGGCACCACCACGTGCCCCTCCTTCTTCTCTTCCTCATTCATCCCAAGTGATTAGCCAATTTTTTATTACAAAAATTTTGAGGAAAAATAAAAAAAATTGATGAGTTGATCCTTGTTCATATAAGATTGTGTCTTTTCTGCTTACTGCAATACATTGAAAGCATGCTTGTGTGTGATCTTGTACATATATCCTACTTTCTGTGTTGATTTTCAGTTTTCGGGCCATTTGAATCGCAACCGACACAGTGGTTGCGATTCAGGCTTGTAAATGCGACCAGTTAACTGGTCGCGTTTCACTTTGTTCCGCGGCGGCTTAGGCCATCGCGTTCTGTCAACAGTCCGTCCACAGGGATCGACCGTGGCTCTGACAGCCTCCTGGGCTTTCAGAACCGCGACCAGGTGATTGGACGCGACTCAGTTCAAGTCGCGACGCCTGTACCCGTCGCGATTCTGACTGTTGACAGAACGCGACCCTTTGCCATCTCTGTGCTATAATTGCTGCATACAGGGCATTCCATCTTGGTCGGGAGACCTCCTTCCCTCATATCTTAGGCTCCACACACCCTTCCGGTGAAGGCAAGCTCTCCATTAGGCATTTCGTCCCTTTGGACTAGTGAACCTTCTCCCGGAACCTCCGTAAGTCTCTGTACCCCGTGGATTCCCTCACGGTGGACCGAGCTGGTTGTACCTTCCGTTGACCCAGATTAGACATCCCATTGCGTGGTGAGGGTGAGTTTCTAGTTGTACCCCGAAGTGTCCACCTTCAACCCAACTAGGATCTCATCTGGAGTGACACACTATCCTTCAAATCCATCTAATTAATTGTGAAAATCCTAAAATCAGCCTAAGCATCATAACTTTTTTGAACCATATTGATTGATTAATATTTTGTTCAACCTTGGTTTGAGTGCTTGCTTGGTTGTTAAAATGGACCAATATCATCATGTCAGATTTAATTATGTGGACTATGAGGATAGTTTAGATGGTCAATTTGTTCAATCTCATGTTCGTCCATCTCACCACCGTGAAGGACAAACATCCACTTCCTATGGTCATGTGCGCACACCGCGCACTAACCAACATAATGTCCCCTCGCATTTACCTCCAATCAAAACCTGGCGAGAGCCTTCCCCCCACCATGATACTGATGTACAAAATGTCCTAAATGCACTAGATCAACTCACCCCTCAACAGCTCAATTTGATTCAGTCTTTGGTTGAAGGTGTGACTTCTTCTCCTTCCCCTTCTCCTAGGCACCCACCTTTGTACATTCCGATGACTTCGCCACCTCCTCTTGTACATTCTTCACCTCGGCTCCCTGGCCACTTGCACTCCCGTGCTCCGGCCCGCACAGGCCAACCCTTGGGAAGGCCCATTAGCCCACATTCACCCCCATGTACTCCCTCGCACGCCCAGCAACCCACTTCACTCCAACAAGCTCTTCTCCACAAGTTGAACAATCTGGAGAATCAAATCAACAAGCTCTCACATTCCACGGGTGACCCCGTTGCCACCATACCGGCTCTCTCTCAAATCTATATTCATCCTTCGGAGATGTCGTCTTACCAATTGTACAATGGCACAGGCAACCCCTACATTCATGTTAAAGAATTCCTCTATGATTCTTCTCGTTGGCAGCGAGATCCCATCACTTTGGCGTACCTTTTTTGAAGGTCTCTTGACGGTCATGCACTTGAATGGTTCTACTCCTTAGAGCCAAAAGAGGCAAGGGACTTCTGCATCCTTCATAAAAAGTTCCTTCAGAGGTACAAAGACCGCGTCAGTCCATATCTCTCTATTACGGATCTAGCATCCGAGAATATGAGGGCTAATGAGGAATTTGTACAATTTGCTGACCGTTGGAGGTCAATGGCCACCCGCCTGCAACATGTGCTCTCGGAGTCAGAGCAAGTCAAGATCATCACTTCCAACTCTACTCCGAGGTTCAAGCACATCTTGTCCATGAACCAGATCACAACTATGGATGAACTCTATGAGCAGGGACGCTACATCCAAACACATCTAATGGACTCCCCAATTGTTGACTTATTTGATCAACAAGCTGGTCCGAGGCAGAACGGGTCAGTAGACGCCGTCCACCATCCACCTCTCCACCATACAACATCCACCTCATATACACCTTCATATACACCCATCTACCATGATATGCCTCCACCTAGGTGTCCACTGATTCGTCCTCCTCGGACTCAACAGCCTCCAACAGGGCCATACAATGCCCCCACGCATGAAGAAGCTTCCGTGCCCAATGTTTCACCTGCTCCGGCACCCATGCCAGCACCCATATCTACTCCTTCACCACAACAACCACAACCCCCACAACAACCTCCACCTCCACCACAACCCGTTGCTCGTGTTGAAGTTGCCAACAACCAACCCATCCATGAAACCACTTGGTGTTACGACGATGAACCTTCCGAGGTCATGTTCGTACGCCATTTACCTACACCTCCTACATTACCCTCCATTATCACCAAACCCTCCACTATTAAACCTCCATCAACCATTATTCCCACCATTAAATCAACCGCTACACCTCCCACTACACCAACACCATTGGCAACCGAACCCGAGCAAAACCTCCCCATCATACCCATTACACTTCCACCGACCATTCAGCCTCCCAGTCCATCCACATCCACCACCATCCAACGGAGTGGGTGCAAACATTTAAAGAGCGACAAGTATCAGCGGAAGAAGGAAGTCCTGGGACTGGGCGCGTTATCCAAAATGCAGGAATACATCCCTTGCATGCCGGTCATCATTTCCATACTGGGCACATTCACTGAGCGGGAATCCTCCCCTCCATCCATGACCGTCAAGAGGCCCTCCAATGACATGTCAATCATTCATGTTGCCAACGAGCTTCAATTCAAAATACTTATAGGGAATCTCTCCCTCCATGCTCTCATAACCCCTCACACCGTTGTTGTGAACCTTCCCACTAAAGTGAAGGGGTCAACCGTTCAAATTGTGTTCACATGCTCCAAAGCCAAATCTTTAGCACAATCAATCGCTCAAGGGGACGTGCCCCTTTCTATAACAAACGCTTTACAATCTTTGGGCACGGTCCCTTCTTTAATGCTTCCAACTCTACCAGTGGACAACCCACCATCTCATTCAACTACATTCCAAGGGAGTTGCCACTGTTGTTTGAATCCCCGACAGAAGTCAACAATCCAATTACTGAGAGTCGTCTAATCCATGTGAGAAGAGTAAGACCATCTGCCCGTTGGGCACATTACGTGAGGAAATACCTGAGGATCAGAAAGTCAATTCCCAAGCACAATCGCAAACGCCGGGCAAGGCAAAAGACCAGGGGACCTCTACCTCCCTCTTCATTATTTCAATCCTCTTTTGTGCTATTTAGCACATTTTCGTGGGCTCTCCACATTCCTTCCCCACGGGAGGCATTTTTCTTCCACCTTTTTTATGATCCATCATCCTGTACTGGGCATCGCGTCCCCTTTTGTACCCCTTATTCTCCGCCTCGTGCCCCTCGTGGCACATCGTTATGTGTTCGCCATCCTCCCCTCCATGCCCCACGTGACACATCTCATTGTTTCCACCCTCCCTATCGTGCCCCACGTGGCACATCTCCACTCCGTGCCCCATGTGGCGCATCTCCCTCCAGTGCCTCACATGGCATATCTCCATCCAGTGCCCCATGTGACACATCTCCATCCAGTGCCCCACGAGGCACATCTCCTTCATGTGCCCCACGTGGCACCTTTCCTTCTCGCGCCCCACGCGGCGCACCTTCCTTTTTGGCCCCTTACGGCCCACTTGTTCCTTTCTCTCCTCCGGATCATCCAGATTCTTTTTCTTTTACTGGGAGCCGCGCCCTTCTTCTTCTACTCCCTCCGGAACCACTGGAGTCCCCAAAGTCTTTCCGCCATTCTCTCCTTTCCATTTTCAATCAGGTCATTCGACCTTTCTCCCACTATTTTCGGGGTTTTAGTCCCCACTTATCCTTTTGATTTTTGAATAATTCTGTACATTCTTCAAAGTCTCTGAGTCTCGCCCTAACGCAGGGCATTTGTCCTCCTTTTACCCTCTGAACTCTTATTTTGAAAAGCTATTATATTGTCTATCAGTGTAAAAAAAAAAACCATAAAAAGATGAATACTCAATATTGTCATGCTATCGCAGCACTTCCGTTATGAGAGTTCCACGCCAGGAGTCCAAAGTCCCTTCCCGGGTCATTAAGGAATGCCTTTGGCATGGGCACTCACACACTTCACGGCACCCTAAGCTGCTTGCTCCAGAAGACACCGTCACTGTCACAGTCATGCCTGAAAGGCACGAACGTCTGTTTCTCCTCCTATTCAGTCAAAATATGGGTAGCAGAGGTAGTCTGGACAGGCAACCAACCTGAAGTACTCTCTGATGAGAGGAGGTCTCAAAAAGGGGTAATCAATCAAATGACAAAAAAAAATCAAGTTAAATACATGTCAAGAGCGGTAAAGTCCCAACAAAGATCCAAATGGACCTGGTCGTGTGCATGCAAAAATCAAAATCAATTAATCAATATGACAGGGCATGGCAAAGAGTGGCAAAGTCCCTGCGGGTTTCAAAATGAACCCGATCGTATGCATGTCCCTACAATAAGTGATCCATCAATCAATTCCAAAAGCTCCATTTTTCAATGAGACTGACTCTTCTAACGGTTGTGCCAAGGAAGGAAGTCAAACCCAATCCTTCAACATCCATGTCAGGCTTGTCTCCAAAGTCTCTTCCCTTATCCCTGCCAGACTTAGTCGCCTTTTCGGGTATGGCTTTGGTTGTGACACCGTTAACCAAGTGCAATTGGCCACTGGGTATCACTTTAAATGCACGCCTTACTCTGGACATCCTTTAATGAAACGGGAGGTAACAAGGACCACTCGCCAGTTAGTTTTCATAACTATAATGCTGCCATGGCATGACAATATTTCCAAAATCACCAAAAAAGATGAATATTTCCAAAATCCAACAAAAAAGATGAATATTTCCAAAATCACTGAAAGATGAATATTTCCAAAATCAACAAAAAATATGAATATTTTCAAAACTCCACAAAAAAACAAAATTCAAATATTTTCAAAATCCCACAAAAATTCGAATATTTTCAAAATCCCATAAAATTTTGAATATCTTCAAAATCTCAAAAAAATTCAGGATGGTATTGCCCAGGGCAAGCACATTGCACCTAATTCTTTTTGAGTCAGATCAATTCAATTCTTCCCATCATCAACTCCTACTGCCATTGAACTCTAATCTTGATTTGGCCAAGTCCACTTATCCTTAGGGTTTAAACAAACAAATTGAATGAGCTGTGTTTATGATTGAATGCTTTATCCTTGATCCATGATGTGAAGGATGTTATTCCATGATATTTGCTATCTCTTGGCTAATGATTTTTGAGTGCAGGGTTCGAGTTACCTCATCTGGCAATCAAGCTACATCTACTGCCCTTACCATCAGTTATCTGCATTTTACTATATGGTATACCTTTAGAGCATATCAAGGACCTTATGGCTCTGAGGAATCTGGAATTTGAGTTCCCCTTTAACAAAAAATGATGACTATTCCATAGGATCCTTAACCGCACGGATAGGCTGTTACGCTTGGCACGTGAGGACGACGGACACCTGACAATGTCCTGACTCAGCCCCGTAACAATAATATCATTGATTATTTTCTACTCCTTTTATCCTTATTTTTCTTTTAGCCCAGCATACATGCATATTTGAAATCACTGTGGAAAACCACTCTTCCAATGTAACTTGAGAGCCATTCTCGCTTCAATTCCAAATCAATTTGAAACATTCCATTCCAAGTCAAGTACCTGATTCCCTTTGTTGTTGCCTCCGGGTTGATTTCCTTAAAAAAAACCTTTGTTTGGATTCATCCCTCTATTTTCGTCTTTACTCCCATAGATCCACCTTGGCAGTGGCAGACGCCCCAATGTTGCAATCTAACAGATTGTGTCCTTAGGTACTTTCCCTTCGCTGAATGTTGATCTCTCTTTCGTGCCCCACGTGGCACCTTTCCTTCGTGTACCACGTACACACCTCCTTTTGTGCCCGTCGTGCACCCTTCCTCTTTCCATCCAAACATTTGTTCTTTAGGTCTTCTTCCCTAGAGGTGATTTTCTTGGGATTTGGTGAAAGACTCTCATCAGGTGGTGTTCACCACAACGATTACGCGTGTCTATTTTTCACCTTGGCACCTACTTATCAGTCCGCTCCACCTCACTCCACTTCGCTACACTTCATTACGCATCATTTTATTTCACTCCATTGCACTCCACTTCGTATACCTATGCTTCACTCCCCTGCAAAGCAAACGCCAAGGCGTGGCAGCTGTAGACACGCGAATTTGACTCCACCGTGGGCAAATTTCAAATTGCGTCGTAATGCCACAAAATGACCCTCTTTTGCCTTGCAGAAGTTTTTCCTATTTTTCTCAATTTTTTCCATTTTTTGTGCTTCCCTATTATTCTTTCAAAGCTTATGGGCAGAAATAGAAAATCGCGATGGGTTATCCCGTCATGATTCACAAAGAGTGTCCTGCTGCTTTGAAACGCGACGGGGTATGTAACATCGCGCGTTTTTCAGATCCTCGTAGATCGTGTGTTTAGCGCTTGTGGTGGCCAATGTGAGGCCAATGTGGCTTGTGTGCCATGTGTGTGTGTGTTTCTGGGGCTTACTGGGCCGACGTTTTGGGCTTGTAGTACCCTAGATCCTTCAACCTGTTATCGCGACAGTAATGGCTGACGCGTTCTTAACGCGGCCGTGGTGGCCGTCGCGTTCATGTGGCCGTCGAGCGTCTGCATGTGCGCCACGTGTAGCGCTCAGGGCAGCGGGCGTTGGGAAGGCGACGCTCAAGACTGTCGCGACCTGATCGCGGCGCCACGAGGGGTCACGTTTCGAACCGCTACATGTTTTTAAATAACCCCAGCCAAGCAGAACGCAGGGGGTTTCTGCTTGGCCAGGGGGAGGTGCTGTGGCGATTTCAATTGGGTTTTGGCATCTTCGGCGTGTCCTCGCTGCAGGGAGTCCGGGAGAAGCAGGGGAAACGCCAGAAGATCGCTGCATAGCGTGTTCTTCGCGAAGGTAGGTGAACTCTTCCCGTTTTTAGGGTGTAAATCACATGGGATTGGGTTCCAATCAGTTTAATGCGTTTCTAACAGTAGATAGCATGCTTAGGTATTCACAAAAGCATGAAAATGAAGGATTAAGGGTGGTTTGTATTATGGAAATGGGCTGTCATGGAGAGAGCCCGGATTAGGGTTTTTGCCTGCTAACGCGACAGGTTCCGGGGCCTCATCCTGAACGCGACCCAGCGCAGTACTGCGTTAAGGACCAGGTGGCGACAGTTAAGTAGGCCGCGTTCTGAATCTGAAGGCGACAGGTCGTGGCACCGCCTTCTGAAGGTGACCCTATTGGCTATCGCGACATGGCCCGAGAGACCCTGTTTGTGCATGGTTTATACATATGATTATCCGATTATTGTTATCGATGTGCTCAGTGTTAGTAAACAATGCATTGGCACTTGTAGCGCTCTGGGAAGCGCATGGTTTACGAGGCTAGCTTACAGGTTGCATAGCTAGCTAGTAGTTTGCCTGTGGACATAGTGTTCACACGATGCAGGTGGTGTTCACGTGTTGTGGACCGTCAGTACACAAGGTTTACGTGAGGTTTCACGTGGTTTGTGCGGTGCGCACGTGGTTTCTGTGTGTGTGTCAGGTAGTAGACGCCTACCGTGGTTACCTCTCCAGTTGGGTGCCCCAGGTTCTCTGTGAGCCAGGCTGTAGCTCGGGGCTTTGTCCCGGTACTTGTGCTGTACCGTCGAGGTCTGTGTCATCTGACCTGGACACCCTCACTCCTAAGTTTGAGTTGTACGTCCGGCTGAGGGAAAGACGACAGTGGGACAGTGACTCTTGTGTTTGTTTCTAGTCACTTGTAGCGCGCTCTTAGTTGGGGGTACGGACACCAGTTGTCGACACTGGTCCCCTATTAGTCCTTTTTCCAGTGCCTCACTCTAGTGAGCCCAGGCCAGGGTCTCTAGAGGTGTTAGGCATGGGCCTGTGACCGTGTGGTCCACATGTGGTGGTGTTTAGTTGGTCTCCACAGTTGCTTGTCTTTTTCACGTGGAGCGGCAGCTGTACCTTTCGTCTGTGGCTGCGAGACTGAGAGGTAGACCTGTGTTAGTTTGTCCGAATCTGTTGCTGGTGTCGCGAACCAGTCTACGTGGCTCGAGTGTGGCGATCTCTACTGTAGCTCGTACACGTGTTGGAGTTTTACCGTTTATTTATTACAGCTGTTGTACGCAGTTTGCTAGCGGTGAATTTGTTTATAGCTTTAATATCCTGTTTAGTTGAGCTATAAATTGCTAGCATAGTTTACTACTTTCGCACTTGTGTTTGGTTGCTCGGTGTTGGGGGAGTTCCCTACTGAGCCAGTGACTAGCGAGGCTCACCCCTACTCCCCACAGGTGAGGGCGAGGAGGAGGTTTCTCTACCGTCGTCCAGTTCAGGGCCGCGTTGTTAGAATGTGGAGCCCGAACTCTCTAGCAGATCTGCACAAGGGATCAGGCCCCCGGATGCTAAATTTTGGTTTACAGAAGTGAAGCAGTCGAATGCATCAGTCGACATCAGTTGAAGTCAACAGTCGAATGCATTAGTCGAATGCATCAGTTGAAGTCAGCAGTCGAATGCATCAGTCGACTTATGCAGTAGGAGCCTGTCTGCAGTCAAATGTAGCATTCGACTGCAGCAGTCGAATTTGTCAAGGCATTCGACTTCTCCTTTCCCAGGTCAGACGACTTTGCAGTTCTGAGGCGGTTCTGAGTTAGGGGTTTTTTTGTCCATGTGAATCTCGATTATGGTGCCCTAACCTCCCAGTATATAAAGGGGGGTATATTCTCTTTGTAAGGTGTTCTAGTTGTAGTATTAAAAGCTGTTGTGGTCGTGGACGTAGGAAGGCTCTCGCCTCCGAACCACGTAAAATCTGGTGTTTGTGTGTTCTTCTTCTCCCTTCTTCTATCTCTTCTCCAAACTCTACGTGTGAGTTGTGTGAGAGAGGGCTGCCGATCGGGGGGACGATTCCCCAACACGCGTCGTAGCGGTGTTGACCCAGTGCCTCCAGCAGTGTAGCTTTTCTTTCTTCAGTTGTACCTGTCGTACCTCGGGGTATGCCCCAGGCTTGTGTACTTTCCTTTATTTCTTTTGAAGTTGACTATGTAAAACCTTGTATATTATAAATGCAATGGTGTGTTCCTTTATGTTTTCACGGACTAGTGTGTGGTATCCCTCGCGAGGCTTCGGCCCGTTCGCGGGAGACGGACTCGGGTCAAGCACGTTACCGGTTTAACGGGCTTGGACGAGGCGTTCCATCACAGTTGGTATCAGAGCAAGGTCCGTGTGAAAATAAAGGAATTAAGAAGTTACATAGCCATATCTTCTTGTAGATACACTGCTGGTAGCTGGCCTTGGTTTTGTAATGACTCGTTGTTTTGCCTATGGTTGGCTTGTTGTGTGTGTAGGCAGTTGTAATGGCCGATAGAAGAAACTGGGGTGGTGGAGGAGATGACCCTGAGGAATCAACTCAGAGGATGATAGAAAGGATTTGGGAGAGCCTTATTCGGACGAGGATGGATCAGCAGGCACCGGTACCACCAGTGACCAGAGAGGTGGTACCTGTGGCCCCAGTTCCACCACCGCCAGGGGTGGAGGTACCTTTTGTGGCACCAGTACCACTATCACCACCCGTGATTGCGGCAGAAGAGCCAGTGGTGCAAATTGAAAGGTTTTTGAGGTTGCAGCCGCCCACTTATACAGGAGGGCCGAATCCAGATACAGCGAGCACTGGATTCATGAGATTGAGAGGGTCTTTATGACCATGAGGTGTCCGGCAGCAGACAGAGTTGTGTTGGCTACTTTTCAGCTGAGGGGATTTGCGCAGGAATGGTGGCGTCTGAAGATGCAGACCACCTTTGCAGGCAGAATAGATGGTGCTATTACCTGGCCTGAGTTTCTTGAAGTGTTTAACGACACATTCTTTCCTCTTCAAGTGCAGCAGGCAAAAAGGGAGCAGTTCAGGACCTTGCAGCAGGGTGAGACTTCGGTCCTGGAGTATCAGATGCAGTTTATGGCACTGAGTAGGTATGCACCCTATGTTGTCATAGATAATGCTATGATGGTTGAATATTTTATCCATGGTTTGAGGCTAGACTTGCAGACTGCAGTGATACCATTAATGTGTAAACAGTTGAAGATAGAGCAGCTACTCTTGAGAGTGCAGTTCACTCGTCGGTGGGCAAGTCAGGTTCGGGTAGTTTCCGGCTACCCCAGCAGTCAGCAGGTGTGAGTAGGGCAAAGCATCAGCAAGACGTTCCTCATCAGGTTTTGGTAAGTGGGGTTAGAAATTAAAGCAGGCATTTAAAGGTAAAGGAAGAGGATGGGGAGGTCGTCAGTAAGTTCAACAGGGTCGTGGTAAGCCGGAGGTGGAGGAATCGCAGTAAAGTACCGCTAGGCAGCCTACCCTTCCACCAGGCTATAGGTGTTTTAACTGTAATCAGCCGGGGCATTTGATCCGTAATTGTCCCTATCCGAGGGAATATGGTTATGGTAGGGGTGTTCAGCAGCCGCAGCAGTCTCAGCAGCCACCGGTAGGTCATGGCAGAGGAGCACCACAGCAGAGAGGTAGAGGCCGGGTTATGGCTATCACCCGTGCCCAGGAAGAGGCATCGAATATGATAGAAGGTACTATACCTATTTATGAATATTCAGAGAAAGTTTTATTTGATTCAGGTGCCTCGCATTCATTTATTTCTGAAGAATTCCTGGATAGTATGGCTCATCCATTAGAAGAAAAATCATGTGAATTAGTAGTGGAAGTTCCCTCTGGTAAGTTTATGCTCACCTCGTGTTATATAGATGAGGCTCCAGTTGTGTTAGAAGGGAACCAGATGCCAGGTCGATTATATGCTTTACAGTTGACTGATTATGATATTATCTTGGGACTGGATTGGCTTGAGGCCTATGAAGCTATGCTAGATTGCAGGAAGAAAAGGATCAGGTTTTGTCACCCCAATGGTTTTGTATTTGAATATCAAGGTATGCCTTTTTATGCTTCTAAGTTTATAATTTCTGCAATTAGAGCTAGAAGGTTGATTAATGCGGGGTGTGTAGCTTACTTAGCTTCTGTAAGTCTGATAGAAACTAGTAAGTTAGTTGAGGCAGTTCCCGTGGTTTGGGAATTTGCGGATGTTTTTCCTGATGAATTGCCAGGTTTAGCTCCACACAGAGAGGTGGACTTTACTGTTGAGTTGTTGCCGGGTACCATGCCGATTTCTAAAGCACCTTATCGGATGGCACCAGCAGAACTCAAAGAGTTGAAGAAACAATTGGAAGAACTGTTAGAAAAAGGGTTTATTAGCCGAGTCACTCCCCGTGGGGAGCGCCAGTGTTATTTGTGAAAAAGAAGGATGGAAGCTTTCGAATGTGTATTGATTATAGAAAGTTGAATGATGTGACCATTAAGAATAAGTACCCGTTGCCAAGAATAGACGATTTGTTTGATCAATTGTAGCCAGCCAAAGTGTTTTCTAAAATTGATTTGAGGTCAGGGTACCATCAATTGAGAATCAGAGAGGAGGATATAGATAAAATAGCTTTTAGAACTAGATATGGTCACTATGAGTTTGTGGTTATGCCATTTGGGCTAACCAATGCTCCTGCAGCTTTCATGGATCTGATGAACAGAATTTTTCATCCGTATTTGGACCAATTTATTGTGGTCTTTATAGATGATATTCTGATTTATTCAGCCTCTGAAGAGGAGCATGCTGCTCATTTGAGATTTACTCTTCAGTTATTAAGGGATAATCAGTTGTTTGCTAAATTTAGTAAATGTGAGTTTTGGTTGAAGGAAATTCAATTTTTGGTCATGTCATCTCGGCAGATGGAGTGGCAGTCGATCCAAGTAAAGTGGAATCTGTAATGAAGTGGGAAGTGCCTAAGACAATTACAGAGATTAGAAGTTTCTTGGGCTGGCAGGTTATTATAGGCGCTTCATACAAGATTTTTCTAAGATTGCGGCACCCATGACTAGACTGACTAGGAAGGTGTACCATTTGTGTGGTCCGGAGAGTGTTAGAGAAGTTTTATGGAATAAAGAAAAGGCTTACTTCAGCACCGATATTGACACTACCGGCAGGAAGTGGTGGATTTGTTGTGTATATAGATGCATCTAGAAGAGGGCTGGGCACAGTGTTAATGCAGCATAGCAAAGTGATAGCCTATGCGTCCAGACAATTGAAGCCAGCAGAAGAGAATTATCCCACCCATGATTTAGAATTGGCAGCAGTTGTGTTTGCTTTGAAAATATGGAGGCATTATTTGTATGGCGAAAGATTTGAAATTTTTACAGATCATAAAAGTCTAAAGTATATCTTTTCTCAGAAGGATTTATTCTTCGCCAGCGTAGGTGGGTGGAATATTTAAAGGATTATGATTTTAGTTTGGCTTACCATCCGGGTAAGGCCAATGTTGTTGTTGATGCCTTAAGTAGGAAGGCTTATGTAAGTCACATGATGATTAAAGAATGGAAGTTGTATGAGGAGATAGTAGAAAACTCCTTGTATGTGCCAAGCAGTCAGCGACGGGCAGTATTAGCCAGTAAAATTGTAGAGCCATCTTTGTATTGGCAGATTGTTGAAGCTCAGAAAGCAGATGCAAATTTAGCCGAAATTGTGAAAATGGAAGGGGTTACCCTTGATGATAATTGTGTGGTTAGGCTCAGAGGCAGGTTATTTGTACCAGCAGAAAGAGAAGTGAAGCAAAGAGTATTAGAAGAGGCTCATAATCCCTACACTATTCATCCAGGCAGTACTAAGATGTACCAGGATCTGAGAAAGCATTTCTGGTGGCCTCATATGAAAAAGGAAATAGCTGAGTTTGTTTCAAGATGTGTTGTGTGTCAGCAAATTAAGGCAGAGCATCAGAAGCCTGGAGGTCTATTGCAACCGTTACCCATTCCGCAGTGGAAGTGGGATGATATTGCTATGGACTTCGTGGCAGGCTTACCGAGAACAACATCAAATCATAATGGAATATGGGTGTTTGTGGATAGATTGACTAAAGTATGCAGATTAGTGCCAGTAAGTATGTCTTGGCCAGCGGATAAATTAGCAAAAGTGTATGCTGATAGAATTATTCCACTTCATGGTGTTCCGAAGTCAATTGTATCTGATAGAGATCCCAGATTTACTTCAGGTTTTTGGAGGAGCCTGCAAGAGTTGTAGGCACTGAGTTGAGATATAGCTCAGCTTATCACCCGCAAACGGATGGTCAAACAGAGAGAACTATCCAGACAATTGAAGATATGTTGCGAGCTTGTTGTTTAGTTTGGGGTGGTAGCTGGGAGCATCATTTGAGTATGGTGGAATTTGCTTATAATAATAGTTACCATACCAGCCTTGGGATGGCACCGTATGAAGCTTTATATGGAAGACCATGTAGAACACCTTTAAATTGGCATGAAGTGGGAGAGAGGCAATTAGTGGGCCCTGAGTTAGTTCAGCAAACTACAGAGTTGGTAAAGTTTATTAAGGAAAAATTGCAAACAGCTCAGAGTAGGCAGAAAAGTTATGTTGATAATCGGAGAAGGCCACTTCAATTTGAAGTTGGAGATTATGTTTTTCTGAAAATTTCTCCTAGCAAAGGTATTGTGAGGTTCAGTAAGAAGGGAAAGCTGAGTCCAAGATATGTGGGACCCTTCCAAGTGTTGGAAAGAATTGGGGAGACAGCGTATAGACTGGATTTGCTAGCAGACTTTGCAGATGTTCATGATATCTTTCATGTCTCCATGTTAAAGAAGTGTATTGAGGACCCAGCGCAGATAATCAGTTATCAAGGAAGTGATTTGAGACTGGACATGTCCATGCCTGAATATCCGGTACAAATTACTGATCGCAAGCTGAAAAAGTTGCGAAATAAAGAAATTGAGTTAGTTAAAGTCAGATGGAAAATAGGCTGGGTGGTGAGGATACCTGGGAGTTAGCCGACGAAATGGCTAAAGGATATCCTTATTTGTTCGAGTAATGTTTTAAATCTTTTTAGATGATAGTATTTGTAAATGTATGTGTACATATATGTGAATTGTGTTATAAATTTCGAGGTCGAATTTCTTTTTAGATGATAGTAATGTAACATCGCGCGTTTTTCGGATCCTCGTGGATCGTGTGTTTAGCGCTTATGGTGGCCAATGTGAGGCCAATGTGGCTTGTGTGCCGTGTGTGTGTGTGTTTCTGGGGCTTACTGGGCCGATGTTTTGGGCCTGCAGTACCCTAGATCCTTCAGCCTGTTATCGCGACAGTAATGGCTGACGCGTTCTTAACGCGGCCGTGGTGGTCGTCGCGTTCATGTGGCCGTCGAGCGTCTGCATGTGCGCCACGTGTAGCGCTCAGGGCAGCGGGCGTTGGGAAGGCGACGCTCAGGACTGTCGCGACCTGATCGCGGCGCCACGAGGGGTCGCGTTTCGAACCGCTTGCAGGTTTTTAAATAACCCCAGCCAAGCAGAACGTAGGGGGTTTCTGCTCGGCCAGGGGGAGGTGCTGTGGTGATTTCAACTGGGTTTTGGCATCTTCGGCGTGTCCTCGCTGCAGGGAGTCCGGGAGAAGCAGGGGAAACGCCAGAAGATCGCTGCATAGCGTGTTCTTCGCGAAGGTAAGTGAACTCTTCCCGTTTTTAGGGTGTAAATCGCATGGGATTGGGTTCCAATCAGTTTAATGCGTTTCTAACAGTAGATAGCATGCTTAGGTATTCACAAAAGCATGAAAATGAAGGATTAAGGGGGGTTTGTATTGTGGAAATGGGATGTCATGGAGAGAGCCCGGATTAGGGTTTCTGCCTGCTAACGCGACAGGTTCCGGGGCCACGTCCTGAACGCGACCCAGCGCTGTGCCGCGTTAAGGACTAGGTGGCGACAGTTAAGTAGGCCGCGTTTTGAATCTGAAGGCGACAGGTCGTGGCACTGCCTTCTGAAGGTGACCCTATTGGCTGTCGCGACATGGCCCGAGAGACCCTGTTTGTGCATGGTTTATACATATGATTATCCGATTATTGTTATCGATGTGCTCAGTGTTAGTAAGCAGTGCATTGGCACTTGTAGCGCTTTGGGAAGCGCGTGGTTTAC
Organism: Colocasia esculenta; assembly: GCA_014218235.1. Classification (NCBI taxonomy): domain Eukaryota; kingdom Viridiplantae; phylum Streptophyta; class Magnoliopsida; order Alismatales; family Araceae; genus Colocasia; species Colocasia esculenta. Next base: position 137,475,850 of record CM024761.1, read on the forward strand.
GAGGCTAGCTTACAGGTTGCATAGCTAGCTAGTAGTTTACCTGTGGACATAGTGTTCATACGAGGCAGGTGGTGTTCACGTGTTGTGGACCGTCAGTACACAAGGTTTACGTGAGGTTTCACGTGGTTTGTGCGGTGCGCACGTGGTTTCTGTGTGCGTGTCAGTAGTAGACGCCTACCGTGGTTACCTCTCCAGTTGGGTGCCCCAGGTTCTCTGTGAGCCAGGCTGTAGCTCGGGGCTTTGTCCCGGTACTTGTGCTGTACCGTCGAGGTCTGTGTCGTCTGACCTGGACACCCTCACTCCTTAGTTTGAGTTGTACGTCGGCTGAGGGAAAGACGACAGTGGGACAGTGACTCTTGTGTTTGTTTCTAGTCACTTGTAGCGCGCTTTTAGTTGGGGGTACGGACACCAGTTGTTGACACTGGTCCCCTACTAGTCCTTTTTCCAGTGCCTCACTCTAGTGAGCCCAGGCCAGGGTCTCTAGAGGTGTTAGGCATGGGCCTGTGACCGTGTGGTCCGCAGGTGGTGGTGTTTAGTTGGTCTCCACAGTTGCTTGTCTTTTTCACGTGGAGCGGCAGCTGTACCTTTCGTCTGTGGCTGCGAGACTGAGAGGTAGACCTGTGTTAGTTTGTCCGAGTCTGTTGCTGGTGTCGCGAACCAGTCTACGTGGCTCGAGTGTGGCGATCTCTACTGTAGCTCGTACACGTGTTGGAGTTTTACCGTTTATTTATTACAGCTGTTGTATGCAGTTTGCTAGCGGTGAGTTTGTTTATAGCTTTAATATCCTATTTAGTTGAGCTATAAATTGCTAGCATAGTTTACTGCTTTCGCACTTGTGTTTGGTTGCTCGGTGTTGGGGGAGTTCCCTACTGAGCCAGTGACTAGCGAGGCTTACCCCTACTCCCCACAGGTGAGGGCGAGGAGGAGGTTTCTCTACCGTCGTCCAGTTCAGGGCCGCGTCGTAGCGGTGTTGGCCCAGTGCCTCCAGCAGTGTAGCTTTTCTTTCTTCAGTTGTACCTGTCGTACCTCAGGGTATGCCCCAGGCTTGTGTACTTTCCTTTATTTCTTTTGAAGTTGGCTATGTAAAACCTTGTATATTATAAATGCAATGGTGTGTTCCTTTGTGTTTTCACGGACTAGTGTGTGGTATCCCTCGCGAGGCTTCGGCCCGTTCGCGGGAGACGGACTCGGGTCAAGCACGTTACCGATTTAACGGGCTTGGACGAGGCGTTCCGTCACAGGGTATCTCGTCGCGATTCTGCCATGACCGTTGCGCCTTTCTTAATCGCGTCGGGAGTCAATGTCGTGATTCAAATTCCCTTATTTTACTCAGGAAACGCCAATTGCTTTTCTAAATCACGACGACCTATGCCGTCGCGATTCTCATTTTCTATATTCGGTTTTGGAAGTTTTCTATATGCAAAATTGCCATTTTATGAATCGTCGTGATTCTCATTTCTAAATTTGTTTTTGGAAGGTTCCTATAAATAGAATTGGAAACTTTGAAACGTGACGGATTATCTCGTCGCGATTTAGAGTCTTGCTTGCTCCGAAATCAAGAAATTCTTAAACGTGTTCATGACCCCCGTCGCGATTTAACCTTAAACATGTCCACTGTAGCGGATGCGATTTACAACTGATGTCCACTATAAATACAACCCCTGTCCCATCCTTCCAAAGGTTGGAGACATCTTTTGTGCACCCCTGGAGACGCCGAGCACCTCATTCCCGCGAGTTGGAGGAGGCCGATTCTAAGGCGAAGCCCTGCCGGACTACCGCCTCAAGCTTCAACGCCTCCGTCTCCCACTCTAGCGGCGCCTCCTTCGTCCATTCAAGCTCCAATCAGCAGCAACCTGTGCCATTCACTCATTGGGGAAGCACCTCCCTTCCCCTTTTATCCATATCAACCTCCTCCAAGCCCCACATAGCTATTTATATTCTTTTATTTCTCTCTTTTTTTAGCATACACACATGCATGCATACACACACACCTATTTTTTAGGGGTTTAAAAGCTACCACCAAAGGTGTGTTCTTCTCTATTTCATTCACGCTATTTAATTATTTTGAGAGTTGATATTACACATTGGCTAATCTCCTCTTTTTGTGTCTATCTTGCAAGGGTAATCAACTTGGAAAGCACCTTCTACCATGGTCGGCCGTGCTCGTAGAAGAAAAAGGAACCCTGCCATCTCAATCTCTCCGCTAAAAGGTATGCACGTGATCACTTTTCCTCTGCACCCATCGTGCGCACCTCCTTCAACACCCATGTGTGTCTAGCGATCACAGATCTATTCAAGGAGTTGTGCTCCACTTGTGTTTGTATTGCTTTTTCCTATTATTTTTCTTTGTAGAGACTTGAGTCTTTCTTTAAGACGATAGTCGGAATCTACACCTACTACATCAATCTAGCTCTCACAGTAAAGTATAGTAGATATTATGGTTGAACATGCTCTTCACTCAGACGCATTCCCATCCATGTTTGGCCTTCCTTCCACGTCAAGGTCCCCTAAGATGTTAAGAAGCAGGCAATGAGCAAACTAGCCCAGTAATATTTGTATCTCGATGTGCGAACATTGATAAAAGTGGTTAACATTTTAATAACTAGGTAGGCACTATTATCAAGATATGCATGAACAATAAATCCCATAAAAATTGATACGTGGGCAAGATAGATTGAATAAGATCTAAAATGAGATAACAAGCAAGAACTAACAGTAGAGCAGTATGTACAAGCACGAAGGATATCTCCCGTGAACGGACCGAAGTCTCGCAAGGGATAGCTCGAACACGTGTTCAGGAAGAATATAAAAGACAAACTACAACAGTAAGAGGCACAAGAAAGGATATGTGCTCATATCTGCATATAACAATTTACAACTGTCCCATTACATTAATACATGTCCAAATTAAAAAGAGTACACTACCTGGGGCATACCCCGAGGGAGCACAAGCTCACATAACTGTACTAACGCAACTGCTGGTGGTACAAGTCTGTCACGACACCTCCACAAGCCACACCAACAGTAAACCCTGAAAAGAACTGTAAGGTAGTGAGCCTCAACAAGTCACTGGCTCAGTAGGGAACCACCCAAACAACACACAACGCAGAAGAACCTCAACCCCAACGGGTCTCATTGGCAACACCGAAAGCCAAACCATTTCATGCTCACAGCAAAGCGTAATTATATCAATTCACACCAATTCCAGAAATAAGATGAGACAACGGCAGGACTAGCACCACGCTACTAGTCTGCCCAATATCTGGAAAGCCTAGGCTACAAGCCTCACAGGCACACCACCTCAACAACTGGTCGCCTAAGCTGTAAGCCACACAGGCAAAGCATTGCCTAAGCTACTAGCTTCACTGGCAAGCCTCTAAACATGTGAGTAACAAGATTGCTAACCAAGAGCTAATCATTTATACCCTTAAATCACGATGTATCGAATGTCACACTTAAGAAACAGGACTGGCTACCACGATGCCAATCCATCGCACACTAAATCATATTCAGAAACTTACCCAAAGAAGGGTAAAACACAACAAGTAGAAGGTCTCACTGCATGACCTCCACTTCACCACCTGAAAAAGCTAGTACTCCATGTACTACGAGAAACTAGTACCCACAAAAGGTACATGTACCTACCACCACGAGGTACCACCACTGAAACATAAACACGACACGAAACACAAACACAACTGTGTCACCACGAGGGCACACTACAACCAATCAAACCACAACCAGTGAGTCTCCGCTCACTATCCGCAATAACAACTGTGCCAACACCATGGCACACCTCGACGGGTAAAACCACAATTAACACACGCCACAACTGATAGCAAAGCACGAGCCGGAAAGCACGACGCCACCACACGGGACAGACTACTAGTTCATGACGCCAGTATCCAACCTAGACAACACAACACAAGAACTACCTCTCAGTCTCGCAGTCACAGACGTAAGGTCCAACTGCAGCTCCACAACACAAGTAAAGCCAAAGAACTGTGGAGACAAACCAAACCACCACAACCTACAGGTCACACACCCTGTAGGCCCAAGCCTGGCACCTTTAGAGACTCTGGCCTGAGCTCTTTAAAGTGAGGCACTGGTAACAGGACTAGCCAGGGCCCAGTACGTCTACTGGTGTCCATAACCCCCAGCTACGAGCGCGCTACAAGTGACTAAACATAAACTCTCACAAGTCACTGTCCCACTGTCGGCTTTCCCTCAGCCGGACGACAACTCTCCCCGAGAGTGAGGGTGTCCAGGAAGACGACAAGACCTCGACGGTACCACTGCACCGGGACAAGCCCCGAGCACACTCATGTGCCTGGCTCACACAAAACCTGGGGCTCCCAACTGAAGAGGCATTCCGGAATAGGCACCGTACCACCAAACTCGGCAACACACTAATCACATCATAAAACTCATACAATCTTTATTACAAACCATGGTACAAACGTAAGGACTAACTTGACCTGGTCACTCCGTGACCCACAAGCTATCCCACACAAACACACACATAAATCACGGTAGTCAACCATACCTGGCCTATCATTAGTCACAAGGTGACCTCCATTGCCACGTCAAACTCTTTACTCGGTAACCACTTAATAACCATACTTACACTCCATTAATTAACCATCTTAACCAATCTATAATCACATATTAGAAAACTAGGGCTAGGTTCTCATATGGACCTCACTGCCCAACCACTACGACAACCGGTGCATGTGCCATGCACACACACACACACGAAACACCACCACAACGGAGTATGTGTCATGCACATCCTCAAACCACATAAACACACACAAACTATTTAAATGACACACTTTAGAGGTGTTACAGTGCACCTCACACCACGATAACACCACACCGATTATGTAAATCACCTACTAACCATGTGGGCAACTTGCTCACAGAGTTTCACTGGTATCAATGCACCTCTTACCAAAGCCATGCACAATAAACGACGATAATTGGATAACCACAACACCAAAAGCATACAAAGCAGAACCCTCGGCTGCGATCGCGACAGAGGCCATGACCGCCTTCTGATCGCGACGCCACGATATGACGCGACAAGAAATCCTGTCGCGACGGATCGGCCTGTCGCGATATGGTCGCGACAGCAGGGTCCGTCGCCTTCTCAGGCGAAAACCCTAATCCGGGAACCATCTCCGGATCTTCCATGCAAACCACCCTAAACATGATTTCAACCTGGTTTTCATGCTCATTTCACCTCCTAGACATGGTATCTACTGTTTTCAAACCAGTAAACAAGCTAACATGCAATCCACGTAATCAAACATGGTGGAATCACCCTACCTACACGAAGAACACGCAATCCACACATGGCGCGGCGTTTCCCCCACTCCTCGCGACGTCCTCGCGTCGAGAGCGCGACGAGAACTCCGCCGAAACGCCAAATCGCCCAGAAAACCTACGACAACTTCTCTCCCGGTCGAGCAGAGCTTGTGAAAGCTCTGTTCGGCCAGCCTGCTTAAAAAATCGCACAGCGGTTGGGATCGCGACCCCAGCAGCGGCAACCAGAACGTGACCCCTATGCTGTCGCGTTTAGAACGCAACCTACACGTCCGTCGCATTCACATTCAGTGAACCAACGGGCACCACGAGCCTAACCTGCCGGCCCACTAAGCTCCACACAGCGCGCGAAAACTACAACCAAGGCCCAATGACCCCATATTGGTCATGAGCACCACACCAAAACCAATAAACGCAGATCCGAACTACCACTAATCAACAATCCGCGAAGATCCGAAAAACGCGCTACGTTACATGCTACCTCTCCACCACTATCTGACTCAGAGGTCCCTCGGCCTACGTCAGAGTGTGGTGGAGTTCCCGAGCCGAGATCGGACCCCTAGGCCTGGTCGGAGGTTCCGGGGACTCCACGACACCACGGACTGGCGCGAGCGAACCCGCGAGCAGATAGACGATTGGGAGCGCCGCGGTAGGCGGGTCAGGTCCGATGCCGCGTCGGACGATGCGTACCTGCAGGCATTCGCCTTGAAGTATGGGGTGAAGGTCTATAGAGGCGCGAGGCGACAGGAAAACCTCCTCAAACTCAAACTCTCTGAATTGCTTTTTTATTGAATTGAGCTGATGGTTTTGGAATGAATTGCAGGTGGACGTGACCGGGGAGATTGCTTCACTTCGGGCTTTGCTACATTCGGCGGTGCAGGATCGGGAGGTAGTCCAGAGGGAGGCGGATCAACTGGTAAGTACTCACTCAGATTTCAGCAACTTACCAAATCTTTTAGCTGATTGAGAATCTGACATATGTTGCATGTGCATCGTGCAGAGTTAGACTGGGTGAGGAGGGCACAGGCCGGTTTATCCTCTTCTAGAGCAGCATAGAGCTCCCAGTCGGATCTGGAGGACCGACTGGCAGACGCGGTGAGGAGGGCCAAGGAGGCGCAGGCCGAGCTGGCAGAGCGGGTAAGTAAGACAGTGAATTAGTTGAATATTATTTAAGCTTGGCACTGACTTGGCTTTCCACATGTAACAGAGCTGGAGACCGCCACCAGTCAGGCGACCTACTGGTGGGAGCAGGCTGATATAGTGGCAACATCAGTCGCCCAGTGGCGCCTCTAGGCAGACACGACAGTAGCAGAGAGGGATCAGCTGCGCACACAGGCGGAGGCAGCGGAGTCCCGGGCGGCAAAGTCGACGAGGGAGCTGGCGACACTGCGCGCGCAGGGGTCGTCAGCGGCCAGGTGGAGTTGGCTCGTCTACGTACCGAGACGATCGCGCAGCAGGGGCGGATTGAGGAGCTACGGAGCTGCATGGCGATGATGAGCCAGGCGGTTCGGAGTAGGAGAAGGAGCGGTGCGAGTGGAGTGAGCGGTGAGAGTGGCGCCTCGGTCCAACAATACTTGGCAGGTTCCTCCAGTCGTCGGAGGAACGAGGAGGAAGAGAGACGCCGTTGTAGACACGAGAATTTCCCCACCATGGGTAAATTTTCAAGTTGCGCTGTAACGCCACAAATGACCCTTATTTTGCCTTAAAAGAGCTTTTTCCCATCATTTTGGATATCATCCATTCTTTCTTGGTGCTTCCCAAGGGGGTCCGGTCGCGGATCGACCTGCGCGTCAGGTCGCGGGGGTCCGGGGGCAGCGCCCCGGCAGGGGTCTCCGGGGCAGCACCCCCGAAAGCAAAATTCAATTCGCGTCCACTATAGTGGACGCGTTTCTTAGAACCGCCTTTCAATTCGCGTCCAACATCCCCGCCACGATTCATAGACCGCCTTCCAAATCGCGTCCAAGACCCCTGCCGCGATTCAGAGTCTGACAGCGGCCCGGAAAGTCACCACGCGCAGGCCCGCAATCATGACAAAATCTCTGAATCGCGTCCTTGTCAGACGACGCGATTCAGAGATGTCAAATTTGAGTGTCACGTCAGCAGACAGCGCACAGGTAAGTCGGTATGCCAAGTCTTAATCGCGTCCGGGCGTCCCGCCGCGATTCAATTCGCGGCGGCATGACCCGACGCGATTCATAGAGGCGGTGCAACAATCCCTGTGCCATCAAACCGACCTTCTTAATCGCGGCCAGCCGAGTCGACGCGATTTACTTCTTTAATTGCGACCGCTGTCCTGGACGCGATTTTGTCCCAGCACTTAAAGCTCGCGCAAGAGCTCATTTTGGAAGAGAGGTTGGCCATTTTGGGTTTGAGGAGAGGGTTTTAGAGAGAGAGAGAGAGAGAGTGAGGTTTTAGAGAGAGAAAGAGAGAGATTTTAGAGAGAAGGAGGGGATTTCAAGCGGCGGCCCTGCCGTTTCGCGCTTTGACGCCGTCTGCTTCCTCGTCATCCTCGTCTCCGTCTCTCGGGAGCTCTCCATCGCCGCCATCGTCGTCTTCCTCCTCTCGTTTGCCCTCCACAGCGCCGTTACGCCGTCCGGCCACCTCGGGGAAACACCGGCTTTTTCTTCCCTCCGGACCCCACGTGGTCCTTTCCATTTTCGTTTGGGCCCTACGTTGCCCCTTTTCCATTTTACACATTACATGCTTGCACACACATAACCTTTTAGTTAGGGGTTAAAAGACCACCCAAAGGTGTGTTCTTTCCCTTTTTCATCTATGTTATTTTATTTGTCTAGATTCATTTACTGCACATTCCGGCTAATCCCGTTGTCTCCTTTTGTTGTCTTTTTGTGACAGGTACCCCGAGCTGAATCTCCTCCACCGGCCGGCCGGTGGAAGGAGGAGGTAGGACCCACCCCCACAAATTCCGCTATTTTAAACGGGCAAAAACGTACTCCTTTTTCTCCGCCTGTTTTCTCTTTGGCGCCCTCGTGCGTCTGGAGATCACGGTCTTGTCTTTTATTTTATTGTGTGGGCCCGTTTCCTTTTTTAGTGTTTTTTCCATCTTTTTGGTGTGGACCGTCTGTTCTTCGTCTCTCCCCCTTTTTCGAGAGAGGGAGCGGAAAATAAAGTCTACAACTTGGCGATCACGGTGGGACCCTTCTTATTTTAGCTTGGTTACCTCCTTTTGCGCCCCACGTGGCGTTACTTTTTTGGCACCCACGTGTGCCACTTTGTTTTCGCCTCACGTGGCGTTCTTTTATTGTCTTTATCATTTATTTATTTATTTATTTAAGTTCATGTTTATATATGTTGATTAGCATATAGTTTTAAGTTTCAATTATCCTTCAATTGGTGTGTGAATGCTTCATTCCATTCTGTGAAATTTTTTTCGTTCTGGTTTACTGGCTAGAATTGCGGCAGGGATAGCCGACGCGATTCAAAGCCATTTGTTTGTTTTTGTGAAAATTTTTCTGGGGCGGGTTACTCGGTTGAATCGCGTCGGGTACAGTCGACGCGTTTAAGTCCCACCTTTTTATTTTTCTGAATATTTTTCGGGAAAGGATTTCTGTTGTAATTCGCGTCGATCAAAGTCAACGCGATTTAGTGCATACTAATATTGCGGCGGCTATATTGGATGCCATTTTGAGACAGAGTCCGGAGGGAGTCGCCTCGGCTCTTACAGCTTTTACGAGCTGTCAGATCCGCGGCAGACAGAACGGACGTGATTTTTGAATCCGCGCCCACTGCGTTGGACGCGATTTTCATCCTGTTTCAGCAGGCTCATTCAGCTGCCTTTCTTTATATTTGCGGGCATTTTGCATCGGTCGGGGGACCTCCTTCCCTCATATTCCTAGGCTCCACACACCCCTTCCGGTGAGGGCAAACTCTCCATTGGGCATTCCGTCCCTTTGGACCAGTGAACCTTCTCCCGGAACCCCGTAAGACTTCATACCCCGTGGATTCTCTCACGGCGGACCGAGCAGGCGGTACCTCTACCGATGACCCGGGTTAGATATCCATTTGTTGCGTAGTGAGACTGTGATTCTAGTTATACGCCGAAGTACTCTTCATTTACCCAGCTAGAATCTCATCTGGAGAGACACACATGCCTGAATCCATTTAATTAATTGTGTCAAACTCCTAAAAGCAACGCTAAGCATCACAACTTGTTTGGACCATCATTGACTGATTAATCTTTGTTCAAACCTTGTTTGTTTGATTGCTTTGTTAAAAATGGACCCATGCTATCATGCCAATTTTAATAACATGGACTATGAGGATAATGTTAGATCTCCATCATTTCAATCCCATGTTCGTCCATCTCACCACCGTGAGGGACAGCCTTCCACTTCTTACGATTATGTGCGCACACCGCGCACTAACCAATATGATGTCCCCTCACATTTGCCTCCAATCAGAACCCGGCAGGAGCCTATCCCGACCAGGGACCCCACAGTGCAGAATGTCCTGAATGCACTTGATCAGCTCACACCTCAAGAGTTTCTTATGGTTCAATCTTTGCTTGAGGGTGGGGCACCTTCCCCGATTCCTCCTCCTTCTCCTAGGCAGCTGCCTATGTATATTCCGGCGACTTCGCCACGCACCCCTGTACATTCTTCATCACCCCGCCCCCCTGGCCATTTGCACTCCCGTGCTCCGGTCCGTACAGACGTCCTTTGGGAAAGGCCACTCATTCACGGCCACCCCCATGTATTTCCTCACAGGCCTAGCAGCCCCTCACTTCTCTAGAACATGCTCTTCTCCGGAGATTGAACACTCTGGAGAATCAATCAATGAATTTTCAAATTCCAAGGGTAATCCCGTTGCCGCCATGCCGGCTCTCCAAAAATTTACGTTCCTCCTTCGGAGATGCCGTCGTACCGACAGTACAATGGCACGGGTAATCCCTACATTCATATCAAAGAATTCATCTATGAGTCCTCCCATTGGCAACGTGATCCCATCACGTTGGCATATTTGTTTAGAAAATCTCTTGACGGCCCTGCGCTCGAATGGTTCTACTCTCTAGAGCCAAGTGAGGCAGGAGACTTCCGCTCCCTTCACAAGAATTCCTTCAAGGTACAAAGATCGCGTCAGCCCCTATCTCTCTATCACGGATCTAGCATCCGAGAAGATGGAGGCCAACGAGGCCTTTGTACAATTTGCTGACCGTTGGAGGTCGATAGCCATGCGCTTGCAGCGTGAGCTCTCGGAGTCAGAGAAAATTAAAATAATCATTTCAAACTCTACTCCGAGGTTCAGGCACATCCTGACCATGAATCAAATCACCTCCATAGAGGAGCTCTACGAGCGGGGACGTTACATTCAAGCCCATTAATGGACTCCCCGATCGCAGAGCTTTTTGATCAAATTAAACCGAGAGAGAACGAATCAGTGGACGCCATCCACCATCCACCTCACCAACATACAACATCCACATCATATGCGCCTCCGCATACCCCCATTTACCATGGCATGCCGCCACCCAGGCGTCCACTGATTCGTCCTCCTCGGGCTCATCAACCTCCAACAGGGCCCTACGGTGCCCCGATTTATCAAGAAGCTCCGGTGCCCTACGTTGCACCTGCTCCGGCTCCCATGCCGACACCACCACCCCCACAGCCATCTCCTCCACTACCATCACAGCCCGTTGCTCGGGTTGAAGTTGCCAGCCGCCAACCACCCCGCGAAACCACTTGGCGCTACGATGATGAACCTTCCCAGGTCATCTCCGTACGCCATTTACCTACACCACCCGCCGTCATCAAACCTACACCCATCAAACCCACTCCCATTACACCCACCATCACACCGATCATTACACCTCCCATTACGCCAACACCATTGGCAACCCAACCCGAGTAACCCCTTGCTTTTACACCCATTACACCGCCACCAGCCATACAGCCTTCCATTACGCCTCCACTGGCCATGCAACCTTCCACTCCATCTACCTCCACTCCAGTCCGACAGAGTAGGCGCAAGTTTTTAAGGAGCAATCGGCCGAGTCATCAAAAGAAGGAAGTCCCGGGACCGGGCATGCTTTTAAAACTTCATGATTACATTCCCCGCATGCCGGTCATTGTTTCCATACCGGGCACATTTTCCGAGCGGGAGTCCTCCTCTCCAATCATGGCCGTCAACAGGCCCTCTAAAAATATGTCAATCATTCCAGTTGCCAGCCGGCGTTATTTCAAAGTACTCATAGGGAATCTCTCCCTCCAAGCTCTCATGACCCCTCACATCGTTATTGTGAACCTTCCCACTCTAGTGAAGGGGTCAGCTTCTCAGATTGTGCTCACGCACACCAACGCCAAATCATTGGCACAATCTATTACACAAGGGGTCGTGCCCCTTTCCATATCACATGTTGTACAAGCTTTGGGCACGGTCCCCTCGTTGTTGCTTCCAATCCTACCGGTGGAACTCCCCACCCTTTTATTCAGATATATTCCAAGGGAGTTGCCACTGCCGTTTGAAACTCCGACGGAAGTCAACAATCCAATCGTTGAGAGTTGCTCAATCCCTCGGAGAAGAGCACGTCCATCTGCCCGCTGGGCAAGATTTGTGAGGAGATACTTAAGGGTCCCAACGCCGACCCCCAAGTCCAAATTCGATCACCAGGCACGGCATCAGGCCAGGGACCTTCACCCCCCTCTTTTTTTGAATCTTCTTTTATATTGCTTAGTATAGACCCGTGGGTTCTCCACATTCCCTCCCCACGGGAGGCTTTTTATTTTCATTTATTTTATGATCCCTCAGCATACACTGGGCATCGCGTCCATTTTTGTTCATCTAGTGCCCCACGTGGCACATATTTTCACGCCCTACGCTGCACACCTTCCATGTTGGCCCCTCGCGGCCCTTTTATTTCTTCATGTTATCCGGGCCATCTAGATTTTGTTTCCTACCCAGGGCATCGCGTCCTCCTCTCCTGCCAAACCCCTCCGGGCCCTCCGGAGTTTCCAAATTCTTTTTCCCGTGTTGACCCCTGTGTTTTTAATCGGGTCCTTCGACCCTTCTCGCACTGCTTTCGGGGCTTCAGTCCCGATGTACAGTTTTGACTTTCAAATAAAAATGTAAATTCTTTTAGACCCTCGAGTCTCGCCCCAGCGCGGGGCATTCGTCCTTTCCGCATTTCTCTCCTTGCCATTTCCAAACGGGTCCTTCGACCCTTCTCGCACTGCTTTCGGGGCTTCAGTCCCCATGTATAGTTTTGACTTTCAAATAAAAATGTAAATTCTTTTAGACCCTCGAGTCTCGCCCCAGCACAGGGCATTCGTCCTTTCCGCATTTCTCTCCTTGCCATTTCCAAACGGGTCCTTCGACCCTTCTCGCACTGCTTTCGGGGCTTCAGTCCCTATGTATAATTTTGACTTTCAAATAAAAATGTAAATTCTTTTAGACCCTCGAGTCTCGCCCTAGCGCAGGGCATTCGTCCTTTCCGCATTTCTCTCTTTGCCATTTCCAAACGGGTCCTTCGACCCTTCTCACACTGCTTTCGGGGCTTTAGCCCCCACTGTGTCTTTTAATTCCAAATAAAAAATGTACATTCTTCTAGACCCTCGAGTCTCGCCCCAGCGCAGGGCATTCGTCCTTTCCGCATTTCTCTCCTTGCCATTTCCAAACAGGTCCTTCGACCCTTCTCGCGCTGTTTTCGGGGCTTCAGCCCCCATGTATATTCTTAATTTCAAATAAAAAAAATGTAAATTCTCGTAGACCCTCGGAGTCTCGCCCCAGCGCGGGGCATTCGTCCTTTCTATACTCTCTGAATTCTTGCTTTAAAAATTATTGTTATTATCTACTAAGCATCAAAAATCCATACAAAGATGAATATTTCAGCATTGCCATGCTATCACAGCATTTTTTTTTGTTATAAAAATTCCGCGCCAGGAGCCCAAAATTTCCTCCCGGGTCATTAAGGTTTGCCCTTGGCATGGGCACTGCACACACTTCACAGCGCCCTAAGCCGATTGCTCCCGGTAGACATCGTCACCGTCACAGCCGCGCCTGAATGACACAGTCTATTTCTCCTTCTATTCGGCTAAAGTATGGATAATAGAGGTAGTTTGGGCAAAGCAACCAACCCAAGGCACTCCGTCATAAGAGGATGTCCTCCAAATGGGCAAATCAAAATGACCAATCAAAATAAAGTCCAATGCATGTCAAGAGCGGCAAAGTCCCCGCGGAGATCCAAATAGACCCGGTCGTATGCATGCAAAAATAAAAAACAAATCAATGATAATAGGGCATGACAAAGAGTGGCAAAGTCCCTGCAGAGATCCAAATGGACCCGGTCGTACGCATGTTCCAACAATCAATTGGTCATCACTCAAGATTCCAAAATAATTGGAAAAGCCCAAGTGCTTAATAAGACAAAACCTTCTGACGGTTGTGCCAAGGAAGGAAGTCAAACCCAACTCTTCGAATACCCATACCAAGATTATCTTCAAATGTTCTTCCATTCTCCTTATTTAAGACTTAGTCGCCTCTTCAGGCGTGGCTTTGGTAGTGACACCGTCAGCCACAAGCAATCAACCGTGGGCGCCACGTTAAAACGCACATCCTACTTTGGGCTTTCTTTTAATGACACGGGAGTCAACAAGGACCCCTTCGCCGGTCCATTTTCATAATTTTAATGCCGCCACGGCATGACAATGTTTCAAAATCCCACAAAAATTGAAATATTTCAAAATCCCACAAAAATTCAAATATCTCAAAATCCAAACAAATTCAAACACTTCCAAAATCCAACAAAAATTCAAATATTTCAAAATCCAACAAAAATCCAAATATTCCCAAATTCCACAAAAATTAAATATTTCAAAATCCAAACAAATTCAAACACTTTCAAAATCCACAAAAATCAAATATTTTCTAAAACTCCATAAAAATTCAAATATTTTTAAAATCCATAAAAACGTCAGATATTTTCAAAATCACAAACAAATCCAAATATTTCCAAAATCCACAAAAATTTGAATATCTTTCAAAAATCCAAAAAAAAATCATTGATGGTATTGCATGGCAAGCACATTGCCTCCTGCTTGCGCCAAGATCGCATCAATCCTTCCAATCTTGGGTCCCTCCCATCTTGCGCTTTATCTTTGGCCAAGTCCACTTATCCTTATAGTTAAAACAAACCAATTGAATGAGCCATGCTTGTTGTTTAAACGATTTATCCATGCTGCATGCTCCATGCTAAAAGCTATTTTCTGTGATGTTTGTTATCTTGGCTAACGAGTTTTGAGTGCAGGATTCGAGTTACCTCATCCAATGCAATTAGGCTGCTGATGCCTTCACCATCAATTATCTGCATTTACTATAATTATACTCTTAGAGCATACCAAGGATCTTGTGGCTCTGAGGAATCTGGGGTTAGAGTTTCCCTTCATCAAAAACCATGATAATCCCAGAGGACTCTTAGCCATACGGATAGGCCGTTACGCTTTGCATGTGAGGACGACGGACCCATGCATACCTCCCGGTCCTGACTCACCAACGTAACAATATTATCCTTGGTTATTTTCTACTCCTTTAAAAACTTATTTTTCTTTAGCCCAGCATACATGCATATTGAAATCACTGTGGAAAACCCCTCTTCCAAACCATTTAAGGGCCATTCGCGCTCAAATTCCAAAGCATCTTGAAATATTCCATTCCGAGTCGAGTACCAACTCCCTTGATGTTGCCTCCGGGCTGATTTCCTTTAGAATCTTTGTTTGGACTTATCTTTTTTATTTTCTTTGTTCCCAGAGATCCACCTGAGGCAGTGGCAGACGCCCCCGATAGTGCAACCTAACGGATTGTGTCCTTAGGTACTTCCCCTTCGCTGGAAGTTGATATCTCCTTCTCTCCCAAGACCCACCTGAGGCAGTGGCAGACGCCCCCAATGGTGCAACCTAACAGATTGTGTCTTTAGGTACTTCCCCGACGCTGGAAGTTGGTCTTTTCTTTCCTTTCGTGTCCACGTGCACACCTTTTCTTTTATTGTCCTTTTTATTTGTCCAAGCACTTGCTTTCTTTAGGTCTTCTTTCCGGTGGTGATTTCCAAGGGTGTTGGTGAAAGACTCTTATCAGGTGGCAGCCCCATTGCCCGCGTGTCTATTTTTCACCTTGACGTCTACTTTTCAGTCCACTCCGCTTCACTCCACTGCGCTACGCTACATTTCTTTTCATTGCGCTCCATTTCTTTTCACTCCATTTCACTTCATTTCACTCCACTTCGTGTCCCTCCGCTCGCTCCCCTGCTAAGCAGACGTCAAGGCGTGGCAGTTGTTGACACGCGAATTTTCCCACCGCGGGTAAATTTTCAAGTTGTGCTGTAACGCCACAAATGACCCTTATTTTGCCTTAAAAGAGCTTTTTCCCATCTTTTTGGATATCATCTATTCTTTCTTGGTGCTTCCCAAGGGGGTCCGGTCGCGGATCGAGCTGCCCCCGGAAGTAAAATTCAATTCGCGTCCAACATCCCCGCCGCGATTCATAGACCGCCTTCCAAATCGCGTCCAGGACCCTTGCTGCGATTCAGAGTCTGACAGCGGCCCGGAAAGTCGCCGCGCGCAGGCCCGCAATCATGACAAAATCTCTGAATCGCGTCCTTATCAGACGACGCGATTCAGAGATGTCAAATCTGAGTGTCGCGTCAGCAGACAGTGCACAGGTAAGTCGGTATGCCAAGTCTTAATCGCGTCCGGGCGTCCCGCCGCGATTCAATTCGCGGCGGCATGACCCGACGCGATTCATAGAGGCGGTGCAACGATCCCCGTGCCATCAAACCGACCTTCTTAATCGCGGCCAGCCGAGTCGACGCGATTTACTTCTTTAATTACGACCGCTGTCCTAGATGCGATTTTGTCCCAGCACTTAAAGCTCGCGCAGGAGCTCATTTTGGAAGAGAGGTTGGCCATTTTGGGTTTGAGGAGAGGGTTTTAGAGAGAGAGAGAGAGAGAGTGGTTTTAGAGAGAGAAAGAGAGAGATTTTAGAGAGAGGGAGGGGATTTCAAGCGGCGGAGCCCTGCCGTTTCGCGCTTCGACGCCGTCTGCTTCCTCGTCATCCTCGTCTCCGTCTCTCGCGAGCTCTCCATCGCCGCCATCGTCGTCTTCCTCCTCTCGTTTGCCCTCCACAGCGCCGTTACGCCGTCCGGCCACCTCGGGGAAACACCCCACATGGTCCTTTCCATTTTCGTTTGGGCCCTACGTTGCCCCTTTTCCATTTTACACATTACATGCATGCACACACATCATACCTTTTAGTTAGGGGTTTAAAAGACTACCCAAAAGGTGTGTTCTTCCCCTTTTTCATCTATGTTATTTTATTTGTCTAGATTCATTTACTGCACATTCCGGGCTAATCCCGTTGTCTCCTTTTGTTGTCTTTTTGTGACAGGTACCCCGAGCTGAATCTCCTCCACCGGCCGGCCGGTGGAAGGAGGAGGTAGGACCCACCCCCACAAATCCCGCTATTTTAAACGGGCAAAAAGGTACTCCTTTTTCTCCGCCCGTTTTCTCTTTGGCGCCCTCGTGCGTCTGGCGATCACGATCTTGTCTTTTATTTTATTGTGTGGACTCGTTTCCCTTTTTAGTGTTTTTTCCATCTTTTTGGTGTGGACCATCTGTTCTTCGTCTCTCCCCCTTTTCCGAGAGAGGGAGCGGAAAATAAAGTCTACATCCGCGAGGGCGGGGTGAGTGCCCAGAGCGGTAGGGGTGGTGGCAAGATGCCACCACCACTTGAGAGGCAGGAGGGATGCGGGGAGAGTGGTGGTGGACAGTGAGGAGCTTGTGAGCCACCTCCCCCTTATCTTTGTACATAATGCTATCCTTAGTGGATCTTTTATGTTTGTACCAATGTTTGTGATTGCATGATTGAGATTGACGATGACATGAGGTCCACGAGAGAGAGAGAGAGAGAGAGAGAGAGAGAGAGAGAGAGAGAGAGAGAGAGAGAGAGAGAGAAAGAGAGAGAGACGTCATATATTGCAAAGAGTACGTCACTGTCCCTGCCCCTGCACATTACAAAACATGTTATATCTGCCTTTTGGCTTAGCCCCTTGCATTAAACAAGAATGACTTCAACTTCGTAAAAGTCAAGGGCTGAGCCTTATTTAAATAGACGAAAGTAAAAGAAGTAATGCATGCTAAAAGAAAACGATATGTACATTATTTTTTTGGATTTTTGAGATTTTATGGTTTTTTTGGATTTTAAATTTTCTAAATTTTTTGGATTTTGTGATTTTCTATTTTTTTATTTTGGGATTTTCTTTTTTTATTTTTTTATTTTCTAATTTTTTTAGATTTTGAGATTTTCTATTATTTTTTGAAAATTTGAGATTTTTTTTATTTTGAGATTTTCTGATAACGACACCTTCTGCACTTGACTGATTGGCTATGAATCTCACTTCCATCTCAAGTTTTGTCAAATATCCTCTAAGTGCAGCGTGCACTCATTCTTGGCTTCCCTTAGGCTGCTTGCCCCTAGTTGCTAGTGTTCCTGCACAGACCAGGTGCGGGGTTCTTCGGTCATTAGTGGGGATAGGAAGACTTAAGGGGGATAAGACTTGGTGTTTGGTGCTTGGGACACTGGCTCGTTTGACTTGCGAGGATGTAACTCATGTGGAATCCGTCTTTTGTTCAGAGACTTTGTGGTCATTGCTTTTGTTTGGGGCATGCGTACGACTGGGCTCAAGGGCGTCCTGCGGGGAACTGTACTGCCATTTTTTGACATGCCCTTATTCTTTTTCTTTCTTCTTTCTTCTTTTGCTTATTTATCATTTCTCTTTTCTTTTGAACTGACCGTCTCTCTTTGAGACTTCATACGCATGATCTACATCTTCTCTTGTCTACAAGCCAGCATCATTTTGCCCCTATACCTTGTCTGAGTAAGAAGAGAATTGACCCTTGCTCCCCTTCACTAGGGCTAAGCAGGAGCCTCATTAACTAAGGGGAATTGGCCTCGGGTTTTCGTGTTATGTGTGTTGAATAAACCTAGAACATGTCTGACAACAATAAAATGGATGTGAAACCCATAGCTGTAACATTCTTTTGCCAAATGGTGTCGCCATTGAAAATCTTTTATTAAGGGTAGAATCTTTTAAGGTACAACCCATTCCACGGGTGAGAGAGCTCCTTACCATCGGCATTGACTAGCCTATATGCGTTCCCAGGGTACACTTCCTTGACAACGTACGGCCCTTCCTAATTTGCTTGTAATTTTGACCTTGGACCTCCAGGTTTTATGAAAATTCGCTTTAAAACTATGTCTCCTTCTTGGAATTTACGTTCAATCACTTTCTTTTGAAAAGATCTTGAGAGTCTATTTTGATATGAAAGCACATGATCGGCCGCGGCTATACGCCGTTCGTCTAAGAGTTCCAGTTGAGTAAGCAACGCCTCTCGATATTCATCGGGATTAAGTTCTCGTTCAGCTGAACTCTTAGCGAAAGAATGAGGATCTCATGTGGACATACCGCCTCCATCCCATATGTAAGTGAGAAGGGAGTTTGCCCCGTGGGCGTGCGGACAGAGGTACGATAGGCCCATAGAGCTCAATTAGTTTCTCAGGCCAATCATCGAATTTATGAGACTCACAAGTTTTCTTTAAAATTTTCAAAAGTGTTTTGTTTGTGGCTTCGGCTTGGCCATTGCCCTGTGTATAGTATGGAGATGAATGATGCAAAGAAATGTTGAATTTCTTACACAAGTCCTGAAGCTCTTGTGATATGAACTGGGGCCCATTGTCGGTGACGATGCCGCTCGGCACTCCGAACCGTGAGATGATGTTTTTCATGATGAATCTACACACGATTGAACCTTTGATTTCTACAAATGCTTCTGCTTCGGCCCACTTTGTGAAGTATTCAGTAGCAGTGAGAATGAAAGATTTCTGTTTTACTTGAGCATTAGGATCACCACGAGGCCCGATGATATCAAATGCTCACATGGACAATGACCAAGGGGAAGATAGTGTATGTAAAGAAGAAGATAGAGCATGGATCTTATCGGCATGGAGCTGGCACTTGACACACCTACGGACGTAGATGGCACAGTCTTCCTCTAGGGTTGGCCAGTAATAGCCCTGCCTAAGGATTTTCTTTGCTATCATTTGACTATTGACATGCCCTCCACACTCACTAGAGTGGGCTCCTTCCACTACCTTCCAAGCTTCTTCGTCAGACAGGCATCTGAGGAGCATCCCATTTAGAGCGCGCATAACACTTCTCCAACAATGGTATATCTTAGTGTCGCTCTACGGATGACTCTTCTATTCTCAGCCTCAGCTTCTTCTGGGAAGGTACCGTCCTTGAAATATTGCTCGATCTCTTGGTACCATGGCCTTTCTTCCTTCATCATCTCTCCTAGTTCCACAAGCATTATTTCCTTTGCTTCTCTCCTCTCTGCCTTCAGAACTAAAGAGCTCCTGAGGTTATTGAACCAAGGATCCTGAGTGGAGGGTGCTTCTAACCTCTGGACAATGATAGTCTCAGCGCTGCGGCTGAGAGGGAAGGAGAGGGATGAGGCCAAAGATGCCAGGGCATCAGCCAGGATATTCTGAGAGCGAGGAGTATGAATGTAGGTGAGCTTGCAGAATTTCTTGGCTAAGAGCATGACCAGATCTTGATAAGGCTTGAGCTTTGGGTCACGAGTGCGGTAGGTAGAAAGGACCTGCCTAAGGACGAGTTGAGAATCTCCTATGATCTTGAGATGACGCGCACCTAAGAGATAGGCAAGCTTTAGACCGGCTAGAAGAGCCTCATACTCGGAGACATTATTGGTGGCAGGGAACTAGAGTTGATACGCGAGTGGAATGGTGATCCCTTCCGGGGTGAGTAGAGCAGCACCTATGCCCCGTCCCCTAGAATTGAGAGCCCCGTCAAAATGGAGCGACCAGAAGGGATCTCGAGAGATGAGTGACATGTTTTCATCAGGGAATTCTTCTTGGACCGTGTCACTATGAGGAAGAGGGAGGCGAGCAAGGTGCTCAGCAATGGCATACCCTTTTATAGCCTTCTGGACTATAAAGGTGATATCGAATTGAGATAAGAAGCTCTGCCATCGTGCCAATCTATCGGCGAGGACTGGCTTCTCTAGGAGATACCTAATAGGGTCCATTCTAGAAATCAAGCTCACATGATGGGATATGAAGTAGTGCTTCAATTTCTGCACTACCCACACTAGCGCTGCACATGTTTTCTCCATTGTGGTGAGCTTGAGCTCGGGGGGATTGAAGAGCCTAGATAGGTAATAGACTGCCATTTCTTTGCCAGAATCATCATGTTGAGCAAGGACAGCTCCTAGGGAGTCCTCGATAGTTGACAGATAAAGGATAAGGGGTTTCTTGGGGACAGGTGCCTGCAGCATGGGCATATTCATTAAATAACTTTTGAGCTCATCAAAGGCTTCTTGGCATTTAGCGTTCCATTCGAATTTGGCTCCTCCTTTCAACAGTTTATAGAAAGGACGACATCTTTGAGAATGCTGAGATATGAATCTCCTTATGAACTGTAGCCGACCAATCAAACCTCGAAGTTCAGATATATTCTTAGGAGGTGGCATCTCATTTATTGCCTTGGCCTTGTTCGGGTCTATTTGAATCCCCCGCTTGCTAACTATGAAACCTAGTAGCTTGCCTGAGGAAACCCCAAATACGCACTTCTTTGGATTCATCTTTAATTGGTACTCTTGTGCGCGACGAAACACTTTGGCAAGCACGGAGGAGTGTTCACTTCGGGTCCGAGACTTCACCACAATATCATCCACGTAAACCTCAACATCGATATGAATCATATCGTGGAAGATAGCTAACATTGCCCTTTGATCAGTGGCACTGGCATTCTTCAAACCAAATGGCATGACCACGTAGCAATAAGTTCCCCAGGGTGTGGTGAAGGAGGTTTTCTCTTGATCCTCTGGGGCTAGACGGATTTGGTTATAGCCTAAGTAACCATCCATGAATGAGAGGGTCTCGTACCTAGCGGTGTTATCAATTAGAACATCCAAATGAGGTAATGGGAAATCGTCCTTTGGACATGCCTTATTTAAGTCCCGGAAGTCTATGCAGATCCGCACTCTTCCATCCTTCTTCATTACCGAAACTATATTAGCCACCCACAATGGATAGAGGACTACACAGATGAATCTAGATTTGTGTAGTTTATCAATCTCCTCCTTCATCTTCAAAGCAATGTGGGGGAGGAATCTCCTTAATTTTTGCTTAACGGCTATTGCCTCTGGCTTCAAGATTAACCTATGTTCTACTAACTCAGGGTCAATGTCGGGCATGTCATCGTACGACCAGGCAAAAGAATCCTTGTACTCCCTTAACATTTCTATGAGTGCTTCTTCTTCTTCAAGTGGGAGATTAGCAGCTATGGTCAAGAGCCTGGGATCTTCTTCAGTCCCAATGTTTACCTCTTTGGTGGGTTCGTCCACTGCCGACGTAGGCTCGTCAAATCTACTCATGCCACTGGCATACATTTCGGCAGTGTCCTCTATTTCACCATCTTCTTCATTCACTGGGTCCTCCTCAGCTAAGATTTCATATACCCCAAATCCGTCGTCTAGCCCTTCATCTTCGTGCTGAGCTTCTATTTTCAGAATTACAGCTTCCTGGATGAACTCCTCAACAGCTAGAAGAGCGCCATACCTTTGCACCAGATCCATCAAATACCTACGGGGTATGCCACTACCCTTACTTTTCCTAGACGGGGACGGGGACTTACTAGATTCTACCCTTGAACCTAACCTAGGGTTGATATTTATAGGAGACTCTAGAGGAGTGTCCAGAGGTTTATTAGAAGGGAAAGAAACAGGTGCGGCGGTCCGCAAAGGTCCTCCGATGGGTCTGGAGGTGGAGGCGGGCCACCCGAGCTCAGAGTGCCCGCAGCAGAATTGGGATGTAGGGGAACAGAAGGCCCCTCATCCAGATCGCCCAGAGTGACCATGGTGGTCAGTGAGCGAGGACCGTAGCTCAAGCAAAAGGAAGAGAAAGGCGGGGATCGCCGCCAAGGCAGGAGGAGGGAGTGACGGGGATTGCCGTCAAGAGAAGGAGGAGTGCGCAAGTGATGGGGATCGTCGTCGGAAGCAGGTGAACACCGAGACGGGGATCGCCGTCTGGGTGCTAAAACGGGGGTGATGGGGATCGCCGTCAAAAGCAAGGATTGCAGCGGAAAGCTAAAAGCGGGGAGTGATGGGGATCGCCGTCAGGAGCTGGGATTGCGAAAATGGGAATGGGAAGGTTGGTGCTTGAAAAAAAGGGGGGAAGGACGGGGATCGCCGTCCGATGAAGGAGGAAGGGGAAAGACGGGGATCGCTGTCTAAAGAAAAGGGGAGAAAGACGGGGATCGCTGTCCGATTACTGGGGAGAAAGAGGGGGAGAAAGCATTTTTTTGTTTTTATTTTTATTTTTTTTGACACATTAAATTAAGGAAAGAAATAAACTATCTACATGCAGAGGCATCGGGAGAAGGACAAAACCGAGCCATCAAAGGAAATAGTGAAAAGGGATGAAGAAACGGTTAACGCATCGAGAGCATCAGGAGAGAATTGGAGGATAAGAGGAGGAGAAGGGATGAAGGCGAATTTATAAACAATGATGGAAAACACAGAATGACTAAGAGGCCGGGAATATCCTGGTCAGAACTCCACTGTCGGGTCGATGGGGTTCAGAACTTCAAAATCCTCACCATGCCCAAGCAACTGTCGCTTGGAGGTGGTTGCTGATGCAGACTGTGCTGACTTTGCCACTGCTGGGAGCTGTGTGACACTATCCTCTCTAAACAAGAGACTGATTTTTGATATCAGGTCTTCTAGGTCTGACCCCTCTGCCTCTGCCTCTTCAGCTTTCTTCTTTTTACCAGGCCGCTGGGTCTCCAAAACTTGATATGTGGATGTTGGTGCTGCTTCTATGACAGTGTTGTACCCCGGTTGCACAGGTCCTTTAACAAAATGATCATATAGCAACCAGGGTAAGAGGTTCTTGGTCTGACTTCAAGGTAGATGAGTATGCAGCCCACTTCATGTATCCTAGGCCCCGTCTTGTGATTTGCTTGGAATTAGCGATGACCTGAGTTCGCCCCTGGAGGTGGGCCCCAAGTCCTTTCCCGGGCTAATAACCAATCTTAAACATGATGTTCCAGCCCTTAGTGTCTGACCGGATACCCTTCTTGATAGCATCCAATGATGGGGGCATCATTTGGTGCTGCGAGGAAAAGGTGTAAGCCCATGGATAATTGACATCAAGCACAGAAATAATGGGCTTGTTGGATGGCCAGACCGCTGACATAATTTTCTCAATAGCCTCCACTGTATGAGTAGTTACTGCACTTTTGACCTTAACTATGCACCCTTGGAATGGAAACTTTAGACATTGGTGAGTCGTGGAGGGGACTGCCCCTAATGCCTCAATCCACGGGCGACCCAGGATGGCTTTGAAGGTTGGGTCAATATCAAGCACATAGAAGTCCACTGTCATCACAAGCGGGCCCAGCTCTGCCTGTAGAGAGACAACACCATGGCAAGCGCGCCGGGAGTTATCATAAGCTGCTATGGTGGTGGGAGTGGGTTGCAAGCGGCATTCAGAAACATTACAAGATCGCAGAGTGCTCAGAGGGCACACATTTATAGAAGCCCCGGTATCGACCAATGCGGCATCAATGACCACTTTGTTTATGGTCAAGGTCATACAGAAAGGCATCTTCCTGGCCTCTGGCGGAGCTAATTCACTGTCGGTGAAGGTAATTGTTGGCCCTTTGTTAACAATGGAGAGAACATATGGGAGATTGTCCGGGTTCATATCTTCATTTACCATGACTCTTTGCAGAAAGGCTCTCAAGGCATCTTGATGGGTCTGTGACCTTTTGATTAGCTCGAGGATAGATATCTTGGCGGGAGTCTGATCCAGATGCTTTAGGATATCATATGGGTCCTCGGGACCGGATCTATCTCCTCACTATCTTGTTGCTGCTGCGGATTTTTGTTGTTGGAAGGTTGGGTCAGCTGACCCAGCATAGACACAGATGCATTTGGGTACATCCAGTGGAACATGCGCCCGCTCCGTAGGGCGAGGTTGTGGTGGAGTGGGGGTGGAGTGGTATCAATGATGGAGGGGCTGGCTAATATGGATGCAGGCACAGGGGGGAATGGGATGTTAAGGGGTGATGGAGCAACGGGTGGCAATATGGGGGTGTCATAGAATGACGAGGTGATGGTGGCAATGATGGGCATGGTGGAGGTAGATGTGGTGGTAGTAGGTGTGGTGGAAGTAGGTGCGGCGTGGGAAATAGCCAAAAGTTGGCCTACTTCGTGCTCGTCGTCGTAGGCCCACGCGGCTGTTGGTGGTGGATGGTGGATGACGAGGTTAACTTGAGCGGGTGGAGGAGGTGGTGGAGCAGGCTGAGGGTTCGGAGCGGGCTGATGCTGCGGCATGGGGTTGCGAATTATGCCTAGATCATTTGTCGGTGGCTGTGGTTGCTGTGGGTGTTGTTGTTGTTGGTATTGCTGGTGGAGTAGCTGTTGGAATTGCTGATGCTGGAATTGCTGTTGCTGCTGTGGCCGCTGTCACCTTTGTTGTTGCTGCTGCTGCCTCTGACCCTGTTGATCCCTCAATGTTTGAATTAACCTCTTCATCTCGGCCCAATCAATTTGATTCTGCTCATGGAGATCGTATATAATGTCCCGGAATTGGAAGCAATCCGATACATTGTGCCCTGGGTGCCGATGGTACACATAATACTTTGTTTGATCTGCTGCCATATTCTAGTTTGGCTTCTCGGGAGGGAGCCTAAGGGCATTTAAAGACATGAGGGTCGTAAAGATATTAGCTAGTCTTTCTGGAAGGGGAGGGTATTGCGCCCTCTTGGGCCCATTGGGCTTTCGAGGAGCATAGCCATTTTGGGGTGGAGGGATCTGGTTGTATTGGCGTTGGTCCTGCTAAGGATTTTGGGTCTGAGGAGGTTGTCTATTGTTCCATGGTTGTTGAGGCTGTTGATTAAGGAGCGACCTACCTACCGGGCCCTGGGGGTTATTGACTGCACCTACCTGTTCGTTGGTTTGGACTCCCTCAGTGATAGGACCTTGCAGTTTCTTAGGATAATGTGACTTAGGGGTCTCAAACATAGAATGGATTGGCGAGTCCTTAAGTTGTGTCTGGATGAAGCAGGCTCGACTATACAACTGGTGCATGGAGATGATATCGTTCATGGTTAGGATGGCTCGGTAGGTTGGTGTGGCATTGGAAATCAACAATTTAACTTTCTCCTCTTTCGGCATGGGGTAGCGGACCTTAGCATCCAGGGCACGCCACCTGTCGGCGTAGACAACAAACTCCTCATCGGGCTTCATTTTCTCGGCCACTAGATCAACAAAAGAATATTCGGGTCCAACCCGATCTTGAAACAACTGCAGGAATCCCTCTTGGACCACTTGGAAATCTTCGGCTTCCTCGGGAGGGAGAGAATAAAACTATTCGAGGGCCGGACCATCCAACGATTTTCTGAACAAGTACGCCATGAGGTGGCGGACGTAATTGTGAGGAGCAGACTCATATACAAAATCTTTAAGGTGCACATAAGGGTCGCCACCTCTGAATATCGCCGGTAGATAGGGAGTTCTGACTGGGGTGGAACCCGGAGATGTTGAAAGGATGGAAGGGAAATGTCAGCGGCCTTCCGCGGGTCCAATTGTCTCCTTAGATCATGGAGCTCCCTCTTCATTGAAGTCCACTCCGCGAGGAAGTTGGAAGGGGACGTGGAGTGATGAGTGGGAATGAGGGAGTATGATTGCTCTAAGGATTAGGACCTCTCGTGGGGAAGGGGAGTCAGTTCGGTTTGATAAAAAGAGGGAACTGGAGGGGATTTGGGTCGGACCTCCCGCACTGGCATGTAGCTGGGCTCATAAAAGTGGATAGCCCGCGGACGAAGGGGAGTAGGATCCGCCACAGAGGATTGGACATGTGGTACAGAGATGGCGGGGGCAGAGGAGGCTGCCTGCTGGGCCGAATGATGAGACGGCGAGGACAAGGGGCACTTGCCTTTGGCAGCGGCCAGAAATTCACGGACTTGGTCCGGACTCAAATGCGGGAGAGGCTGACTAAACTAAGTGTGGGGGTCATCTACCCCAGAAGGAGAAGGGGGGCGAGATCTACCATCCCCAACGGGAATGGGCTAGATGTGCCCGGAGAGGGCGGCCGCAGAAGGTTGGGCCACATCCTCAAGGAGCCCAATAGGCAAGGAATCATTAGCAAGGACACGGAAGTGGTCCATACCGTACAAGGGATTATGATACAAAATAATGGTTGGAGGGGACTGACTCGACCTACCTAGACAATGACGCATGCACCACCCCTAAGCAGATGGGGGGTACGACACAAATACCAAACGAATCCTAGACTTTATCACAACAAGAAGGGACTGTGAGATGAGAGAGAGGTGCACCAAGCAAGCATTCAAGTTAGCATGATTATCGTCGGATTTTAGAGTTTGCACTCAACCTTTAAGTGGATTGATTAATGAAATGTCACTTGGTCAAGTGGGACCTAAATAGGCATGAACTCAAGTACTCCGGTGTAGCTAGAGGTGACACATAACTCACGCGAGAAGATGGCTCGAGCTAGGGGTACAACGGGTACAACCAGCCCGGCGAACCGCAACGTGCGTACGGCCACGGGGACTTACGGAGGCCCTCGGCAGGCGGCCCTGGTCAGCCCACGAGTGCTCGCAGGTGAGAGGACCCACTCAACCAAGGAGGATAACCTAATCAGTACTGATGGGAAGTGTATGCACATGCCTAGGTGCCCAAAAGTGTATGCAATCTCTAACCTATGCTAATAAACAGTGACAGGCAGGCCTCAGCTAAAGTCACGATGACTAGATCTGCCGCGACCTTGTCGTGCTCGGGAAGCAGGCCGCGACAACAACAGAAGGTAAAGACCCGCAGTCACAAGCAAACAGACTAACCTAAAAAAACAATACACTGATGGAGTCAACTGAACAACGCATCCAGGCTAACTAAACACACAGGAACCGAGGCATGGGTTAAAATAGTAACAAGCAATGTGTACCTGTCGTAGCGACCTCCGCCTCCGACGTGACACTGTCGCGACCTCCCGATCCGCTGCGACAGGACCCGAAATCATACAGTCAAAACAAACAGAAAATCCGGACCCTAGCAGGATTCTAACAAGGAGAAACACGAACGTACATGGAATATCAACATGGAGAAGACATGAATGAATCCTCTGATCAGAAACAGGGTGAACAACAGAGGAGAAACACGTACCTCATGTCGCGTCCGCTATCCGGGACGCGAGCCTGTCACGGTGACGCGATACGTCGCGTCCCGACAAAGAAAAGAAACACCAAAACAACACGAAATACACTTAACAGGGTTCTAGGAAAGCATTTAAACAACACAACATGGCAGGCAAATAGGCAAAACTCACGAGGCTAGCACTGAAGGTCCCACCGTGATTGCCAAAAGGTGTAATCACAAGGAATGTGCACCCCAAAAAACACACAACAAGATATTCAATCTAAAAGTACAAACATGAGGAATGTGATCACCACTAGATAGCTGCCACTAATAGGAATTAAATAGGCTAACTACGTTAGGAAAAGGAAAGAGAACGAAGCACTTACCTTTGTCGCGACGGGGTTACCCGCCGCGATGGGCCTGATGTCGTGACGCCTTATCAAGGCGCGTTAGCGTTGTTGCGACGCCCTCCGAAGCCGCGTTCTCTGCAGTGCGGGAGAAATATGACTGGACCTTCTTCCTACCCTCCGGCCAGCCAGAGGCTAAGAGCTCCTCATCGAATGATGCTTGGGTGCCTGCCAAAACAAATAAAATAATGAAAATAACTCTGTTAGACCAAGTTTATGTGTAGTAGCTATCCACAAGTGAAGCGAATAAAGGGAGCTTGGTGGGAACGAACCTGGTGGTTTTTTAACCCCTTGGGTGTATGGAAAACATGGGAGGAAGATGGAAATGCTCCTATCTAAGAAAGCAAATAACATGCATGAAAAGGAAAATGAGGAAGGAAGGGAAGAAGGAGCCCCAATGGGGCGACTCCTTGGCGTTGTATGGCGTCCTTGG
The DNA here is from genome assembly GCA_014218235.1 of Colocasia esculenta. Classification (NCBI taxonomy): domain Eukaryota; kingdom Viridiplantae; phylum Streptophyta; class Magnoliopsida; order Alismatales; family Araceae; genus Colocasia; species Colocasia esculenta. Next base: position 137,504,265 of record CM024761.1, read on the forward strand.
GTCATGCAGAAGCCTTGGATGAAGTGGAAGTCGCCCTCCTCACGCACCAAGCTCCATAGATGATCAAAATGGGCAAGGCTCAATGTGGAGGATATGAGAAAATGGGAGGTGAAGAGAGGGCTGCGGGCTAAGTCCAGATCAAAGAAAATTTCGGCAGTACTTCGTGACAAAAATGAGGCTCCCCTCTCCTCTGAAGGAGAGGCCTTGTTTTTATAGACTAGGAGAGAGAAAAATCCCATTTTTTAATGATAATGACCCAAATAAAGGAGATATATCCATCTAAATCCGTATGGGAGAGTCCAAGGAGGTTCCTAAGGAGTCCCACAACCTCACACTGCGCTTAGGTGGGTTGGGAGGTTGCATGGGATGAGGATAAGGCCAATAGAGGATAAATAGGAGGTGGTTGCGGAGGCCAGCGTACGCGGCTGTAGTCGCGACGGATAGTAGGGACGCGACATGGATGAATGCGATGGCCATGAGGGGCGCGACTCTGAAACCACGTGCATGGATATGCATGGGCTGTCACGACGGCCACGGGGGGCGCGACAAGGCTACGACGGCGCCCCGACCCGTCGCGTTAAGGAAAATGATTATTCTCAAATTATTGGCCAATCATATGAGAGAATAATGAGCATTTAAGACACATGGACTCTTTTAAAAGGATAATGGACGGGATATCATGAAAATTGGGTTTTTAATGGGCTCACAACAAGACTAATGGTGGGCTCAAGGTGAGTGACCAACTTTGGGCTCAATAAGATAACACGAAATGCAATTCAACTTGTAGGCCAAAATCGAGTGTCTACAGCTGTGCCCGATCCACATCTCACTATTTCAAATGTAGATACCCACAGCCAAACATGGCCAATAACAAAAGTTTCAAGAAGTAAACATTTCAATATCATGTTCATAAGGATTTTTAAAAAATATCAAGTCATGTGAACATGATTTTGTGATAACAATAGTCAAGAAATAATTTTGGTGGCATAACGGCTCAACTTACATTTTTAGTTAAATCTTTACTTTAATAGCTTGGTTTCATGATTATAAAATCCACTCACGAGAAGGAGATAAGAAAAGAAGTGTATTCTATCTTCTAAGAATTTCAATGGTACAACCGGTTAGATCTCTATGAGAAAATCCATAGAGTACGAGGACTTTCCTATCTACGCATGCAAGGAACGACAATACATGCATTAATCAGAGAGCATATCTAATAAGGAAAGTCAGGTCATAGTAAGGATCATGGAAGGAAAACGAAGTAGACTCACGTCAAAACCTAGCATGTATTCTCACCAACATGGTTATAACACAGATTATATCAAGACATTTTGAACTTTGAGTTAGACATAAGGACGAAAAGACATAATCAATGGAGAGTATGATCAATAACTTCCATATAGAACGTTGGAATCATATTTATATAATTAATCTTTTTATCATATGGTGGTTATGGCTTTTAAAATACATACATAGACTAATCAACATGTTGGCAAGACCAAGAAAATGACGTAGACTTACTTGCTTGATCCATAACTCTAAATTTAAGGTTCCTGGGACGAAACTGTAAACGAAAGGGGTTGTTGGAAACGGAAAGTAAACAAATCTATGGCTTTGGCTTGACCCAGTTGGTCTCGATTGCATGAAACTCGAGAAGAATGAAAAAAGTCTAGATCTTATGCGAAGTTTTGGAAAAACACTTGATACTCTTTACATGAACAGAGAAATTAGGAAGAATAGGGACACATAAGAACATACTTAAAGGACTTTTAGATGATATACTCTATGTTATGTTGCCCGAGATTACCTACCTTTGATTGCTTCTGACACTAGGGTTCTTACAAGTCGAAGCAGATGCTAAGGGGTAAATACTCCCTAAATTCCTTCTACCAGCTTGTTCCCTTGCTCCCAGAAATTCATCCAGCAATGAAGAGAAAGATCTAAGGTTGGCTATAGGGTCTTACAATTGTTTTATAGCCTCGTGATGGTGCAATTTCTGAGTTTGTAGTTTCCTTAAACTCTTGGTAGGAGTCCAACCATGTTCAAAATTTCCATAGGAGTTATTTCTTTATCAATCCATCCCTAAGTTTTAGGAAGCAAACCCGTGTTTCCAAGTTTGTCTTAGGTTTAGACATGATTTATAGCCCATACTTTCCATGTCTATATTAACTAACCCCTTATTATTATTGGTATAAAATCTAACACAAATTTCCTTATGTGGTTGGTTTTAGAACTTCCATAGGAGTTGTTTCCATAACAAGTATGTTCCTATTTGGTTAGTTTTAGGGAGTAGATTTGAACTCCCCAGTTGGATTCATGTTCAGTTACGATTTATACTTCTCATATTTATCTTAGCTATCCCCTTTTTATCACCGAGTATAAAATTAAACACGCATTTTATAGTTTGACAATAACCGTTAACTTCGTCATGTACGAAGTCATACATGATTTGGTCATGGTTAGTCGAAGCTTAACTTCGTCATATACGAAGTTCTACTTCGTTATGCATGATTTGGTCATGATTAGTGGAAGCTAACTTCGTCATATCTGAAGTCTCACTTCGATTTGCAACATTGTATCTTGACCAGTTGAAGTTGGCAGTCAAATTAATATATCGATTGCCTTACACATTGATTGCCTTTATAATCCATATCAATTGCTGACCCAACATCGATTGCTCCTCAAACATTGATTGCTGACCAACATTAATTGGTCTTTAAACATCAGTTGCTGTCCAACATTGATTGGTCATTAAACATCGATTGCTGTCCAACATCGATTGTTCATTAAACATCGATTGCTCCTCAAACATTGATTGCTGACCAACATCGATTGTCATTAACATCGATTGCTGACCACATCGATTGGTGATTAAACATCAATTGCTGACCAACATCGATTGCTCATTAAACATCGATCGATGTCCAACATCGATTGATCATTAAACATCAATTGCTGATCAACATCGATTGATCATTAAACATCGATTACTGTCCAACATCGATTGGTCATTAAACATTGATTGCTATCCAACATCGATTGTCATTAAACATCGATTGTCTTTATAATATCGATTACCCTTAAGCAAACATCGATTGCTGTTATTTTTCTATCGATTGATGTTATAAACATAGTTTCATATCGTTTCTTGACCAGCGCATATCGATTGTTGACTATTTTGTCCATTTGATAATATTAAATTATTATTTTCAATTTATTTCCCATCTTTCAATTACTGAATTTTCGGGGTGCTACATGTGCTAAGTAGTTGAACCCTCGTGATATAAGTAAATTACTCTTTTACCATTATCTGTCGTGCCTTGGTATTTTCCACTGCTATCAGGACGTGACAGTCTTCTTCAAACAGAGTGAAACTTCGACTCATGAAGCATCAGTTGAAGAGGGACTTTGACTGATGAAGAAACTTCGTCGTAGTCAAAGTGGTACTTCAACTGCTGAAGGAAGTTTACTTCAGTTGAAGTGAGTCTTCGACTACTGAAGGGACTTGTCTTTAGTCAGAATGAACTTCAACTTCTGAAGAGACTTCGACTTTCAAAGAAAGTGTTCTTCAGTCAATGTTACACTTAGCCCATTTTTGTTCAGTTCACTTGTACAAAGTTCATAGTCGTAGATAGACCAATATAAATGACTTGTAAGATATGTTATTTGTTTGTCTCAAAACATTTTTTATCAATAATATATTTAACATTATTACTACATTTGTCATTACAATTAGTGCATTTTGTCATCATCAAAATGAAGTTAATAAGAATAAATTAAGTATAAAAATTAACAAGTAATTACACATGTTTTAGCAACTTTGCCTATTCGAGTGCTCCCATTTCTTATATGTAGCCTTTTGATCTTCAGTGCTTTCCTCAATAAGAGGAGCATGTTTATCTTCCCATAAGGCTATATTGAGATTCATCAAGCTCAAACTAATTAATATTTACTTCTTCCATTTAGTGAAATTTGATCCATTAAAAATAGGGATGTCCGTGTTACTACTAAACATCACAGGAACAATTGCTACAATAAAGAAAGAACTATACATAAGATACAATGGAAAAACAAATACCACATTAACAAATAATCATGCATACTTTTAATCATTCATTAACCATTCCCAAGTCATGCTATAGCATTCCATGGAATCTTAAAACTTGTTAAGAAAAAGTCCATAATAACTCTAAGTGGGTGACCAAGTGGCGAAACACTATGAACCACTCCTTTGGGGATGTGCTCACAACTGTTATTAGGTCCAACACCCAACCTTGATGGAATTAACCATTTGTGCGACTAGTAATTTGGCCTATCAGATTCAAAGATTCTAATACCTTTAGGCAAAATAGAGATCCAAGATATCTAGAACCACATGAAATTTATTATCCTACTCTAAACCATAGTATGCATATATCTGCTCTCCTTTGGGAATAACTCAATATCAATACTAAGGATCCAAGTGTTTTTATCACTATGCTTTAAGTAACATAATGAAAACATCTCATAGATGCCGCTTTGGCATGCACATCATGTATGATATGTCCACCATGCCAACCCTTTATATAGTGACCAGTAATCTTTTACAAGATGTAACCCCATCATGATCTTGATTAATATCATGAAAATGCATATATCACATTTATGCAACCATAATAATCTTTCATGCAAAAAAATAATAGAAACAAAACACCAAAGATGTGATTATCCTTCATCAAAAGGGGTCCCAAAACTAGATAGCCAGTGTCTTCGTTAATTCATCACCCTTCATCCAATAAAGAAATAATAGCAAGTGTCCAAAGTTCTTATACAGTCCAAATTAAATACATCAATGGGCTTTACAACTTGAAAACGATTCGAAATTGGCCCCTCAAATCATATTTATATTTTGAACAATATAAAATATCTTCTCCACACAATAATGGTGCATCCCGTAAAATTTCCAAGAGGAAAAATCCTGAAATAAAATTATAGACTGTGGCTTCCCCGTTTCACCAACCACATTCACGTCATGTCCATAAATGTAAATGTAAAAATAAGATGGTTGATTTTTTTTTCTTATTTAACAGGTCAAATATTCAAAAACAGAACTTTAAGGGTATTAAAAAAATCTAATTCTAAGCATGGTTTAACTTAAAAAACCCAGTCTATTTGCACACACATATATATATATATACCCTTTAAATTACTTGTGTACCTTTTTAAAAATCAACAGAATACAATTTTCTGTCTTGACAGATTGGCCTTTTTTAGAACTTAATGGGCTAACAAGCCCACGCACAAAAGGGTTCGTTTTAAAATGGAAGCACAAGTCAACTGAATACCCATTCAAAACTTAACAGTAATTTAATTTAGATATTATATCCGATCCTAATATTGGGTCGCTTTAGTCCAAACACCCAAGACTCAAAACCAAATGAGAAAGCGATGTTACGTTTTAGAAACAAAGAAACTGTGGCCGAGATCTCCTTCCGAGAATCGAGACACACCACCGGAGGGAGAGGGAAGAAGACAAGGCAGGGGCCGACCCCTGCACCCTCCTCCCGGACAACCAGCGCTCCACGCCGGAAACGACCCCCGAAGGCGACCCCGCCCCCGAAGACGCAGCAGAGGGAGAGCAAAGAAGAGAGGCCAGGAGCCGACCCCTGCACCCTCATCCCGGGCAACCAGCGGTCCACGCCGGATCAACGTGCCCCTCCTCTCTCGCTGCACGCTGGAGCCAGACCCCCCTTTGCCACGCGGAAGAAGGCGTCGGGGTCCCTGCTAGCCTTGGCAGGAGACAGGCATCGGGAGCGGTATTCTAGACTCCCATCGGTAAGCCCTCTGATCGCCTTCTTCTGTATATACCAGGGATGTCTGTGGCCCCATGGAGACGATGAAACAATTGTAGATCACCCTCACGGAGCAAGATGTGGGGTTGGCAACGAGGTTTCCTCGTCTCCGAAAGATGGAGACCCGGTGATGGAACCTTTCTCCAAATCTCCAGAGAGAGAGAGAGAGAGAGAGGAAGGCCAGAAAAAAGATCAAGAGAGGAGAGAGAGAGAATTACCTTCCATCAAGGAAACTCTCTCCTTTTATGGACCTCATGAATCTAACCCCTTAGAATTCAAAAACTTATAAACTCCCCTCTAATTGTGCACGTTCAAGAGAGTGAAAATGAGGGATGGGAGAATCCAAAACAGTTACCTTAATGGCTCTTTTAAATACAAATTAATGTGATCTCTAGATGAATTGGGTCAAGTCCAATTCTAACAGAAATGAAAGATTTGGTTGTTCATGTTGACCTCTGATTCTGGGTTACTATTGATCGACCAAGATTGCACTTTGATGCAGGCTCGTGCCACTTGTAGGTCTTTTTCCTTCCCCATCTTAACACGAGGAAACATGTTACAACTGTTTCATGTTGAAGGAAGGTAGATTCAGATCTAGAATCTGTTTTAGATCCAACAGTTCATTGCCATCGTCTCTCTTCTTCATTCAAAGAGCCATGTCCACACGTAATGTATATACAAATCGGTCCTTCTCGTTTTGATTTCTGAGATGCTGAACGTTGACATGACAACTTTGGGACATGTCACAGAAAGAAAAGAAAAAGATAAAAAGATAGAGTAGAGATCTCAAAGTAAACTTGGCTCCCTTCTTCTTTTTGTGTGTGTACATGTGTATCTGTGCTTGTGTAATTACATTTATTTGCATTTGTTATCCAACAACTTATTGGGTTGTGCATTTAGCAAGAAGTTGGGGTCGTCCAATCACATAGACCATCCATATACACCCTCCTCATTCCAAGAATGAAAATGAGGGAATTCTATGTTCCAATGCTTGCCACTATAATTTAACCTTGAGATCTTACTGGCACTGGCACTGATGCTTGCAAGCAATTAATTTTATTACCCGGTGCTAGACACAACCCTAAGGGCGGTCCACACCATTATGGCACTGTGGGCCCCCAACAACAAACACACCCCCCCCCCCTCCCGGGACACAACCGGGGGCCTAAGCTTTACTCTTTTTATTTTAGCACGTATGTGGAATGGGTTTTCCAGACCATTGGGAGCTCTCATGAAGGGGAAGATTTAACCTCTGAATCCTTGGTGTTTTCTTCATCTAATGAAAATCTGCAGGTTGTTGTTCCTTGTGAGAGACAGTAATGCACACAAGCATATGTCTTACATATAAAGGTGGAGGTCCAGCAACAGCGAGAGAAAGTAAGAGGGCCACATAAAATTTTTCATTACTTTGTCATATTTGTCCTGTAAACAATACCTGGATACTGGAACTGTAATGTTTGTTGGAATATTTTAAATATCTGAGTAGTAAATTGTAACCATACATTAAAAGAAAAGCTAAAATCAATTATTACTGTTAGTTAAAAAAGGGAATATGGGCATGGAAAATATCTTCACAACTAAACAGCCACAAACATGATTGCATTAGAGGATGTGTGTCCTACAATCTTCTAACAACCTCCCCCACTGATTTCAATTTCATTGGTTTCTCCTTTGTCATAATCTCATGTGAATTTCATTTATGGACATGCGGAAAATGGTGTTGGATCTTGCTAGGAGAGATAAACTGCCTTTTTTTTGTAGTGTGGATGACGCCAAGCAGTTTTTGCACGACAAGAGTGAGACTCTAAACTTCCTTGCTTGAACTGGACTGAGACAAAAAGAAATGCATGATATCCATGGAACAAGTGCAAGTTATTTCAGCCTCCCTTGTAATGTATGTAATACATCCCACTAGTTGAGTCAAACTATAGACTTTGATTGGGTAGTTTTTCCTTTTTGCGGGATGCTGTGAGAAGATAGCTTTATTTGGATTATGATGATAAAAGTAACATTTGTTAATTGAAGATAAATAGTGGCCTGTGTCAGAGGAGGGTGTTGAACAGTACATGCTGTTGTTGATGTCTTATAGCGATACTTTGGGAGTAACTATGTTATCAAAAGCGATGGAGGCACTTGCCTAGGCCATGAGGAAAGGCGAGGTAACCCTTAAGTTGCCTCACTCTGGCCTATTTTGCCTTGGCGAGCACAGGCCTCAGTCACCACCATCTTTGCCCCTGTCCGGCCCACATATTGGCCCACAAAGAGGCCCATTTAAGCTGGTAATGCTTACTTTCTATTATCATTTTGTGTATTTATTTATATGATTGTGAATTTGTTCACTTGCAATTTAGTTTGTTAAACTTTACATATAAGAATGATCGGATTTAGTGAGTTATTCAATAATTTGGTGCATAGGACCCATTTAGTTTTATGAAATATATTTGTTCTATGCACCCATTTAGGTGATATATATATACATATTCATATTTTTGAACTATATATACTATTTAATAATATACCGCCTCAGTCTCCTAGACTTTTGAGGCTGAGGTGACCCTTTGGTCCCCTCGGCTTCCTCTTGCCTCTGACTACATAGGGGAGTAAGGGTTGTGCAGTGAAAAGGTACTGCTTCAGGGACAACATGAAAGTAGTTTAGATGCAGGAGATGCAAAGAGAAGTATGATTTATGGATGACATAATGGAGTTGACAGGTAACTAACTGGTACATCAACATAGTACACACTTCACTTCAAATCTTAAAACTGTATTTGATAGTTTAGGTGGATTAAGTCTGTTGGCAGTGTAAAAGGGATTGCTTCATAGACAATGTTAACTATGTTTGAGAAGCATAAGATGCAAGGAGCAGTGTGAGACTGTGAGTTGTGGACAACATAGTGGAAGACACATCAGAGTGTTCTACTTTGTGGGATCGATGTGGTGCAAACAAATTAGTGTAATACATAGCACAGTTGAAATTTAAGAACATATCTGGCCATTAAAGTGGATTACTGTCTTCCCACAGGGCAAAAGGGTCTGTTTTGGGACTTTGTTAAGACACTGACATGCAGATGTTGCAAAACATAATGGAGTAGACATGTTGCTCACTCCTACTTTGGAGGTTAGTATGGACCAAATCAAGGACCAGGTTCTAGTTACAACATGGTGTAATTATAGAGAATAACGAACTTATACTGCACAAGGTTTTGACATCTTCAATGGATTTCAGGTTTTGTGGAAGATGTTATCCATCTTATCATACAATGTGAGATGATGAATTGACAATGCTGTTTAACTACTAAAAGATTTGCTTTTGGGAAAGAGCAGCCCTAGTTCTGGGAGGCTTTGCAGGTCCATGGGTTTATAAGATGGAGAGGAAATGACTGTGAATTAGATTTTGAAAAATGAACCCTGAGGATTTAGAGGTCATTTGAAAAAATATGTTTCTGGAACTGGAACTTGAATTGCATAGTTCTGTATGCAAGAAGGTTGCCATGAAGAAAGACAGGGTCTTAGTGCTAATCGACTATTGAGAAAAGTTGAATACAATGTCTGCCCAACATGGGGGAAGGACAATTGGAATTTTCACCCAAGTTCCATATGAAGACATGTTTGGGATCAAATTGAACAAAGTTTTCTCTCATTTTGGCTTAGTGGAGGATTGAAGGTTCATTTGTATTATGAACTAATTATGCATGTAAAGCATTTTGCTGCTCTTTGGAGTAGATGGATCCACAGTCCATTATAAAATAAGGAAAACAGGCCGTTTGAGTGTTTTGGGTGATATATATCTGTTGTACCCTTTGTTTTCCTCGATTTAATCAAGACATATTTTCTCGAGTTCATCGAGAATCGAGATATCTTACATTTGAAGGCGGATGGAATACGGCACAAAGCCAATACCGTCGCTCCATGGAGTATCTCCACACTTTGGGATCCACACCCAATCTCATCTCGATTTAAATCCCTTGCAGCAAATGGGGTGATTTAAGCCCAAATAAAACCCACAATGATCATCAAACGGCTTGTGGCCAAGTGTCTTCTTGTTCTGGTCAAACCCCCGGATTTCAGGAATCCTAATCGGATGTTTGGGATGGAAAGAAATGATGTCGCAGCAAAGAAGGCATGGGGAGACTTTTATTTATGCACTTGTGGGAAGACCAGAACGCGTGTATCGCATGGTCCAGATGGCAAAGAAAGTGACAAATGAACATACACAGATCCTTCTCCTACTCACCACTTGTCCTGATTGCAGCAAAGGAGCATAAAGCCCAGGGAAGGGTTTAATAGAGAGCTGCCCCCCTGTTCTGACCTACGGTTGTCAACCCTCTGGGGCGAGCAAGGGGCACCAGGATTAAATAGACCCACGAGGAGTCAATTGACCCTGGTGGGCCCCTATCTGGGCCAATTGGGCCCCTGCGGGACCCCGGTGGGCCCGTCTGAGGTCAATGAGACCCTGGCGGGGGTCCATTTGACCCTGGTGGGTCCGTCCGGGGTCAAACAGACCCCCTTGGGGCTCATTTGACCCTGCTAGATCTGTCCAGGGTCAAACAGACCCCATGAGGTCCATTTGACCCAGTGGACCCATCTGGGGTCAAATGGGCCCCAGCAGGGTCAAATCCCTGCAGGGTCTTTTGATCCCGGTGGCACGCTGACCCACCTTGTCCAGGTGAGTCCAATTTTTGACACATGTTGTCAAGGTGGGGTCCAAAATCACCTATTTTCGTCAAATTGGGGTTCAGAATCTCTAATTTTGTCAAGGTGGGTCTGGCCACCTCTCTAAATATACCCTCTGGGTCAAGGAATGGGCAACCGGAAGAGCTTGAGTAAGGTTGAACCTGAAAAATTGGAAAGTTGAACAACTCAAAGCAAGGCTGAAGGCATCAACTCCAAGTGGCGCTGTTTGCCTGTTTGTTTGTGTAGGCTCATCGAGGATATGTCTTATTATAAAATTATAAATACCCTGGTCTTACACATGCCCCTGATGCTTCTGAAAACGTTTGTTATCTAATTTCCTATGCCTCTTGGGTGGCAGATGTATGTAATTTTCTGAATTCATCAGAAATTACAGCAATGCCCTCCCTCGAGGGCGGGAGATGTTCAAGTCTTGTAAATTACAGTTCTACCCTGCAACTTTCTAGAATTGTGGCTATGCCCATATATCCCGTGTTAGTGTGGAAATCTCTTTTCTATAGTTGAGAATTCGCCTAATCCTTGAGAGATTGTAGACAGCTTTTCTCCTTTGAGGGGAAAATGCCAATTCATAGTTTCTGCAAGGAAGAGCCCTCTTCTTCCCCATGTTCATATGCTGCCATCTTCTTGTTAATTCTTTGATGCCATGTTAAATAAAGAGCAGGGAAAAGTAATGAAGGCTTCTCTATTCAACTGCTAGGCCAATAGCCCAACATGTATATGTATTGAAGAAAATACTGGAAACATGTGGGAATAGCACACTCTGCCTAATGCTATGCTAATAGATGCATATATGCAAGACAATCACCTACCTATATTCATATTCCTTGACCCTCAAACTGCAGTGTGATTGGAAGGAATTAAATATTCTTTTATATCTGCAATATCTCCAATTCCAGAATTAGTTGAGATCCCATTGTCTGGATATTTCTTTCTTCACATTACCATACGATCTGCTAAAATTCAGACAGAAATGCTGTAAACACCAGTGTTCAACCCATAACCATAATCTTTTTATAGTCCCCATATGATATTCCAGTAAACTGACCATCAAATCTTCATAGTTCATTCCTCCAAGTTGTTTTTCTCCAAGGAGATATGGAAGATATCTTTTTGGTTGGAACCTCTGACAGTCCCTTTTCTTAAATTATTACTCTGTCATCTTGAGATAGCTTTTTCCTCTTATATTTTAAATAGCAGAATGAAAATGGTTAGCCTTGTCCATGGTTGTCAATGTCAAGAAGCAGAGATTGTCTTTGAACTGGCCTGTAACTGAAAAGGTGAAGAAGAGAATAAGTTTGGGGAGAGAGTGCAAGATAATAAGTTTGGGGAGAGAGTGCATTTGAGGTTGTCTCATGCTCTTGGCATAGCTGACATGGTTTGCTGAGCGCTTACACTCCTAATCAGCCGAATGAGAAGTGTGGTGCCTTTAATCAGGCAAAATGGGTCCTATTTTTGACCTTTTCACTTGATAGTTGATACAACAGTCATTTTTCCCTCATGCTATCCATGTCCGATGTTCATTCTCTTTAATTCCTTTTTTTCTCATGGTTAACATGCTTTTTCATCTTTTATTAGAAATCATGTTTTTTTTTCTTATAATAAATAAATATTCTGCTTGAACTACCTATCAAGTTGATGTTACTAAAATTAGTGAGGAAAATATCTGCTTCTTTAAAAATTAAAACTTAATTTTGCTAATCTGTAATGAGAAATGGTCATTGTCATCAACAACCTATGACATTTTCCGTGTTTCTTAAATTTCTTGCAATCTCTTTGACTTTGTCTCTCATTCTTGAGTTTTGAGCTCCTTACCCTCTTTATCAGTACTTCTACATATATATGCAGAATTTTTTTTTATAGTTTAAAACATGACATATAACCAGTTTCAGCTTATTGACTAATTCTTTTTTTTCTTAGTTACTATACAGGTTGGATTAAATTTATGTGTGCTCATTGATTTATGGTACCTTATTATCAAAAGCACTTGGTTAATAGTATATTGATACAAAGATGAAAGGGAGCATTTTTACTGGTGTTAGAGGCAAACAACTTTCTCTTACATTGATTGCTGTAGTATGCACAACTCTTCTTGTTTGGGCATGGGAAAAGACTCCTCTAGTTGCAACCTTTTTGCCACAGCAGGAGCAATTGAATATTCTTCCGCCAGGTTTGTCTCTGTATTTCTCACTACTTCCTTTCTCCAGTTTCTTTGAGCCAGCATTTCTTTTGTATTTATCTGTCCATTTGTCATGTTCATTGCAATTTTATGGATGCAGTAACTGTTTTTGAAAAAACAGAAGAACAACCAAGATACACAATGCCACTAGGGGAAACTTCAGAAGCGAAAGTGAATAAAAAGGAGCAAGGAGATAAGGGTGTCCAATCTGTTGACATTGCACCCACAGCCATGAGTTCCCCAATAATGAACACCACTGAAGGTACAAAAGATGCTGAAGATACAAAAGACCGTGAGGCTCAAAGGGCTATTCCTATGGAGAACAATGGTAACATATACTCCAGTCAGTCATATCTGTTCACCTAGTCTTTATTATTATTATTATTTTGCAATTTGTGGTGAATGTGTTTCTATTCACCATGATTTTGTTCTTTTTGATCTTTTAATCATTATCTGATCGTCGTTCGATTATCTGTTTGCTCTTCATGTAACAATGATTCAATTTATTGTGCTGCGTTATTAACAGATTTGTCAGAAACCTCCATAGCAGCAACGTATGATTCAGTTTCCTTTGATGAAATTGCAATAGCGATGACCTTGGCTGCCATAACCTTTGAACAATAGTTATGTTTGAAATTGCATTCATGCTAAACATATTCACATTTGGAGTCAGTCAAAATGGGTCTCAGCATCCACATCTTTATTCTCAATGCAGGGTTTCATTTATTTTTCATTTGCATTCACTGCACTTTTTCTGAGTTACCAACACAATTGAGATTGGCTTTTGCTAATCAGAATAAAAATACAAGATTAGCAGGCATGTATGAAGCAGATCATTCCCTCCATAAGAAAAAAAAAGGAAAAACTAGTTGTCCTGATGTTGGGCGAGCCCATGCAATCTAGTTGAATGTGACCTCTGGTAAGACAATCTAAAGATGTCTCATTCTTAAAGATTTTCAGACCTGTGAGACTGACTGCCAAATCAGCAAGTGAATCAACTACTATATTGTCCTCTCTAAACACATCTTGCATCTGAGCAGGTAAGAATTACAGAAAGTGGCTGCCAATGCAGAACTTTCATAGGTGAGCTGCTCCTCAAGTTAATAGTCTACCAAAGATTTCATGTCAAGCTCCAAGGTGCTGGGAGTGATGCCCATGTGATAACAAATTCACAATCCAATCACCAAGGCATGCACTTAAGCAGTGAAGTTACTTCCAATCCTAAAAATGTAGAATAAGCTAAGGATTGGATGGCCATTTCCTCTCTTTAGGAACACCAGCACCATGTGTTCCGGGGTTTCTTTTACAGGCTCCATGAGAAAATTCAATTTAAATTGGTCAGCATCAGGTCTGCTCCATTTGACCAATTTGAGGACATGGAAACCTTTACTGGATCAGACAGTGAAGTCATTGAAGAATAAGAATTTGCTCTGGAGTAGATGACGACTGTGGAGTAAATTGTGTCAAAATACTCGAAGAACATTGATATGATGAATAACTTGAAAGCAGAGAATTTGATCCCCTCAAACCGGAAACTATTTCTGGCTTTCCATAGACACACCCAAGGAGCATGGGAATTACCAAGCCAACAAACCATGGACAGCTGTTTTGCAGACTGTTGGGCCACCCTTCAAGCCACTAAATTAGGGAGTGAAAAAGTTGTTAGTGGTAACTGGGTACTTTGGCTAAAATGTGCCCAATACCTTCTGTGCAAGAGGACCAGCCATGAGTAGGTGAAGAACTGTTTCCTGATGATTACCATAATGACTGGAAGCTAAAGGAACCCCCAGGGGCCTGCACTTTATCATTGACAGGAATACAATGTTGAAGAGCACATTCTGCAAAGAATGAAATTTTCCTTGGGATGGATGGTGGAGTGCGATAGATAACAAAAATGAGAATTAGCACTTATTTGCAGACTGAGATATTTCTTAGCAGGGGGGAACAGGGAATAGTCTGTGTTGTGGTTGAGTCCCAATCGGAAGTCTGTGGGTGTTTCATCTCTATATATGTAGAGGATTCCCTCAACTCAATGCCTAGGTTTTGGGTTAGAGTTCGGGCCTTTAACATGGTATCAAGTGGGTTTACCCATCTGATCTTCTCTCTGAGTGTGGACATTTGTCCCTACTCATGTTGCACCCTAAACCGGTTGATTTGGCGCTTGGGGGAATGTTGTGGTTGAGTCCCATATTGGAAATCTATGAATGTTTCATCTCTATATATGTAGCATGGATTGCGGAATCGTCCGATCCGGATCTCCTCATGCCATATCCAGTAAATCCATGTAATTAAACAAAATCCCAGCTGATCCCATCAACTCTCTCCCCCCTCCCCCCAAACCAAAAAAAAAAAAAATCCATTTCCCCAATCCCGGCCGATTCGATCCGATTCCGGATTGGGATTGTTTTTTTTTTTTTTTTTTGGGGGGGGGGGTGGTTGGTCTGATCCCGGACCCCAATCTGATCCAGAATTCCTTGATATGTAGAGGATTCCCTCAACTCAATGCCTAGGTTTTGGGTTAGAGTTCGGGCCTTTAACAGTCTGGACTCTGGACAGACATGATTTCCAGACTAGTTTGTTTGGCTGATAAGAGGCCCGGTTTGATAATGGGTAAGCAATGCCTGACTAAGCAATCCTGGGTTTGCTTAGTCAGAATTACTCTATTTCTGGTTTGATATGCCTTGTTTAAATTGCTCACTTAATAGGGAGGATAGACTACTCCACCTCTAAGCTCCGACAGGGATAACAGCCTGTTAGGACTGTTATCACCTCTTAAATTTATTGAACCAAACAGGGCTGACAAACTCCAGATATACTACCAGGGCTGTGAAGGGCCCTTTAAGAGGGCTTATCTGGTTATCAAACCGGGCCTGAGTAACAAGGGGCAGGCAGCAAGCATTTTCAGCTATAGAAGTTGCCCAACCTAGTTCATCAATGACCTACATCATTTGTGGCATCTCTGAGGGGAATATCCAATAAACATCCAACCATCAATGCTTAGGAATATTAAGCTCTAGTTGCTCATCTAGAGAGAGTTTCACCTCTGCCGACTGCTAGCTTACAAAACTCACAAAGCTCTTATTGTAATGGTGTACTTGTCATCTCTGGTATAAACTTTTGGAACAGGAGCCGTGCAAAAGGCAAAAGAATCCTGCTTTAGATATCTGTATGCAATAAATCACCTATAGTGAGTATGAATAGTGAAGCGACCACATCATCTTGAAAAGAAAATCTGCGCAAGGTCAAGAGGCAGTTTGTTTGCTAAACCAATGATACTTATTCTTGCCTTCATCAACAATTTAAAAATTCTGCTTAAATAAGATCCTTGGGTGCACAAGAAACTGAAAAGAGATACAAAAGGATGGAATTGAATAATGAAATGCAGCAGAATTATTTTACCTCATTTGGGGATAGGCAATCCATTACATCCTGAAATCCTTGATCTGATCTTATCTAGCATGAATTGAAAATATGAAAATTTTGGGTTCCCCCTGAAAACAATTGAGCACTGAAATACGGAATGGGCAGTTATGTTGGAACCAAGTGAACATTTTGAGACACAGCTGCTCAGACGGGAGAAAGATTTCTTGGGTATAACATAACAATTTTTATTGCAGTTAACACTCTAGCCTGAATCAGCCTCATATGCAGAAAGGAATTTCATGAGATTTAGTGAAAATTCTAGTATCATCCGTAAACAATAAGTGAGCTATATGCAAACTTCCTCAAGGCTGTATCTTTGATAAAGGCCAGGCTGTGTGATATGATAAGCCCTTGCTAGTACCTCCTCTGCCATAGTAAACAAGCTCAGAGCTAAAGGGCCTCCTTGATGAGGACCCTTTGTGGATCTAAAGAAACTATGAATGGACCCATTAGATGTAAGCACCTGAATGTAGTGAATCCACTGCCATGAGAAGCCAAACTGTTCTATAACCTTAAGAAATTCCAGGTGAGCATATGCCTTATCCATTTCTACTTAAGGATAAATAATGTCACCTCTGCTGCATTTCTTTCATGATTCAGATCCATGCTAGTAGCACATTTTTTACAATGTTTCTACCTTTCACGAATGCCCCTTGATGTGGGAGATGATAGATGGTAAAACCAGCACCAGCCTAGAACCGAAATCTTTGCAATAACATTGGATAAATAAAAGGTTACACAAACTAATGGATTTCTAATCTTTCAAAGAATTACCACCTGTTTACTTAGAGAGATCAGTACCACAAACAAAGATGTTATGCCCTTGGAATTGCTGCTAAGCAAAAGTTACCGATAGCAGAGCAGACATTGCTGCCAACAATGTCCCAGTACCTACTAAAGAAAACCTGAAAACCTCAGATAAAAGATTGAACACTGCTACATTAATTTTATCTTTCAATGGTCCCACAATGAGCCATTCATTCTGATCAGTGGTAATTAGAGGAATCACATTCAAGAGATCTTCATCAGCACAGATAACTGGTTCTGAAAATACTTAACCATCATACTGGAAGTGGAAGTATCACTCTGTAGCGCACTATGGTTGTCATACAGGGGATTGATTGAGGAAGAGGCTCTCCTTTTCACTTATCTGGCTTTATTTGAGGTTAACATAAAAGAGGGATGACTCTCAGAGAAGTCAGACATAATATTTTCTTTACTAGTGATGGGAACAAGGATTTATTAATGCTCATAAAATTTGCAACATGAAACACATGCACCGTCGCCCTAACTTGGCGCTGGTTAAAAGACGTGATCAAATCTTAGTGGATGCTTGTAAAAGAGTTTGGGGAAGGTCTAAAATGAAATGACACGATGTTATTAGGATGGACATTGGCTTCTTGCACTTGATAGAAGTCTTTGGCAGAACAAGATTCATGTAGCTGACCCCAAATAATGGGATAAGGCTCTGATGATGATGATGATGAACATCTGCAACGGTAAACACAGGTTCCGAGGATGGGTTTCCAATTCATGAAATGTCTACAGATGGCACAATCTGCCCTGAGGCTGTCTCATGCAATGACCTGGCACCAGCACTAATCCAACCTGGCAGATCATAAAGAGCTTGGCAAAAGGACTCATCTCTTACCAATATCCTGCTTTCTACTTCTACATGCATGTTCAGAGATTACACCAACATCTGCTTCAACAACTCGAATCATCCCTATAAGCTCAGAATCTGGTGAAAAAAAGCATGATTCGAGCAACATCACCTAACTGTTGTCCCTGTAAACCTCCTTGAGAAGCTGCTGCAGGATCATTGCAATGATCAACTTGGGCGACCTGCATCAGGGACACAGCTCCAGCAACATCAATTTCCTTCACCACCATGAGCCTGTTTTACATTAGGAAAGGGTATTCCTCCTGCAACTGCATTGAGTCACCTCCTCTGTTCCCTTCCTAACTCGGCAGGCTCCCATGCTCCAGTCCTTGTTCGTTTCTTGGAGGGGCAAGATTATTCAAAGTTTCAAACCCAATGTTTCTGGATGCTTAGAATATTTGGTTCTCATTATCTTCTTGGAGCAGGTCCTCTTCATCTTATGAACAAAAGAGCATAGTTGGGGAACCTTATGGTAAGCAACACACTGCCAGAAACCTGTCTCCAATGTCAATCCATAACCTTTCTGGCCTGGGTTTTGCAATGTTGATTTCACCACAAAGAGACCTTCGTGCAAGTCCAAGGTGATATCTCCTCATGGATGTTGTTAAACCCCACAATTTCCTCCAAAAAAGTAAAATTTCAAAGAAAAAATGGGTTTTTAAAACCCCAATTGGCCCCTGATAATGCCCAACAATGGTTTCGAAACCCAGAGATGGGGGGACCTCTGGGTTTCCAAAAGAAATGGGTTTTTAAAACCCGGAGGTGGGGGACCTCCCGGTTTAAAAGCTCGAAAAGGGCTTTTGAACCTGGAGGAGAACACCTCCGGGCTCAAAAGCCTTGGCTTTTAAACCTGAAGGGACCACCCACCCTCCAGGTTCTCCCTCCTCCTCTGTAAAACAGAGGGGTAGAGGGCCCTTGGAGCCCCGATGAACTTGCCCCCTGCTGGCCCTGCCTAAAGATCCCCTTTGGGGGAGGAGGTCTCCTTTGGGGGATGGTGGTTCTTGTGGTTTTTAAATTATGAAGACCCCTTTGGGTGAGCACCCCTTTTTGGGGATTGTTGTTATTTTTAAATTATGAAGACCCTCTTTGGAATAGGGAAGTCATGTGTATGTGAAATTACAAAAGAGTCCTTGTAGGGGAACAAGTTGCAAAAAGGTCCCTGAAGGTGGTGAAATTGCAAGAATACCTCCTTTGGGGCACACATTTGTAAAAATACCTTCTGCTGTCTATGAATTGCAGCAGTACCACCTATTTGTGAAAAATTATAGAAAAATTCCTGAAGGGTGGTAAAATACCTTTTGTGGGCCATAAATTGCAAGAGAAAATTGCAATTATACCCAGAAAGAGTTAAAATTGCGATAAAACCCTTGGAAGGTGGAAAATTATAGAAATACCCTCCAAAGGGTGCGAATTGCGGAACTATCCCTCCAAAGCCAAAGGGTAACAATTGCAGAAATATCTTGGATTCTATTCCCAGAAATGGATATAGAAAATCTTCTTGATGTAAATTACCTGGAAGCCAAGGAAAGCCTGCCCAAACCACGATGGGATTCATAGTAAAGCCAAAATCCTCAGACCATCAAAAGAATCTGAATGGAAATCATTTGACATACACCGTTTCTTCATGAGGACCTTCATAAGATCTTCGAGATCACAGTGCATGAGCAAATGTCTTTGTTTAAGAGAACTGATAATAAAGGCTGCAGATAAAGCAAAGCACTGAAATAATTGCTTCCAGTCTGACACTGAGGGTCTCTGTTTTTGAAAGAAGGGAGACTGTACTACCAGTCTGCTATCGAGGTCCCATACGAGCAATGAGCCACAATAACTTGCTAGAAGAGAAGTACAGATATAGATATTTCTTCCTTTGTGGAGAAGACTGCAAGCTTCCCATGATCAGTAAGAGCCTGATCCTTGACACTAATGGACACTGGCGACAGCCCGAGCAAAAGAAAGCTTTTGGCCTTCAGAACTAGGGTGAGGGATGGCGGTGGTCCACCGGTAACCCAGGCATAAGCATCCTCCGCACTTAATACTGTTGTCAATTATGTCCTTATGTCAAGATTGAATTTTTTTGTTGACGTTCCCTTATTAAAATTTCTTCTCAGTTTTGTTCCATCTGTTGACAGTTTTACCAGTAGATTTTCACGGATTAATTGCCTCAGTCTTTGGAGTAATTGTTTTTCTTTTATATTGGTTATTCCTACAGGATGTAACTATGCAAAGGGTAAATGGGTTGCAGATGTTAAGCGGCCTTTGTACTCTGGTTTTCATTGTAAGCAGTGGCTATCTGCAATGTGGTCATGTAGATTGACTCAACGTACGGATTTCACTTATGAGAATTTCCGTTGGCAACCAGAACACTGCAAGATGCCACAGTTTGATGGGTCTGCATTCTTGAGGAGGCAAGTCATATTCTTGTAACAATCTTTTTTCCTCCATACCATTCTAGTAGAACTTTTATTTTGTTTGGGATTGCTATTTGCAACTATAATGTGCTAACTTCTGATGGTCTGCGTTGGGCAGGATGCAAGACAAAACTATTGCTCTGGTAGGGGATTCTCTGGGAAGGCAGCAATTCCAATCCCTTATGTGCATGGTTACTGGAGGTAAGGAGAGACATGATGTTCAAGATGTCGGACATGAGTTTGGACTTGTCAAAGCACGGGGTTCTATACGTCCTGATGGTTGGGCATATCGGTTTCCAGACACCAACACGACGGTTCTCTACTACTGGTCTGCAAGTCTCTGTGAAATAGAGCCTCTCAATATTTCAAACCCATCTACTAATTATGCTATGCATCTTGATCGCCCTGCTAGATTCTTGAAGCGTTATCTTCATAGGCTTGATGTTCTGGTTCTTAACACCGGTCACCACTGGAATAGAGGGAAGCTTAATGCAAATCGGTGGGAAATGTATGTCAGTGGCATGCCACTTCGTAATCGAAAGCTCGCAGAAATTGGGAATGCAAAAAACTTCACTATTTATAGTGTTGTTAAATGGCTTGACTCCCAGCTACCACATCACCCACAACTGAAAGCATTTTTTAGATCTATTTCTCCACGACATTTTGTTAATGGAGATTGGAATACAGGGGGGAGCTGTGACAACAACACTCCTTTATTTCAAGGGAGCCAGGTTTCACAGGATGGTTCTAGTGATACTGTGGCTGAGGGTGCTGTAAGGGGAACAAAGGTTAAACTTTTGGATATCACTGCCCTGTCACAGCTGAGGGATGAAGGGCATATCTCAAAATACAGCATTAAAGCAACATCAGGTGTGCATGATTGTTTACACTGGTGCTTGCCAGGCATTCCCGATACATGGAATGAGATTCTCTTTGCACAACTATGAGATATTTTTCTTGGTCAGTTAGGAGGCTTCTATTCTGTAGAGAAAGGGGATGAACATCCGGCATGGCAGAGGTACATGATAGCTGTATGTATAAAATTTCTTAATGTGGACACCCCCAAGTTCAAGCTGGTAGAGGGTAAGTCTTTTCCATTTTGAATGGACCCCCATTTTGGTTTGCTGAACTAGTTATTATTGCTATTCATTTCTCAGGCTTAAAAGAAGAATCTCCTGATTATCACACAGGTGTTCCTGGAGGTGTCAAGTGGAAAAGCTATTTTTTTCAATGGGCGCGCAGATTACCTGAGGAAGGATATCTATACTTGCTACAGTTTGCAGATGACATTGTGCGTGAACTAATGACCTACCGCCGTGAGGTGATGTCTGGACTTAATTTTGAAAAGCGTCCGGCATCTAATTGTTGTAGCATATTTCACATGACCTGAACACACTCAAAAAGCAAAATTTGTACCATTTCAACTGGCGAACGGCGTGGAGTGCACTGTTGCAAGAGTAGGATCGGTGCTTGGGTTGGGGGTGGGGGGAGACATTCAACTTGAGTAACATTTGGCCGGAATGCCAACAGGATCCTGTTGATATATATTCTTTTATACACAGTCCGGGGGGGGGGGGGTGACCTCTGACTTGTTAATCGGTCGTGGTTACCTTGTCTGATCTTATCATATATTTTATTAAAGAGGCACAAAAGAGCAAAAGATGATTATATTATTAGAAGGTTGCTACTCTTCATCTTGTTAATATCCTGATTTCTCTGTGGTGTGCTCGTGTACACACGTCAGGCAATTTGACTAGTCGGCATGAAATGATCTGTCTTGGATGTTTGCACACTGAAAGATGATATTAGCGAGTAAATTTTGATCCCCTCTTTAGCAGCAGTTCCTTCTGTTGCCCTTTAGCTTCTTTTATCTTTTGTGTTGAGTAATTGACAAAATCTTTATTTCGAATTAAATAATCACATTCTTTTGTATTTGCAATCTCTTTTTCAATGACTTGTTGTTTCACCAAAACATTTTAACTAAGACATATCATAGTTTCTCGATGTTAATTAATGTGTCTTGGACATAATATGTTTCTTTTTCACAAGTATTGATAAATCAACGATCATAATTCCAAAATTCTTAGTCTCAGGAACTTTCATATCATTGTTTCATGTGGATTATGTATCATGTTGAAAACAATTTTTTCTAGCTATGGCATCGATTATGTGTCTTAAAAAAATCAATTGTATATATCATTATAAGATGGTCAAAGAAAATTATAAATTCTTAGTAGTAGTTATCACTATCTTGCTACAGACAAAATTATTGATTGTATGTGTTCTCTGTTCTCTTGCTAGTTTTGATAATCAATCAAGTCATTATGTAGGTATATGTGTCTTGCATTGAAGTAACAAATTATGTTGCCTCGTGAATCGAGTAATTGTTTGCACTATCCTATGTAGTAATAGATCAAGTTTCCTTGTACCCATTCGACAATCTATTATATTCCTTGAGCAACATTTTGTTCTTCAACATATATTTCTAAGTACTTAGTCTATAAAATCGATTTGTTTATACAAAAAATTGACTGAGTTTCTTATAGAGAAATCATTGGTGCTCCTTTCAGTTTATTCTTTGTAGGGAACAACAAAGTGATTAAAAGTTACTCTGTTGAGAACTAAGTTATTAATTAGTTAAGTAAGTTGAACACTTAATTAAGATTGTTTAAACTACCTTGATCTCATTATTAATGATAATTAGGTTGGTTCATTCACAGTTTCATTGCATTTTATTGATATAAGTCTTTTCACACATTGAGTAGATTGAATTATTAATATTTTTCGGTGATGTGTTGATGACAACTTAACTTGTGTTTCTTGTTAAAAAACATGTTTTATATTTCATGGTATAACATGTTGATATACTCTTATAAAGTCGTATAACTTGCTTATCTCCTCACATAATTTGAAATGATTATATTTTTCTGTCGATGAACATCAAATTTTGTGAACATTGGAAAATTACTTATACATACTTGTATTAAAAAATATAAAAAGATTAGACAAGAAAATAAAATATTGAAAAGGAATATTGACCATTTTCTTTTTGATAAAACATTACCTGTTAAATGTAGTGTTCTTGATAAGGAAAATAAAATTTTAAAATAAGAAAAATGAAAATTATTGAATGAAAACTCTGTCATGTTAAATAAATGTCAAGAGTATGAATATAAAATTGTCGATCTTTATGCAAAAGTGAAAGATATGAATGCTAGTCTTTCTAAATTTGTATTGGGAACAAAAAATCTTAATAACATGCTGGAAATAAATGTTAACTTTCATATAGAGGGCTTACGCTATACTCCTGCGAAGAAGAAAATTTTGAACAGCAAACAACCATTTCATTTTCGCATTATAAACAGTATGAAAAAAAGGGTTGTATACATTTGCACATAAACATTTTTCAAAAAATAAAAGATTTGTCGAAAGTTGATATGCAACTTGCTTTAACTGTGAAAAACTTGGACATTTTTACAAACTGTTGGCTTAGAAGAAATGCTTATAGAGTTAAGTTTGTTTGGATTGAAAAGTCTTCCATCCATAGTTGCACTAATAAAAATGGGTCAAACAAGTTTGGTTACCAAAAATAATTGAATGAGATTTTATTCTTGACAGTGTCTTAAGTCAAAGGAGAGTAAGTGGTTTCTTGTCAACGTCTATTCAAGACATATGACATGTGATAAAAATAAGTTCTCAATGGCCTGGTAGCTTTTGGAGGTAAAGATAAAGTAAAAAAATATTTGGATTGGCAATATTGATATTGATTCTTCAAACTTGATTGAACATGTGTTTCTTGTGAAAAGTTTAAAGCATAACCTGTTAAGCATAATCAACTTTGTGATAGAGGCTATAGAGTGATTTTTGAAGCTTCTCGCTGTGTTGTGTTGGATAAAAATTCAAATGAAGTAAAGTTTATTGGTCAAAGATGCAATAATGTATATATTATTGTTTTGGATGGAGTTCCTTGTGATGGTGTTTGTTTGATAGCTAATAATTCTGAAAAAACATGGTTATGTCATAGAAAGTTAGGTCAAACTAGTTTCATTATAACTTCAAAATTGTCTAGATTAGACCTAGTTCGAGGTTTGCCAAAAAATAAAATTTGATAGCAATAAAATCTATATTGCTTGTGTTAAAGGCAAACAGACAAGAGTTTTTTTTTTAAAAAATAAAAATGTTGCCTCTTCTACATGTTGTTTAGAGCTACTGCATATTGATTTGTTTGTATCTAAAGAACTGTGAGCTTGGGTGGCAAATTTTATGGTTTTGTGATTGAAGATGATTATTCCATATTTACATAGGTGTTATTTTTGTCAAATAAAAGTGATGCTTTGATTGATTCAAAGTGTTTGCTGGAAGATAGAATGTGAGAAAGCTTATGTAATTATAGGAATATCAAGTGATCATGGTAAGAATTTTGAAAATATGGAATTTGATAATTTCGGAAAGGAATAGTGGTGTACACATAATTTTTCTTCACTAAGAACTCCATAGCAAAATGAGATTGTAGAAAGGAAAAATAGGATTTTGATGGACTTGGCCAGGACAATGTTGAGTGAGAACAATTTGCCAAAATATATTTTGGCAGAGGCAATAAGTATTGCATGTTATATAATAAATAAAGCAATGGTAAGACCCGCTTTACATAGGACCCTTATGAATTGTTGAAAGATAAAAAGTCAAATATTACATATTTTAAGCCTTTTGATTATCCATGATTTATTCTGAATGAAAAGTTAGATCTTGGAAAATTTGATGCTAGGAGTGGTAAAGAAATATTTTTGGGGTATTTTGTGAATTCTAGATCATACAAAGTTTTTAACAAAAGAACTTTGGCTGTAGAAGAAAGTCCACATGCAATTTTTGGTGAATCTGAGCCCAAATTGATAACTGAATTTGGTGTGACATTTAATGTAGATGGTATTCAAGGACAATCAAAAGAGAAAACGATGATGATCTATTCAATTAATAGAGGAAATTCTAAAAATCCAAATTTAAAGGAACTATAGGAACAACAAGAGGAGCATCAGGGCTTGCCAAGGGACTAGAGATTTCTAAAATACCATCTTGTACAGAACATCATTATTAATGTAAAAGATGGTATCAAAACAAAATCCTCATTAAGACAAGTAGTGGAAGAATATTACATTGCCTTGATTTGTCATATTGAACCCAAATGTGTTGATGATGTTTTAAAGGATGAATTATGGGTTATGACAATGCATGAAGAATTAAATCAATTTGAAAGAAATAATGTTTGTCTTGAACACGCTATGGGCACCCACAGAAGGGTACAAATGGATAATCATCACAGAGATAAGAAATTAAAATATTTAATGTAAATGCACAACAAAAAGTAAAGGAATGAAAGCATACAAGCAAGGAGGCACAACGATTTATCTTGATTCGATTCTGACCACATCAAACACCTACATCTAGTCCCCAGGGGAAATCCATCCTTGAGTTTTCACTAAACTGTCCTAGCAAGGCAACTACTTGCTACATAATCCGCAGCCAAGTCTTACTCTCATGGAGGGAACATCTGCTCGGCCTCGTCGGTCCTTCTCAACAGAGGGAACAACTACCTGATGTTGCACACCCATGTCTTCCTCTCAATAGAGGGAAACACCCCTTGCCACGCCGGTCCTCTTCTCAACAGAGGGTACAAGGGCACATGGCCCACCACTTCTAAAGTAGTCTACCAAATTGAAATGTCTTTTTGCTAAGATCGTTGTTGGCATCGTTGAAGCTCTAACACTACGATTGACTTCAACATGAATGAAACTTGTTGGCACTTGATGTTGATGTAGTGAATGGCTTAGTGTAGATGGAACTTTGATCTTGAGCGAATGCCTCTTCAAATGAATCAATAACAAAGTGTTAGCTTTAGGGTATGAGGCTTGGAGAAGATGAATCAGTGGATAAGAATGATAGCTTAGTCTCCTCACTTGGATTGATGCTTGGATATAAATTTTTATTTTCTTCTCTTGTCATAGAATCATACATTCTAAAGTTGATGCTTGCTAACTTGATATGAGTGAGTTTGGTGCAAGTTCATCTTCTTCATTACTTCCCGTCTTGTATTTATAGGCACTTGAGTTTAGTCGACTGTCTGGAGCCTCCTTCTCTAGATTATTCAGTACTTGATGTTGTGTCTTGTTCTTTTAGCCTTCCGTCTGTTGGGTTTCATCAACCAATAGTTTTTTTTTGCACATAGACATGCATTGAATCTATTTAAAGCTGTTCTCTAGTTGAGGTTCTTCTTGTTGTCTTCTTATCCATTGAGTATACTAACAATACTTCATTTGTTGGTCTTGAACATGTAGGTGTGTAGACTTTGACCACAAATCTAGTTTTTGCATGCATTCTTCCTTTGCCTTCCTTAGGTTAATCTTTAGACTGTTGTGACTATATAATTCTTTGATGAAATGGAGCTTAACTTTCTTGGTCTTAGATTTCTTCATTCGTTAAGATTGAGTAAACTCTTTAAGCCTTCTGGGGTCCTTGTGAACTTGAAAGCTTTTCAAATTGTTTTCTCGTTTGTAGCTTAGAGCTTTCTTCTTCTTTTTTCTTGATATAGATGTAAGTATCCATACAAAATGAGATTTTCTAATAAAGGGATTATCTCCTTTGAAAAAACATTAGTTTCCAAGAAATATAGCATGTAGAGAGGATTATAATCCAGGAACCAAAGAGGCATCATTTAGGTTGCATGTATGATTCAATTTGTCTAAGTATGGCTACATGACATAATTTTGTCAATAATATGTGGCTTGAATAATTTCATAATGTTTTTAAAATAGATGTGTTCAAATAAGTTTATTTTAAGCATATGTCACATTAAGATACGAGCAGACATGTAAAATATGATTTTTTTATCTTAACTGAAAATATGTTCATTTTAGTTAGTCAAGATTATTTGTAACATTGATCAAGAGATTTTATCATGAAGTACGTAGATCAGGATGATATTGATAAAGATATTTTTTCGTCACAACACTGACAAGTTATACGTTTAATATACAATATTTATGAGAAAGACATAGCATTAGGCTTAATGAGAAGAGACAAGAAAACATGATAGATTTAGTAAAGAAAACATATGTCAATATATATCCGTAATCAATATACTTAACCAAATAATGACTTTGTCTTGTTTAGAGAAGATTATGATCAACTTGATATTCCGAGCGAATAATATGCATTCATTTTCTAGGAATATAACTGCTCCATAGGAGGCTTAGTCGATTTTTGGTATCAGTAACTTGATTGTTACAAGCAATATCTTACATAGCATTTAATTCACACACAATCACTATGTAAATGTAATTTGTTAAATTAGTATGTGTCTAGGTACTAGACAAAATTTGTCGGAAAACATGCCAACACTTAATTGATTATCTGATTAACACAATGGATTATTTTCATTAGGGTAGTAGACTGTAACATATTGACTTAGTAGTTTATTAAGATAGAGTAATCGACTATTTCAGTGTAATCTTGAATGCATCCCATACTAAGTTAGTCAACTACCTAAGTTTGCTAGGAAAACATAGTCAATTACTTTAGTAACTATCTACCACCGAGGGCTTAGAATTTTCCTTGACTGTTCCACAGTAGTATGCATGATTGATATTTTTTATGGGTCACTTAATTGATATCGTGACTGTGTTAAGGTGACTAGAAAAATCTTGTTCTTCATTATGATACATAGTAATAGTGAAAGCATGATGCTAATGTTCTTGATCAAGTTATCTTCGCATTGTTCACTAATTTTACAATATTAGTGAACAAAAAAATACTGATGTCATGCCCCGATTTAGCAGCAGAAAAAAATCAAGAGCGTGACGATACAAGTATCAACAATCGAGTAATTCAGAGCGACAACCAAGTATAACAAAAGACTTGAGACATAATAGTGACAGCCAAAATAATTCTTTATTTCATTTCCTTCAATGCTAACTTACAGCCTTTCATAATCAGAGCCAAACATAAGACCCATTAGTGAAATTCAAATTTATATCTGACTCAAGAAGAAGTAACTAACTATTACAGACTCTATTGACTCTAAACATGGTGGCTGACATGTTTTGTTGATGGGTACATTATGAGAAGCTCTTCACTCTTTGCCAGCCCCATCATTCTCTAACTCTTCATAGTCCTCATCTGAAATGGTACAAGAAGCAGGTGTGAGCGTGCTAACGCCTAGTAGGATTTATATCTCATAGTGCAGACATGCTTTATGTGAATTAACATTTTATCAGGCAAGATACTATCATGCAGTACTCATGGCTAAGACGATCATGATATCTATATGAATCAATTTCCAAAGGTATAACATGTACGAGAACGATTTAGTAACTAGAATCCAATGACATTTACCATGTGAGAAGGAACGATTATCAATGTAATGGATGACAATACAATCATTTGTCAAATAGAAGAGAATCAATAATCCATAGCATGTACAGTGAATAGCACAAGTTGAATTCCAATGAATCCTAGTGAACAATGACATATTAGATTCAATAATAGTGACATATACAATAGATTTGGCCATTTCACTTATCACATTTCAATCAATCAATCCATCATTCAACAATGTGAAAATTACCCAGATAAATCTTGCAGTCAATTAGGTGATTGCCAGACACTTCAATAGATCATATACTTTCACGACTATATGTATTTCGGGTGCTCCTCCCAGGACCAAACTGGGCCCTATATGCACAGGCATCAGTCATGAACCGAAGTTCCAATAATTTCTAGTAATTTCATTTCATTTATGGCCAACATGATTTCCAAGAAATAGACAGTCATATATTAAAGATCATGTCAATGATTATAAGGAGAACAAGGCAAGCAAACATGATCCAGAGTAAATTTTAGCAGTATAACGACTTAATTTCATTAGTTGAATCTTTACACTTAATAGCTTAGTTTCCATGTATCAAAAATCACTCTCACGAGAAGTGGATGAGAACGGAAGTGCTTTCTATCTTATGGAAACTTCAATAGTACAACTAACTCAGTCTCCATGAGGGAATCCATGGAGTACGGAGAATTACGGAGGTCTTAGTGGAAAGGTCCCTAGTCTACTACAATGGAATGTCTAGTAGAGAGTTTCCAATCCCCCAAGAAAGGGCTACCTATTGTGCAAGAGTGTAGTGTAGAACGTGCCTCAATATCACAATCCACTAGTTTAAAACAAGCGGAAAGCGAGTAACATGATGACATATTATAAAGCAAGACTATCAAGATTTAATTAACATGGTTTCTGCAATTTATCAAGATCAACTTTCAGTTTAAAAGTAAACTAGAGCATCAAGATGAACATATCAATTCAAGATGGATAGATCATGCGATTAAGAACAATTAGAATAGACTTTCAAG
Source organism: Colocasia esculenta (assembly GCA_014218235.1). Classification (NCBI taxonomy): domain Eukaryota; kingdom Viridiplantae; phylum Streptophyta; class Magnoliopsida; order Alismatales; family Araceae; genus Colocasia; species Colocasia esculenta. Next base: position 137,533,854 of record CM024761.1, read on the forward strand.
TTATTATGACTTTTACATGGATGAACAGTTTTTAAGCCACTGGACAGACATGAAAAACACTAAGAACTAATGTAAATATGCAGTACTTTAAATATAACACTGACTGACGGGTGTCTGGATTACTGTGGAAATCGCGACGTGTTCAGTCGTCACCTATTTCCAAAGTTTAAACCAAAGAAAACAAGATTTTGGGATGACTAACAAGATCGCGACAAGGGTACCGGTCGCGTTCAAGGCAATCTATATGAGGTATCGATTGGTGACTACATAATCGCGATGGTATTCATGGTCACATTAAAGGCAATCGGAATATAATCGTGACGTCAAGATGTGACATGTTCACACAACTCTCTTAAATACGAAATAAGCACACAAACCTAGGGCGGGAAAAATATCAAATCTCAACGCTTTTACAGGTCGCGACTTGGTCATGCACTGAAATCTAAGTGGCGCACAGTTTCATGCTATCGGATCATGTCAGAATGAAAATAAAACGCAGCGATCTATGTAGTCACTTTTCAGGTAATCATGATGGGTCAACCTATCGCGATTCCATCCTCTAAAGCGTGACATCTAGATTGGTCACAGTTTAGGGTTCAACCCGAAAACTGTAAAAACGATGCAGTCATGCATGTTTGGCCTATGACTCGAGATCTAGGGCTCTTTGGACAAAACTATTGTAACATCCCGGGTTTTGGTTCCCTTGGAGTTGTCCTGGGAGTTGCGATGTATAGGGTTGTCGCATTCTGAACGCGACGCATTCCGTGTAGCTTTCTGGTTGAGAAGGCGACGGCCCCTGTGTCGCACTCCGGTGGTCTTCTGTGGCTGTTTGCCACGTGTCCGCAGCGCGTGTGTGAAGGCGACGTGCCAGTTGTCATGTTCACCTGAGACGCCTGCGTGTGTGACACTTGGTCTGGAGGCTGTCTGTCTGTCAGAAGACCTGTCGGAACTTTTGAGAAGGCGACGAGATAAGCGTCGTGTTCTGGTTGAGAATGCGACAAGCATCTTGTCGTGACCTCAGTTCCGAGGCCTTAAGGCTGGCAGGCACCTCTTTCTTCTCTTTTCTTCTCCTTTCTCCCTTCCCTCCTCTTCTCCGAGGTGGGGGAGCTTCTCCTCTTCCCTCTCAGGCATCTTGGAGCGTGGAGGCGCCAGCGAGCTCGTGGCGGAGCAGTGGAGCGGCGTCGTGGAGCGAGAAGGAGGTGGCCGAGCCTTTGTGAAGGCCCTTTTTGGGTTCGGTTCGTCATTGCCTATAGGGATTTCTTGTTCCCTTGTTAGAGTATATGGTGCTTAGTTTTGAGCGATCCTTCCTGTGCTCGTGAGTTCCCTTGTGTTTTTGCACGGGTGGATGCTTGCCAGTGGTGCTCCGTCTACGTGATTAGCTTAGTTCTCGTGGTGTGTGGGTGAGGAGAGGTGGAATTGGTGCCCCTCGAGCCACTTTTAGCTTCCTTGTTAGTGTGCTCCCCTCCCTCTCTTGTTTGGAGGAGGCTATGTAGTTTGTGGGACCATGGGATGGCCCCAATGCTCGATTCGGGCTTCTGTCTGAGGTCGCGACAGATTAGCTATCGCGACACCAGATAGAAGGCGACGTGCAACCTGTCGCGTTCTGGTGGTGACAGGTTGGCTATCGCGTTCCCCTCTGCTCTTCAGTTTTCGGGTTCCGATCGTGGCGGAGGATGGCTCGTGTCCAAGTTGGTTAGAGGGAGGTCTCTCCAACTTGGCACGAGGCCAGTCCTCCTATTTGGGGCCTTGGCCTTGTGGCCCTTTGGAGTGTGGGCCTTGGGGTGGGTCTGCTCCAAGGGCCCTGCCTTCAGATGAGGAACGCGACGGTTCGATACGTCGCATTCTGAATCTGAAGGCGACACCCGGTGTGTCGCTTCCTGGTTGCAACAGGATCCATGTCGCGTTCTATCTTCGGGTCGCGACTGGGTTCTCGTCGCCTTCTAGCTTTGGTGTTTGTTGGCTGCAGGTCTGTTGACCTGCTTTGGGGTTCGGCCTTCTGATGCTGAACGCGACGGGTCGATATGTCGCATTTAGGTCAGAAGGCGGCACCGTGGTCGTCGCGACTTGGTGGCGACAGGTTGGTCGTCGCCTTCTTGTTCAGAAGGCGACGCCCCTGTGGTCGTTTTATGGTTTCCGGGTTTCTGGCGGTGGTTTGTGCCTTGGTTGGCCGACGGACCTCCTGGGGGTCTCCGGGAGGTGTGTCGTGCATGCCTGTGCCGGCTGACTTGTCTTGGTTACAAGCTAGCTGTGCCATTTGCTTGTGGTGGTTGCCCCACCAGTTCTCTTTTGCCCGGTGCTTGGCACTTGAGGGCTTGTCCCGTTCAGAGGTTGTCTCTATTTTCTTGGGACCCCCATCCTCGAGAGCTTGTTGAGGGAGTTCTCCGGGCTACGAGCGTGCTCGAGTTGGCAGCCGTGTTGGCGGACTCCAGAGCTGAGGGGAAAACGGTGGTGGGCAGTGGCGTAGAGTTGCTTGTGTAGCTCCCTTAGCTGAGTCTGTGTCGCCGAGGTGGTTGAGGCGTTCTTTCCAGTGCGGATCAGCTAGTTCGTTCTTACTGCCTCTCTTGGTGTTGGTTCCGAAGCCACGTCATGGTGTCAGGCGTGGGGCCACAGCTCGGCCGGGCTGCGGTGGTGAGTGTGTGGTGTGTTCTCTGTGGTGGCTCACTAGCCTCACTCTACCGGGGAGGTTGTAGGCAGGAGTCAGCGGCTGGTGAGCTAGAGGTGTGGACGGTGTGTCCTCCTCGCAGCTGCTAGTGGCAGTGGCTTGGTTCCTCTTGTTGTGACGGAGTTTCTCACGTTGTTTCCAAGTGAATCTCATTGCCCCATCCTGCACGGTGGTTGTAGCCTAGCCGTGTCTAGATTTCGTGGGCGTTGTCGGTCTGGCCTCATTGGCCGTGCTTAGTGGCTTCCGCACTGCGTGTTCTCTTGGGGTGCCTTGTGTAGGCACCCGACTGCTGCTTTCTGTAACCCGTTCCTTGGTGCCGTCCATGGTGGCAGTGGCACCGGCGAGTGTGTAGTTCCCTGACCTCGTGGCGTGTCCGGGGTCCAGGGTGGTTCTACTTGTGGGTCCTCGACCTTATGGAGGTCTGAGGTAGCCGTACTGGTGGTGAGATGTCCGTCTCACGTGGTTGCTTAGTGTCTCTCGTGGTGACACCTGGTTGTTCCTTCCCGACCTCGTGGAGGTCTGAGATGTTGGTGCTTGTATTGTGAGACTCTGGTCTCACGTGGTTGCTCTGGTGTTCCGTGAGCCTCTTGTCTCAGCGGGTGCATGCTGAGGGTTGCTTCTGCATTGTGTTTGACTCCGCTGGTTCTGCGGGAGTCGTGTCTGGCCCGACCCTAGTTGTGGGTCGTAGTATTACTCTGTTCCGCTGCTTTGTAGTACTCTGTAGTAGGTGTTTTTTGCTTTACGGCTTTCTAGAGTAGCTTGCTTCCACTTTCTTGGAGTTCCTGCTGCTCTGGCTGGTAAGAGACTGGTTATCCCTACTGAGCCTTGTTCGCGAGGCTCACCCCCTACTCTTTTCAGGTAGGGACTTGCTGTCGCAGGAGTTCGTTGCCGGACGGTTGTGGTGGCGGTTTGTACGTCGTGCGTTGCCAGCAGTGTGAGTTGTGAGCGTGAGTGCTTGTACAGGAGTGAGTCGAGAGTTGCCTTTTTGCAAGTCCTCAGGGTATGCCCCTTAAGGACTGCACCTTTCTTTCTGTACCTGTACTTTTATTTGGGACATGTTGTACATAATTCCCTTATTATTGTACGAACTTTCTGTTATAGTTATTTGAATTCATTGCTTATCTCACTGGACTAAATTCTAACCCTTCCGGGTCTTCGGACCCGTGGGTGGTGGCGCGACCTTCGGGGTCTCTGGAGGGGGTCCGGGAGGTCGGGTCGTTACAGTGGTATTAGAGATCAGGGGTCCAACGAGATTTGTAATGAGTTAATAACTATGGCAGTCCTAAAGAAAGGTACTAGTACGCTACTGGCCCGTCCGTGTAGAGTTGCTGTTAGGTGTGAGCACTTGGTTCTTTGTTGCAGGTGGCTAGCTTTCCAGTAGGGTTCAAGTGTGAGCTGCAGGAGAGTGTTGCTGCTATTGCTGGGTGTGCATGCTACGAGCGTGGTTGCTGGTTCGCTCGTGCTGCGGTTGAGTTTGTCGTCGGCTGCGCATCCGTGTGGGTGTGTCGCGAAGGCTGAGAGAGCCTACATGTGGTATGGCCTTCACCGGTGCAGGGTTGTGGTCTGCGGAGCCGATCTAATGTGTCCTTGCCTCGTTGGCTGTCCCCTTGTTGTTGGGGTGTGTACTGTGTTGGTTGTGTGTTTGGCCTCGCGTGCCTGTGCGCCGTTGTGCACTGTGCTTTGCTCAGTCGACGTCTTTGCTCGAGCTAAGCAGATGCTTGTGTGCCATGTTGCACCGCTGGTTGAGCGCTGCTACACCTGTCTGTGGTTGTTGTCGCCTTGTGCTGGCTAGTTGTGAACTCTGGTGAGTTGCCCGGAGTTCTTCTCTGTTGGTTCTGATGGAAGTGAGGTTTCCCCAGAACTATGTTGTGCTCATTTTTGGTTGTTGTTCCCTCGAGGTTGAGGTGCATCGCTTGGTTGCCCTGTGTTCTGGTGATGTTTCCCAGAACGGTTTGCTGTTGTCCTGGTGAGGGTTTCTCTCAAGACTGTCCCATGCTCGCTTCTGTCTATTGCAGTGCTACCTCAGGGTCTGAGGTGTGCTGTCTGTTTGGCTGGTGCGTTCTGGCGGGTTTTCCCAGAGCGGTGCCTTGGTGGTTTTGGTGGAGGTTCTCCTAGGACCTGCTTGCGTTGCTTCTACAGTTCTGCTTGCTGCAATGTTTTCTCTGATGGTCCGTGTTGTTCGGCCTTTTAGATTGTGTGTTCTGGTGAAGGCTCCTCCCAGGATCGCCCTTTTGTTGTTTCTGGCGGAGGTTCTTCCCAGGAGTGCTCGGTGTTCGTTTTGGGCTACCGTTGTGTTGCCCCTGTGGTTTGAAGTGTGTCGTTTGGTTGGGCTGCGTTCTGGTGAGGTTCTCCCAGGATGGCTCTTGGCGCTTTTGGTGGAGGTTCTCCACAGAGCTGCCCTGTGTTTGTTTTGGTCGTCGCTGCTCTTTCTCTCTGTAGAGATGAGCTGTCGTTGTTGCCCATTGGACTGTCCGTGTCACAGTCTGCTTGGGCATTGTCGGTCCAGGTGTGGTGCCTTTGATCGTGTGTCTGGCCGTTGTGCTGGCCAGGTTGTCTTTCTGTTCATTTTCAAGTTTCTTTCTTGTGCTGGCGGGACCGCGGGTGTGTCCCTGTGGTTTAGTTTCTGTTTGTTCTTCAGTGCCGATGCGCTCTTGCCAACATTTGTTTGGCGAGCGTCGTGGGTGTTCGGCTGGCTGTGCCTCTCGTGGGAATGCTAGCCTTGTGCTGTTGTTTTCTTTTTCGTGTGAGGAGGCGGCCTGCTGTGTGCCTTTTTCCTTTGCTTTCCGTAGGTTGTCGGGGTGATGGTGCACTACCATAGCGTTGAACGCTGTGTTGCGCACCGTGGCGGCCTTCGTGGCGAAGGTCCCTCCCCTTGAGTTGTTTTGAGGTTGAGCTAGTTGCTCCCCCCGTGCACTTTGTTTCCTTGTGGCACGATGGGTCGTGGTGTAGCTATTGTGCCATTTCGTGCTGTGCCGCTTTTCTTGTTGCCTGACTGGACGATGTGGGGCAATGTACCCTATGTTCAGTGTGAGGCAGCACCGATTTTTTTTCTATTCGGCTTGCTTGTGCAGGCATTGTTTCGGTGCGTATTTTGCTTGTGCCTCAACTGTGCTTTGGAGGCACTGTCGCTATTTGGTGTGTGGCCCTCTCCGCCTATGGTGGTAGGAGCGGTGCCTTGTGTTGTGGACTTCTGAGAGCCAAAATGGTTGTTGCGCTCCTGAAGCTGCTGGTTTTTCCGCATGTTTTCTTTTGTGGGTCTCTGGTGGAGAGTCCCTTTCGGTTGACCTTGAGTCGTCTCAGGTTGTTGGTGCGATCGTGAGCTGCACCTTGGGCGTGTTTCTTTTTCAATGCTCTATGTCTTTGTGCCTTAAGGGTTCGGGCACAGTGTGGCCTATTCTGCCCTTTTAGGCTTGCGGTTCCTTGCGTGCGGTTTTTGGCAGGTCTCTTGTGGAGAGTCCTTCCTGTTAGCCTGTGTTGTTTTGGTCGCTGGTGCAACTGTGTTGCATCTTGCCTAGTTTTGGTGCTTGTAGTAGCACCATGTACTCATGCTCGAGTAGTTTGTTTTGTGCCGTTTAGAGACTTGGTGCACTGTATTGTACCTTGGGTGGCTCCTGGTGCTTGTGTTGGCACTGTGTGTTGTGTCGTATTTCCCTGATCGTGAGCTTCATGCATCGTTTCACGAGTTTGATCGGTGTTGGAGGCGTTGAGCTTTCCGCCTCTGGGACAATTCTTGCTGGCCCGTGCCTTGTGGCCGTACCGTTACCGCTGTGGGTTGGCTGCTTTGCCTTGTCTAGGCAGCCCTATCGGTGGTACGCCAGGCTTTGGTCGTGGTCTGTGTCTGGGTTTTCCCCTCTCACTTGGGAGCAAGTGTGTTCTGTAGTGGTACCCTGCTTCAGTTTGGGTCCCTCTGAGGTCGATGCATTTTTCTCGACCTTTGCAGTTGCTTCGATTCCCGTGCTATTTGTCGACATCTTGGGATGCTTGGCTTTGCCAACTTCAGACGTCTTCCCTGGTTTTGCCTCTACGCGTGTGCCTGTGGAGCGTGTGGTTTAGTTTTCTGTGGCTCCATAGTCGTTGTATGTCCTTGTCGGACCACGAGGATGATCTGGGTGAGATCGAGTAGTGCAAGCGGACACTGTCCTACGTGTCGTGGTGTTCTCCACGTGCGTGCTATCACTTTGTTTTGGGTCGCCCTTAAGACTCTTGTTTGGCTTACAGTTGGCATCAGCTATTATTAGTTGTGCGAGGCTGTTCAGTGGAGTCTTGTGGTTGACCTCTTGGTGTTTTCCTTGGTTTGCTGGCAGTAGCTGTGTCCTCTGTCTAGTCGCTGGTGACAGAGTGAGTTACTGATCGGTTGTTCTCAACAACGCGGTCTGTTGAGGGCTCAGTCGCGTGTTTTCTGACTGGTGGTTTCAGCTATTTCCCCTCAGTCGCGTGTTTTCCAACTGTCGATTTTAGCTATTTTCTGGGTGGTTTGGTGCGCGCTGCGCCTTTGGAGTTGTCGACATCTGATTGTGTGCTCCGCGCCGGTTGGTGTGCGCTCTGTGAGCAGTCGGATGTCTGGTTAGGCACTCCATCCATGGCGAGGTCGTGGTGGTGACCACCGAGAAGTCGTGGCCCAACTTAGTGATCCCTTTGCACTGGTTGTTTTCTCCGACCGAGTTTCGCCCTTAATTTTGAGGGCGAAATTGTTTTTGAGTTGGTTAGATTTGTAACATCCCAGGTTTTGATTCCCTTGACTTGTCCTGGGGATCGTGACATATAGGGCTGTCGCGTTCTGAACGCGACGCATTCCGTGTCACCTTCTGATTGAGAAGGCGACGGACCTTGTGTCGCGTTTCGGTGGTCTTCTGTGGCTGTTTGCCACGTGTCCGCAGCGCGTATGTGAAGGCGACGTGCCAGTTGTCGCGTTCACCTGAGATGCCTGCGTGTGTGAAACGTGGTCTGGAGGCTATCTGTCTGTCAAAAGATCTGTCGAAACTTTTGAGAAGGCGACGAGATAGGCGTCGCGTTTTGGTTGAGAACGTGACAAGCATCTTGTCGTGACCTCAGTTCCGAGGCCTTAAGGCTGGCAGGCGTCTCTTTCTTCTCTTTTCTTCTCCTTTCTCCCTTCCCTCCTCTTCTCCGAGGTGGGGGAGCTTCCCCTCTTCCCTCTCAGGCGTCTTGGAGCGTGGAGGTGCCAGCGAGCTCATGGCGGAGCAGTGGAGCGGCGTCGTGGAGCAAGGAGGAGGTGGCCGAGCCTTCGTGAAGGCCCTTTTTGGGTTCGGTTCGTCATTGCCTGTAGGGATTTCTTGTTCCCTTCCTTGTTAGAGTAGATGGAGCTTAGTTTTGGGCAATCCTTCCCGTGCTCGTGAGTTCCCTTGTGTTTTCGCACGGGTGGATGCTTTCCAGTGGTGCTCCGTCTACGTGATTAGCTTAGTTCTCGTGGTGTGTGGGCGAGGAGAGGTGGCATTGGTGCCCCTCGAGCCACTTTTAGCTTCCTTGTTAGTGTGCTCCCCTCCCTCTCTTGTTTGGAGGAGGTTATGTAGTTTGTGGGACCATGGGATGGCCCCAATGCTCAGTTCGGGCTTCTGTCTAAGGTCGCGATAGGTTAGCTATCGTGACACCAGAAAGAAGGCGACGTGCAACCTGTCGCGTTTTGGTGGCGACAGGTTGGCCGTCGCGTTCCCCTCTGCTCTTTAGTTTCCGGGTTCCGATCGTGGTGGAGGATGGCTCGTGTCCAAGTTGGTTAGAGGGAGGTCTCTCCAACTTAACACGAGGCCAGTCCTCCTGTTTGGGGCCTTGGCCTTGTGGCCCTTTGGGGTGGGTCTGCCCTAAGGGCCCTTCCTTCAGATGAGGAACGCGACAGTTCGATACGTCGCGTTCTGAATCTGAAGGCGACACCCAGTGTGTCGCTTCCTGGTTGTGACAGGATCCATGTCGCGTTCTGCCTTCGGTCACGACTGGGTTCTTGTCACCTTCTGGCTTTGGTGTTTGTTGGCTGTGGGTCTGTTGACCTGCTTTGGGGTTCGGCCTTCTGATGCTAAACGTGACAGGTCAATATGTCACGTTCAGGTCAGAAGGCGGCACCCTGGTCGTCGCGACCTGGTGGCGACAGGTTGGTCGTTGCCTTCTTGTTCAGAAGGCGATGCCCCTGTGGTCGTTTTCTGGTTGCCGGGTTTCTGGCAGTGGTTTGTGCCTTGGTTGGCCGATGGCCCTCCTGGGGGTCTCCGAAAGGTGTGTCGTGCGTGCCTGTGCCGGCTGACTTGTCTTGGTTACAAGCCAACTGTGTCGTTTGCTTGTGGTGGTTGCCCCGCCAGTTCTCTTTCACCCAGTGCTTGGCACTTGAGGGCTTGTCCCGTTCAGAGGTTGTCTCCATTTTCCTGGGACCCCCATCCTCGGGAGCCTGTTGAGGGAGTTCTCCAGGCTATGAGCGTGCTCGAGTTGGCAGCCGTGTTGGTGGACTGCAGAGCTGAGGGGAAAACGGTGGTGGGCAGCAGCGTAGAGTCGCTTGTGGAGATCCCTTAGCTGAGTTTGTGTCGTTGAGGTGGTTGAGGCATTCTTTCTAGTGCGGATCAGCTAGTCCGTTCTCACTGCCTCTCTCAGTGTTGGTTCCGGAGCCACGTCGTGGTGTCAGGCGTGGAGCCGCAGCTCGGCTGGGCTACGGTGGTGCGTGTGTGGTGTGTTCTCTGTGGTGGCTCACTAGCCTCACTCTACCGGGGAGGTTGTAGGTAGGAGTCAGCGGCTGGCAAGCTGGAGGTGTGGACGGTGTGTCCTCCTCGCAGCTGCCAGTGGCGGTGGCTTGGTTCCTCTTATTGTGACGGAGTTTCTCACATTGTTTCCAAGTGAATCTCATTGCCCCAGCCTGCACGATGGTTGTAGCCTAGCCGTGTCTAGATTTCGTGGGCATTTTCGGTTTGGCCTCGTTGGCTGTGCTTAGCGGCTTCCGCACTGCATGTTCTCTCGGGGTGCCTTGTGCAGGCACCCGACTGCTGCTTTCTGTAACCCATTCCTTGGTGCCCTCTGTGGTGGCAGTGGCACCGGCAAGTGTGTAGTTCCCTGACGTCGTGGCGTGTCCGGGGTCCACGGTGGTTCTGGTTGTGGGCCCTCAACCTTGTGGAGGTCCGAGGTAGCCGTGTTGGTGGTGAGACGTCCGTCTCACGTGGTTGCTCGGTGTCTCTCGTGTTGACACCTGGTTGTTCCTTCCTGACCTCGTGGAGGTCTGAGATGTTGGTGCTTGTGTCGTGAGACTCTGGTCTCACGTGGTTGCTCCGGTGTTCCGTGAGCCTCTTGTCTCGGCAGGTGCGTGCCGAGGGTTGCTTCCGCATTGTGTTTACCTCGTTGGTTCTGCGGGAGTCGTGTCTGGCCTGACCCTGGTTGTGGGTCGTGGTATTACTCTATTCCTCTGCTATGTAGTACTCTACAGTAGGTGTTTTTTTGCTTTACTGCTTTCTAGAGTAGTTTGCTTCCGCTTTCTTGGAGTTCCTGCTACTCTGGCTAGTAGGGATTGGTTATCCCTACCGAGCCTTGTTCGCGAGGCTCACCCCCCTACTCTTTTTAGGTAGGGACTCGATGTCGTAGGAGTTCGTTGCCAGACGGTTGTGGTGGTGATTTGTACGCTGTGCATTGCCAGCAGTGTGAGTTGTGAGCGTGAGCGCTTGTACATGAGAGAGTTGAGAGTTGCCTTTTTGCAAGTCCTCGGGGTATGCCCCTTAAGGACTGCACCTTTCTTTCTGTACCTGTACTTTTATTGGGGACATGTTGTACATAATTCCCTTATTCTTGTATGAACTTTCTGTTATAGTTATTTGAATTCATTGCTTATCTCACTGGACTAAATTCTAACCCTTCTGGGTCCTCGGATCCGTGGGTGGCGGTGCGACCTTCGGGGTCCCTGGCGAGGGTCCGAGGGTCGGGTCGTTACAACTATGAACATGAAAGTTGTAGAGGACAAAGAGTAGAAGCGAATTACCATTTTGAATTGTCTCAATTTGACCTCGATATGTGTGATTTGTGGTATAAACATGAAAAGCCCTAATCATGCGCGACTCTTGGAAAACGCTTATACTAGAAACATGCTTAATAAGAATTAAGCAAAATTGGTGCATATGAAACTAGACACGAAGAGTTTTAACATGGTATTTGCTTCGCTCATTTTTTGGACCGAGAATACCTACCTTTGGTCAATTCTAAGATAGATCTTCTTCAAGTTGATGCAACACAAGAGTTGGAGAAGAAGCTTGGTTTGTGGTTGATCTCCTCCTCTTCTGGTGCCCTAGCTCGACTCCTTATGATCACAACACGATGATAACTCATCCCCAAGGAGATCATGACAAGTATTTGTAGATCTAGGGTTAATTCAAGTCCTAATGTAACTAGGAAAGTGGGTTGCAGTTTTAGCTTGATCCCTTCCAAGATTTGAGGATTCTCCTCCCGATCTAGGTAGAATAGCTATTAGGAAACCTCTTATTATGGTTGTAAACGAATTTGGGTTAGTTTTAGGAGTCCATTAAGCTAAATTTTAGCCCTAATTAACCTTTCCCATTCAAGCCCAATCAACCCTACGATTTTAGGGATTTAATGCCATTTGGTTTTCCCTTCTTTGGCCCAAACAATATTAAATAGTTGATTCCACTTATTGGAAGTCTAACCATGGTTTTTTATCATTTTTTTTTGGTGTTTTTACACATGTGATAATGGTGGGCATGTTCTAGTTTAATTAATCTTTTTTTCAATTTATCTCATATTTTTCCGATTATCAAAATTTCGGGGTGCTACATCCTCCCCCACTTATAAGAATTTGGTCCCAAAATTCATGGGTCATATACTGGAGTAAGGATTTCCATACCTGGAAATAACTCCAAGTGACTCTTCCTCATTATTTCTTCAGACTCCCATGTAGCTTCTTCCAGACCTCGCCGACTTCATTGGACTTTTACCATTAGTATGGCCCAGTTCCTGAGTTGCTGCAGTTTCCGATCTAAGATCTTGACTGGTTTCTCCACATATGTCAAAGTTTTGTGCAACTCCAAGTCTTCATATTGGATCACATGCTCAGGGTCATAGACATACCTCCTCAGCATAGATACGTGGAACACGTTATATACACATGCCGATGATGGAAGCAATGCTACTCTGTAAAGCTTCTTCCCCAATTCTTGCAAGAATCTCAAAAGCACCAATAAATCTAGGACTTAACTTTACTTTAGTCCCGAACCGTTGGATTCGTGAAGGTGATACTATAAGACCTGGCTTCCTGGCTTTCCGTCCAGTGTCTTGGATGACTGGCCACTAACGCGTCCAGGATGGGTGATGCGTTAGTGTCGCGTCGTGGGTGTCCGACGCGACAGTCATCCTTGTTGCGATGAGCGTGTGCGTCGCGTTCTTGTCGCGCTCGGCTTTCCCGTCGCATCTCATTGTCGTGACCAGTCAACGGGTCGCAACAGTGTTCCGTCATTTCAGTTGTCTGACGCCTATCAGGGTGGCAGGTGTGGCAGTACGACCTGTCGCATTGTCGCGGCGTCCCTAGGGGACGCGTTCTTTTCGCGGTGCGTTGACCCGTCGCGTTAAGGTCTTTAATGCGACGCGTCGCCCCGTCGTGTCTTGGGTGCCGAAGGCATAAGGCCTTGGCTGGTGACCCCTTCCCCCTCTCTCCCTCTTTCCCCTCTCTTCTCCCCCTCTGGCGGTGCTCCACCTCCCCCTCTCCCCTTTGTGTGATTCAAGCGAGGAGGAGGGCCGTGCGTGGTTGTCCTGGCGTCGTGGAGCTTGCATGGAGCAAGGAGGAGGTGGCCAATCCGATGTGAAGGGCCCTATTGGGGTTCGTTCTTCATTTAAGGTAGGGATTGGTTGAACTCTTCTCAATCCGGGTGGATTGGGAGCCCCTCGGGGTTTGTAGTTAGTGTTTATTGCTTCTCCATGCTCCCCTCCTCCGTGTGGTGATGTGTATGGCTTGTGGGCCGGCCCCGGGATGGAGCATCTCATGGGTCTGCCTCTTTGCTGGTGTCACGACTGCGGCGTGCGTCGCGACACCAGAAGAGGCGTCTGCCTGGTCGGGCGTGACCTTATCGTGATGCGTTTTCCGGTCGCGATAAAGATCGCTATTGCGATGCATTTTCCTATCGTGACAGGGTTTGCTGTCACGACGCTTTGCCCCATCGTGACATGGTTACTGTCACGGTGCCTTTCCCCATCGCGATGGTGTCGCGATGGCCTTGGAGGTCGCGACAGTACCTGTGTTGTCTCGGGTGTTTCCATGGCCCCGGTTGGCGTGTGCCCCAGGGCAGGATTTTCCCTTAGGACCTTATGGTGGGGAACGCGGCAGGTTACCTCCCTGTGTTCAGTTACCGAAGGTGACACCTTCATGACCGTGTCCTGGCAGTGGTGCCAGGAGGGTCATGTCTGCCTAATAATCGATTGATCGGCGGTCAATCGATTATTAGCATAGCGATGGGTTTTCCATACTGACTGGTGGTGTTCCAAGGTTCTGACTCATTCGTGCGTGCCTCTTGCTTGCTGGGCTTGTCGTGGGTTACAAGCCAGCGGTTCGACGTGGTTCTTGTTGTGCTTGCCCCGCATGTTCACCCCGTGCTTGGCACTTGAGGGCTTGTCCCGTTTAGAGGTTATCTCCATTGCTTGGGACCCCCATCCTCGGGAGCCTGTTGAGGGAGTGCGCTGGGCTACGAGCGTGCCTGAGTTGGCAGCCGACTTGGCGGACTCTGGAGCTGAGGAGGGAAAACGAGGTTTGGACAGCGGCGCCGAGTCGTTTGTAGAGCTCTCTTGTCTAGGGCGGGACGCCGAGGTTTTCGAGGTGTTTTCTTCCCGACACGGCCTAGATAGTCCTTTGTCTCACTACCTCTCTCTGCGTTGGTTCCGAAGCCACGTAGTGGTGCTAGGCGTGGGGCCCAGCTTGGTCAGGCTGCGGTGTTGCGTGCGTTTGTGTGTTTCTGTGGCGGCTCTGTCTCGCTCTTCTACTGAGGGGAGGCAGGAGCTAGGCTGGCAAGCAGAGGACGTGGACGGCGTGTCCTCCTCTTGGTTGCCAGTGGCGGTGGCTTGGTTGCTGTTGTTGTGACGGTGTTTCCTCACGACGCTTCCAAGTACGACTCGTTTCCTGAGCCTGCATGGTGGTTGTAGCCTGGCCGTGTCTAGCTTCCGTGGGCATTGTTGGTGTGGCCTTGTTGGCCCGTGCTTCTGGGGATTTCTGCTCGGTGTTCTCTCGATTTTGTAGTCCCATTCTTGGGTGCCAGTCCTGTGGCACCGGCATGTGTGGCTTCCCGACCTCGTAGTGTGTCGGGGTCTGGGGTGTTTCTGCTTATGGGCCCTCGACCTTGTGGAGGTCTGAGGTGGCCGTGCTTGTGGTGAGACGTTGTTCTCACTTAGTTGTTGTATGGTCTCGGCGGGTGTGCCAAGGGTTGCTTCCGCTTGGTGCCTGACTCCGTTGGTTTCTACGGCAGTCGTGTGTGTCACGACCTTGGTTGGTGGTTGTGGCGTTGCATTGTTCTGTTTCGCTGCTTAGTAGTACCCTGCTATAGGTGTTCCTCGCTTTATAGCTTTCTAGGATAGTTTCCTATTTTCGGAGTTCCTGCTGCTCTGGCCGATGAGGGACTGGTAATCCCTACTGGGCCTTGTTCGCGAGGCTCACCCCCTACTTCCTTCAGCTAGTAGCTCGTCGTCGCGAGAGCTCGGTGTCGGACGGGTTGCGGAGGCGACTGTGGCACCGTGTGTTGTCAGCAATAGTGAGAGCGAGTGTTGTGAGCACTTGTACCTGAGTGAGTTGAGAGTTGTGCTTTGCAAGTTCTCAAGGTATGCCCCTTAAGGACTGCACCTTTCTTCTTGTACCTGTGCTTTTGCTTGGGACACATTATATATTGTATATCTTGTTATAGTTATTTAAATTTAGTACATATCTCACTAGACTATTTCTTATAACCCTTCCGGGTCTTCGGATCCGTGGGTGGCGACACAAACTTCAGGGTCCCTGGCGGGGGTCTGGGAGGTCGGGTCGTTACAGATACCTTTAAAAACACATGGCCACCAACTTGAAATTCTAAATCTCTTAGCCTCTTATCTACGTAACTCTTCTGCCTCGACTGAGCTATCTTGAAACGTTCTCGAATCATTTGGATCTTCTGAGTGGTGTCTGTTATTAACTCAGGCCCAGCCATTTGTCTCTCTCTTGCTTCCTCCTAGCACACAGGTGACTTGCAACTTCGGCCATATAAAGCCTCAAATGGTGCCATCTTAATACTTGCTTGGTAACTATTATTGTAGGCAAATTCAACTAATGATAGTTGATCACTCCAATATCCTCCAAGGTCAATTACACAAGCACGAAGCATGTTCTCCACAATTTGATTTGTTCTTTCTGTCTGTCCATCCATTTGTGGGTGGAAAGTAGTGCTAAAATTCAGCTTAGTCTCTAATACAGATTGTAACCCTTTCCAAAAGTGAGAAGTAAACTGTGGGTCTCGATCAGACACAATGGATGAGGGAATCCCATGTAGTCTAACCACCTCTTTTATGTACAATGTGGCTAGCACATCCGCAGACCACTTGCTCTTAATAGGCAAGAAGTGAGCCGACTTAGTTAATCGGTCCACAATTACCCATATTGCATCCAGTCCTCCTCTAGTCTTGGGCAGCCCAATGATAAAGTCCATTCCTATACTTTTCCTCTTCCACTCCGGTATGTCTAGAGGTTGTAACACACCTGCTGGCCTAAGATGTTCTACCTTAACTTGCTGACAAGTCAAACAATGTGCCACGAACTCAGCTATTTCTTTCTTCATGTTTTGACACCAATAAGTTCTTTTTATATCTTGGTATATTTTTGTGGCTCCAAGGTGAATTGTGTACCTGGATCTATGATTTCAGTCATCAGTTTCCCGTTGAGTTCTTCATTATCTGGTACACATGTCCTTCCCTTGAACACCAACCTCCCATCTTCAATCACCGTGAAGTCCGGCCTTTGGTCTATCTGTTTCTTAATCTCTACCAGGAATGGATCATCACCTTGTTGTTCCTTGATCTCAGTGAAAAGATCTGATTGTATGTTGATGTTGGCAATCATTACTCGATCAGTTTTCTCCACATTCAAATTCAATCTTGCAAATTGTTCCAATAACCGCCACTCACCAACCATTAAGTTAGCTAGTGATATGACCGGATTTCTACTTAGAGCTTTTGCTACAGAATTGGCCTTTCCAAGGTGATACTGAATAGAAAAGTCAAAGTTCTTGAGATATTCTAGCCATCTCTCTGTCTCATGTTGAGCTCTTTATGTGACAATAGATATTTCAAACTCTTGTGGTCCGAATACACTTTGAACTATTCTCCATACAAATAATGCCTCCAGATTTTAGAGCAAATACTACCGCTGCCAATTCTAAGTCATGCATGGGGTAATTTACCTCGTGAGTCTTTAATTGCCTAGAAGCATAGGCTATCACTCGTCCTTGCTGCATTAACACACACCCTAATTTCATAATGTCCTCCCTCTATAGGTAGAGCCAGAATAGGTGCAGTAGTCAAACATTCCTTTAAACTGTTAAGACTCTTTTCACATTCATTTGTCCAGACATACGTGTGTTCCTTCTGGGTCAACCTGGTTAATGGCACAACAATCCTTGAGAAATCCTTAATGAATCTCCTATAGTATCTAGCCAGTCCTAGAAAACTCTTAATCTCTGTGACATTAGTTGGCATTCCCCATTTCATTACAACCTCCACCTTAGATGGATCCACAACTATTTCATCCTTGGAAATTACATGGCCCAAGAATGATACCTCCCCAAGCCAAAACTCATGCTTACTTATCTTGGCATACAATTTATTATCCCTCAAAATTTGTAATGCTATCTTCAAATGCTCCTCATGTTCTTCCTTCGTCTTGGAATAAATTAATATATCATCAATAAACACCACCACAAATTTATCGAGTTATGGTCGATACACACTATTCATTAGCTGCATGAAAACCGCAGAAGCATTTGTTAGTCCAAAAGGTATAACAATAAATTCATAATGCCCGTACTTGCTTCGAAAGGCTGTCTTGTGTATATCTTCTCTTTTAACCCTCAACTGGTGATAGCCAGATCTAAGATCTATCTTAAAGAAATGCTGAGCTCCAATAGTTGATCAAATAATTCATTGATCCTTGGCAAGGGATATTTAGGGCAGGTTTGATAACTAAATAAGTCATGATAACCTCTGATAAAAGGGGTTTATCAGCCCTGATAACTGTTCTGTCACTTTGGTAAACAAGATAGCTTATCAGACATTTATCAGCACTTATTGGTGATAAGTCTTGATAAGTCTAACTCCCATTTTTGAACTGATAAAGTTATCTGGGCTTATAAGGGGGTAAAAACATCTCAAAGTGGAGATAAACCTCATTAATGACTCTGATGTGACATAAAGTGACTCATTAATGATCTTGATATGACATAAAGTGATCGATGTGACATAAAGTTATCATACCTCCAAATGTTGCACCAAAACAAGGGCCAACTATCAGAGGTTATCTTATCAGTGGATATCGGCCTTGCAGATAGCTTATCTAGGTTATCTTATCAGTGGATATTGGCCTTGCACCTATTCTTTACTGTTAATTAGTTTAGCTGTCTGTAGTTTATGCACAATCTCATTGACCCATCCTTCTTTTTGATGAAGAGAATAGGTGCACCCCATGGCGATGTGCTTGGTCTGATAAACCCTTTCTCTAGCAGCTCCATCAATTGTTCTTTTAGTTCCTTCAGTTCTGCGGGGGACATCCAATAGGGTTCCCTAGATACTGGTGTTGCTCCAGGGATCAACTCGATAGTAAAGTCAACCTCTCGCTCAGGTGGAACACCTGGCAAGTCTTCAGGAAACACATCAGTGTACTTATTGACAATTGGTATGTTCTCGATCTTGATTTCTTCCTTTTTGATGACAACAGTAGCCAGAAGGGCTACACAACCTTTCCTTATCATTCTCTTGGATTGTAGAGTAGAGATGAAGGATGGTCGTCGGTGATTTCTTTCTCCTGAGAACATTAGTTTTGGATGTTGACTAAACGTCACCCTACTTTTCTTGCAATTGACACTGGCCCCATGCTCGGACAACCAGTTTGCCCCTAGTATCACATCATAACCCTCCATATCCATGCATATTAAATTAGCAGGTAAATTTTGAGTCCCAATTAACACCTCACTAGGTCGGAAATGATTCCTAAGTTTGGTGCCAGACCAATAGGAGTTGACATAACTAGTCCAAATTCCATTGGAGTGGGTTTTACATGCAAAGTATCATCAAACATTTGTGAAATGAAGGAATGAGTAGCTCCCGTATTAAATAGAACTAGAGAAGGTTGAGATAAAATAGTAAGTGTACCTTCGACAACACCTCCTTCCTCTAAGATGGTTGGTTCCTGTAGAGCTTGTAGTCTACCTTGGCGCTTTTGCCCACCTAAGCATGCCTCAAGCACTTGATTTACCATCCATGGGAAATCCAAGATCTTGTGGTTCTGGCTTCCGCAGCGTAGACATTTCCCGAGTGCCTTCCAACAGTCCTCAGATCTATGGTTTGCCTTGTCACAATGCTTGCATAATCCCTTGTTGATGGGGGCCTGTTGATTACTTCCACCGCTGAACTTCTTCACCTGCTGGCTTCCAGGCTGGCTGGTTGGCCTCTTAGTTCTGGTCACAGCTTGCGGCCTTGTAGATGCAGTTCCGTGTTCCTTCCTTTCCATGTTGCTCTTAATGGTTTCAGCTATAGCCAGAGAGTCCTCAAGTAATAATGCCTTTCTAACCATCTCAGGATATGTTTGCAGATCCATCGGTCCCACTTGTGTAATGTCCTAAGGCCTTAGACCGCTTATAAATTGCTTGGCCTTCAACCGCTCTGTTTGAACCAGGTGAGGGGCATAACGGGCCAACTTGGAGAACTCAGCCTCGTATTCTGCCACAGAAAGGCCCCATTGCTTCAGATTGGTGAACTCCGCTGCCTTTCTTTTCTGTACTCTATAAAAGAAATACTTGTTGTTGAAATATTCCTAAAATTGTGCCCAGGTGACTTGTGCGTCATCCAGAGTTGCCTCGACCAATTCCCACCATGCATAGGCTTCCCTCTCCAACTGATAGGTAACAAGAGCAACCTTATCTTCGTCCGTGCATCTGATGACATGGAATGCATGTTCCATCTCCTTGACCCAATGCTCAGCTTCATCGAGGTCAGTGCTGCCACCAAATCGTGGTGGATTCATGCCATAGAAGTTCCGATGGAGTTCATTGACTCTATAATCCTTGGGTAGCCTGTAGTATTGCTTGGGCCATGGTCTCAATGGTCCTCTGCATATCTCTCTCACGTGCAGCATCCATTACAACCTTCAAGACAACATTATGATGATTAGTCTCCCATATTGCTAATTTAGTGTTACTTTTTTAATGGAAGAGAACTTAACCCATGGTTCTACTCCAATCTCACAGCTTGGTTTTGGCAGTTGACACGTAGGGAATTTAGTCCTGACTATTCTTAGAAAGTTCATATTTACCTAGACTTAAAGAAATCCTAGGCTCTGATAGCAAACTGTCACACCCCGATTTAGCAGCGAAAATAAATAGAGAGCGTGACGATACAAGTATCAACAATCGAATAATTCAGAGCGACAACTAAGTATAACAAAAGACTTGAGACAATAATAGTGTCAGCCAAAATAATTCTTTATTTCATTTTCTTCAACGCTAACTTACAACCTTTCATAATTAGAGCCAAACATAAGATCGATTATTGAAATTCAAATTTACAACTAACTCAAGAAGAAGTAACTAACTATTACAGACTCTATTGACTCTAAACATGGTGGCTGACATGTTACGTTGATGGGTACATTCTAAGAAACTCTTCACTCTTCCCTAACCCCATCATTCTCTAACTCTTCATAGTCCTCATCTGAAATGATAGAAGAAGCAGGTATGAGCGTGCTAACTCCCAGTAGGATTTATATCTCATGGTGCGGACATACTTTACGTAAATTAACATTTTATCAGGCAAGATACTATCATGCAGTACTCATGGCTAAGACGATTATGATATCTATATGGATCAATTTCTAAAGGTATAACATGTACGAGAATGATTTAGCAACCAGAATTCAATGACATTTACCATGTGAGAAGGAACGATTATCAATGGAATGGATGACAATACAATCATTTGCCAAATAGAAGAGAATCAATAATCCATAGCATGTACAGTGAATAGCACAAGTTGAATTCCAATGAATCCCAGTGAACAATGACATATTAGATTCAATAACAGTGACATAAACAATAGATTTGGCCATTTCACTTATCACATTTCAATCAATCAATCCATCATTTAGTCATTCAATAACAATGTGGAAATTACCCAGATAAATCTGGCAATCAATTAGGTGATTGCCAGACACTTCAATGGATCATATACTTTCGTGATTATATGTATTTCGGGTGCTCCTCCTAGGACGAGACTGGGCCCTTATATGCACAGGCATCAGTCGTGAACTGAAGTTCCAACAATTTCTAGTGATTCCATTTCATTTATGGCCAACATGATTTTCAAGAAATAGACAGTCATATACTAAAGATCATGTCAATGATTATAAGGAGAAAAGGCAAGCAAACATGATCCAGAGTAAATTTCGGTAGTATAACGGCTCAATTTCATTAGTTGAATCTTTACACTTAGTAGTTTGGTTTCCATGTATCAAAAATTACTCTCACGAGAAGTAGATGAGAATGACAGTGCTTTCTATCTTCTAGGAGCTTCAATGGTACAACCAACTCGGTCTCCATGAGGGAATCCACGGAGTACGGAGAATTACGGAGGCCTTAGTGGAAAGGTCCCTATTCTACTAGAACGGAATATCCAGTGGAAAGTTTCCAATTCCCCAAAAAAGAGCTACGTATTTTGGAAAAGTGTAGTGTAGAATGTGCCTCAATATCACAATCCACCGGTTTAAAACAAGTGGAAAGTGAGTAACATGACGACATATTATAAAACAAGACTATCAAAATTTCATTAACATGGTTTCTGTAATTTATCAAGATCAACTTTCAGTTTAAAAGCAAACTAGAGCATCAAGATGAACATATCAATCTCAAGATGGATAGATCATGCGATTAAGAACAATTAGAATAGACTTTCAGGTTGTTATGACTTTTACATGGATACAGTTTTTAAGCCACTGGATAGACACGAAAAACACTAAGAACTAATGTAAACATGCAGTACTTTAAACATAACACTAACTACCAGGTGTTTGGATTATTGTGGAAATCGCGATGGGTTTAGTCGTCGCCTATTTCCAAGGTTTAAACAGAAGAAAATAGGATTTTGGGATGACTAAAAAAATCGCGATGGGGGTACCGGTCGCGTTCAAGGCAATTGATAGGAGGTATCGATTTGTGACTACAGAATTGTGACGGTATTCATAGTCGCGTTAAGGGCAACTAGACTATAATTATGACGTCAAGATGTGACGCATTCACACAACTCTCTTAAATACGAAATAAGCACGAAAACCAAGGGCAAAAAAATATCAAATCGCAATGCTTTTACAGGTCGCGACTTGGTCATGTTATGAAATCCAAGTGGCGCACAGTTTGATGCTATCGGATCATGTTAGAACGAAAGTAAAATGCAATGGTTTATGCAGTCCCTTTTCAGATAATCGCGATGGCTCGACTTGTCGCGATACCATTCTCTAAAGCGCAACATTTGTATTGCTTGCAGTTTAGGGTTCAACCCGAAAACTGTAAGAACGATGCAGTCATGTATGTTTGGCCTATGACTCAAGATCTAGGGCTCTTTGGAAAAAACTATGAATATAAAAGTTGTAGAGGATGAAGAGTAGAAGAGAATTACCATTTTGGATTGTCTCAATTTGACCTCAGCATGCGTGATTCATGGTATAAACATGAAAAGCCCTAATCATGCGTGACTCTTGGAAAACGCTTAGTACTTGAAGCATGCTTGATAAAAATTGGGCAAAGCTGGTGCATATGAAACTAGACACGAAGAGTTTTAACATGGTATATGCTTCGTTCATCTTTGCCCCAGAACACCTATCTTTGGTCGATTATAAGATATATCTTCTTCAGGTCGATGCAGCACGAGAGTTGGAGAAGAAGCACAGTTTGTGGTTGATCTCATCCTCTTCTGGTGGCCTAGCTCGACTCCTTATGACCCCAACACGATGTTAACTCATCCCCAAGGAGATTATGACAAGTATTTATAGATCTAGGGTTAATTCAAGTCCTAATGTAATTAGAAAAGTGGGGTTGCGGGTTTAGCTTGATCCCTTCCAAGATTTGAGAATTCTCCTCCCGATCTAGGTGGAATAGCTATTAGGAAACCTCCTATTATGATTGTGCACGAATTTGGATTAGTTTTAGGAGTCCATTAAGCTAAATTTTAACCCTAATTAACCTTTCCCATTCAAGCCAAATCAACCCTACAAATTTTAGGGATTTAATATCATTTGGTTTTGTTCTTTGGCCCAAAAGGGTTTGTTTGGACCAAACAATATTTGTAATGGCCCACTTCCACCCGGTACGGTTATACCAACCTACATCGGATGAGAGCAAGTCGCTACAGGGGAGAAAGCTCCAACGATAGTCACATAGGTTGAGATATACACAAATAGAGAAGAATATTGCAGCGGAAAATAAATAACTTTTATTCCATCAGCTTTATAATCAACATACTACTGTCTATATAGTCCAAGCAAAAGAAATAGCATGACAAAACATCCACTAAACATAGCCAGTTTCCAAGTGCAAAATAACCAAAGTCCATATTATAATTACATCACATACTAAGAAATAAACTATAAATCTTCAATATACTCTTCACGTTCCACGTCGGATCTCGCTAACTCCTCGACTTCTAAATCTCCAACTCTTCCTGAAATGTTAGCAAGGGTGAGTCTATGCAATAGACTCAGCAAGCAACTTAGAATTGCAAACCACGCACTAACCACACATAGGGTTGTAAACGGATCAGATATAGAGTGGATCTAGCTTTTTCGTTTCCGATCCGATTAGTTAATCGGATTATCCGTATTCGGTTCGTTTAAGATACGCATACGAAGCAGATATTTTAATCGGATAATGTTCGGATACAAAGCGAATACGGATATTATCCGCTTCAAAGTCATAAATTGTAATAAAATTATTAAGTGATCTAAATAAAAATCTTTAAAAAATCTTAAAAATTAGATATTTCACAAACAATATCCAAATTGTGGGCGGCGGCGACGGATGCGAGGGGCAGGAACTTGGGGTGGACAGAGGGGCAGAGGCAGCGAAGCCGGCGATGGGGATGAAGAAGATCTTGCAGGAGGAGCGAAGTGGGACAGCTGCATCGAGGAGGCTGAGAGGATCCTGCACTGGGATGTGATGAAGAGCATCAAGGGAGAGGTGGAGGGGCTGATGGCCCCTGAGGAAGGTGAGGGTGCTTCATCAATTTGCTGTATGCCCTTTGAAGAAGGGACTAAGACGAGGGGGCTGTACAACTAGAGGGAGTGGGAGGGGCTGGAGGGCTTCCTGGTGGCGGAGAGGCGCGTGTGGAGGGTGGGCACCAGTAGGGTTGAGGGGAGGCTGGCCGGGTATGTGCAGACGGAAGGGAGGCTGAGCGAGGTGGTGGTGGCCGGGGCGGGGCGGGGTAGGGCATTTTGGTGTAGACTGACCAAGGGCAGAGCGAGCAGGGGAGAGGGGAGGCGCGGGGTCGGTGGGAGGGCAGGGCGGCCAGCAGGGGCGAGGGGCGGGGCGGCGCCGGTGGGAGGGCAGGGAGGCTCGCTGGGGCGAGGGGCCGAGCCTCCGAGGGGTGCAAGGGCAATCTGGTGCCGACTGACCAAGGGTAGAGTGTGCAGGGGCGAGGGGAGGCACGACACCGGTGGGAGGGTGGGGCTACCTGTAAAGGCGAGGTGCACGGCGGTCGGTAGGGGGCGAGGGCCAGGACGGCACCAAGGGGAGGCCTGGAGGGCAGGGTTGCTGGCAGGGGAGAGGGGCGGGGCGGCCGGCAGAGGCGAGGGATGGGGCGGCGCCAGTGGGAGGGCGGGGAGGTCCGCTGGGGCGAGGGGCTGAGCCGCCGAGGGGTGCAAGGGCGATCGGTGGGAGGGATTTGGCGAAGGGGAGATAGGGTTTTTAATTTAGGGTTAGTATTTATATATTACATATAAACCATTAGATCTAAGATCCAATGGTCAGAATTAACTCAATTTTGGATCGGATCTTAAACGGAGCGGATCTCTTGTTTCCACGTCTGCTCCGTTTATTATTCGGATATTATCCGTATCCGAATCCGCTTTGTCAGATATCTTTTAAACAAATATGGATATTCTTAATCGGATACGAATTCGAATCGGATCCGGATAATATCCGGATCCGTTTATAGCCTTAACCACACATGCTTCTAGCAGTTTAACACTTTACTAACTATTACATTGAGATTAACTTACTAGTAATTAATAGTTAACTAACACATACTCATGCAATAACATAGATGATTAAACATGGAATCTATTAAAAAAAGCTATACTAACTGATGTACAACAAGAATTCTAAACATGGTCACTTATAGCATGGTGTCACTAACATGAGAGTATTCATATAATCACATGCTTGCAATTCTTTCTTTACATAACACTAACACATGGCTTATATTAAAACTTATAACATGATACTACTAACATGCTCATCAACCAATCACCAACTCATGGCCATAACTAAACATATTTCTCACATGGTAGTAACATGATATCACAATTATCATTTAAAATGGATCATATTAACACATGCACTTACCTTCTCATGACATATTCACATACACTTTGACCTTTGCTTTCACATGTACTTATTACCACATATATCACATTCACATTCACTTACACTTGTTTTCACATAGCTTTCACATAGTTTTCACTTTTCACGATCACGATCACATGGCACATCACTTACATATACCATGTGCCATGTTCACATATCACTTTACACATTATTCACATATTCACTTTTACACATACCGAGACACAGCCTAAACTACCACTAAAAAGATCACACAATCACATACACATACTTAATCACTAGGTAAAGTGATCAAGCCTTGGTTACTGTACAGAACCGTGGGAAGCCCTCCCCACCATTACCAGTGGAACTTGTTCACCTTCAGGATTTCACACAACTTATTGCCCCGGGTTTCACGTAACACAATTGAGCCTTCCCGTAGGGGCACTACTATAGTACGACTCCACGCAATCTATGGTGGCAGTGTCTCATTGGCACAACTTTTATCTTTCACATTAACACATTATTTTATGCACACATATCACATATTCTCTCTCTTTCCATGCACATGCACACATAACATGAAACATATATTAATCACTTTTGGATACTCAGATTAATCATGAACAATAACAAAACCTAATTATGATGCTAATCACAATTTAAACATATTTGAGACTTATTATTAAAACATGGTACTGAAAGCTTCATAACTAATTTTACAAGTATCAGATCAAGATCAAATTTTAACCACGAGGTGAATATGACACATGGAACATCTCTGAAAATTTTTAGAATGTTTGGAATAGAAAAATTATTTTTCATAGTTAAAGACAAAATCAGATTATTATTCACAAAAACACTAATTATTCATGAACAGAAATAAAACGAGGTAAAGAAGCCCTAAATCATGCTTATAATAGTCTAACAAACTGAAGTACAGAGTTCTCCAATTTTCATAACATGCATGTAACATATGAATCAAATTATCAAGTGTTCACATGCTTTTTCATGTAAACAAGAATTCAAATAAATATCATAATTAACAAAATTAATCTAGGGCTACCGAAACTCATCATGATGATTAACAGGTCAAGACAAAATGAAAATAATTCTAAAACCATCACAAAATCTCATAAAACCATCACATATGGTGAAACTGTAAATTTCTGGACAAGATGAACTTTGACGTCAACATATGTTGCCGTCAACTTGAGTTGACGTCAACATACCTTGCCGTCAACCTCTCAGACTACACAAAGTGCAGACTAAGGGTAAGAAAACATGACAAATGACATCAAAACAATTATCTAAAAATCTAGAAAAATAGAAAAACCCTAAGGACAAGTCCACGGAGAGAAACCCTAAGTTACTTGCCTCAAGAAAATTCTACAACACGAGAATTTAGTTGATGAAGTCCTCTTTCGTACCCAAAGAGGTATCCTACAAGCACGATCAAATACTTCGTCTTGAGCACGATCTGGCCACGATCTCCTCGTCCAGAGTCTTCCTCTCACATTGTGGAAGCTCTATCTTCACAACATCAACCTCGAACGAGTGGTAACACGACTGATCTACCCTCAGGATTCCCCTCTCTATCTCCTCTCTCACAACCCCAACCCAAGCAAGAGAGCAAAAATTTTCTCTCCAAAATGAACCCTTTCTATATATAGAGAGCCAAGGGTCATGATTGGGGTAAGATCCCTGCCCTAACATGACTCTACCTTTTCAAACCTATCCAAAGGAAACCGCTAGTTTCGGAGAGGAATTCAGAGGAATTCAGACTGGAACACACATAACTTGACGTCAAACTGTGTTGCCGTCAACAGAAATTGACGACAATCGACATTGCCTTTAGAAATCCAAGAAATATTGATGTCAACATACATTGACGTTAAAACAAAATAGACGGCAATCGAAATTGTCGTCAGGACAAGTAGGAAGAAGGCAAGCCTATTGACGTCAACCCCACCTCGACGTCATCAAGGTCTGATGTCAACCAAGGCTGACGTCACACACCCTTAACATCAATAGTGTTGAACCACTCTTATATTCTATCATTTTATTTTGGTGATAACAAAACTCATGATTATCATAAATATCATTAATATATTCAATATAATTTTTAACATAATTATTATATTTTTTGTATTCGAAGTCTTTGTATGAATGTCCTACTCTGACTCCTGAAAATTCGAAGTAGTCCTTACTCCGACTCTCAAGAAGTCGAAGTAACCAGTCCAACTCCGACTCCTAGACAGTCGAAGTGGTACATAGATTACTGTTTTAATGTTACATCGATTACTGAACATTATACATTGATTATTATTTTAATGTCACATCGATTACTGAACATTATACATCGATTATTATTTTAATATCACATCGATCTCAAGAAGTCGAAGTAACCAGTCCAACTCCGATTCTTAGACAGTCGAAGTGGTACATCGATTACTATTTTAATGTCACATCGATTACTGAACATTATACATCAATTACTGTTTTAATATCACATCGATTACTATACAAACATATCGATTACAGTTCACTTAAACATCAATTATGTTCAAACATCGATTGTCTTAAACATCGATTACCTTAGACATCAATTTCTTTTAAACATCGATTACCTTTCTCTTAAAACATCGATTACCTTTCTCTTAAAACATCGATTACTCTTTGAACATCGACTATGTTTTAACATCGATTACCTTAGACATCGATTTCCTTCAAACATCGATTACCTGTCTCTTAAAACATCGATTACTCTTTGAACATCGACTGTCTCAAACATCGACTATCCTGCTTAAACATCGATTATAGTTATACTCAAACATCGATTGCATAAACATCGATTGTATGAACATCGATTATACTTCACATCGATTGCATAAACATAGATTGCACTCAAACATCGATTACCTTAGACATCGATTGCATTTAGACATCGACTATCTTTGGACATCAATTACCTTTAGCCATTGATTGTCTTTGGACATCGATTGCCTTCATGCATTGATTACAGTTGTTTCATATCGATTGCCTTTAAGCAAATATTGATTGCCTCTCTATTTCTACAGATTGGTGTTATAAACTTAATCTCATATAGATTGCTATTATGACTTACACCAATTGTGTTTCAAAATACCTTGGCGCCCATTGAAAATTCAAATGACTTTCTAACTCTTATCTTATCATTTCTCTGATAGATAAAAGCTCTTACAATAGGATGTCAGCAGGAAAACATGGACAGAAGGCAAACGAGAATTCTTCCTTCCTGCAACAAAAGAAAAGCACCTAACCTTCTATTTCTAGCTATTTGCAGGAAATATAAACAGAAGGCAAAAAGAGGTATGAGCCATTTGATAAAAGACTTCACAAGTTTGATCATCTGCCTTACATTTAATGTTTACAAGCCTTTTTCTGATCATAGTCAACAAATTGGGACCTGCTATCTGTTCCCCTAGAAATACGCACTAGCCAGAAGAATCTTTTGTTCAAAGGAGCCAGTAGACTCAAGAAGACATCTCTTAGACTCAACAAAAGGAGAGTAGAAGAAGAAAAGAGCCAAGAAACTCAACGGATCTAAAAAGCTCCAACGACTATTCTTCAACAGATCTTTTTCATCTGCTCCATATAAAGATGAAGCAATGACTGAAGAAAGAAGATAGAAAAACCTGAAGATCATTCAAGGAGTGTACATCCAGTGAGTATCTAACTCCATACACACTCAAGCAGAAAGGAAGAGAGCTCGAGCCCATTCACATTGAAGCATTCAAGCCATCTTCCTTCTTCCTCATTCTCTCTGTGTGTGTCGTTGTGTATTTGAGAGAGGGAGAGCTGGGGGTTTACCCTAAGAAGAGTCTTGTCCTATAAACTCTTTCCTTCTTAGGCTCAGTCTCAGATCAAGCACTTCATTGTGTATCTTGAGCTTGATCTAGGGGATTCAGGTCCTTGCTTCTATGTAAAGAAGTGTTCCTCTTCGGTTGGAAGAGAAGGCTTGCTGTGCAAGCATCCCCCTTGAGTAGAAGGGAAGACCAGCTTGTGCATGGTGGTGACCATCTAGGGTCTGTACCAATGTTCCCCTTGTTTGAAGGGAAGACCTGCTGGGGTGTGTACCAGTGAGTTGCTTCTGAACTCGTGAAAGAAGCACCTGGCTGAGTTGAAACAGTGGATTGCCTTCTTACCCGGAAAGAGAAGAAGATCAGCTTGTGTCTGGTGGTGTAACCATGGTAGGGTTTATTCCAGTAGGTTTGCTTCTGAGTCTGTAAAAGAAGTGGGTTGCCTTCTTGCCCGAGAAAGAGAAGAAGACCAGCTGGGGTGTTGGGTGTTGTATGCCCCTTATTTAAAGGAAGACCAATGTTACTTGGTGGTTAGTGAAATCCCAAGAGTTTGCTTAGAGATTGGACGAAGGACTTCTATTTGGAAGGGCTGAACTAGGATAAATTTTTGTGTTCCTTGTGTGTTTGCTTCTGCGCTCTTAACTTCCATTGCACACGTTTATTTATACTAACTGAACATTTTCAAGTGGTGAACTTTTGTTTCAGTTTTTAGATTTCCTATTCACCCCTCCACCTCTAGGTTAGTCTTGCTTCCAATTGTAAGTGGGCCAACAAAGAGCTCCCCTTGCAGCAGACCCCTGATTCGGCCGAAACACGTCGTCCGGGTTCCCAAACGTCGACCAAGCGATTTTATGAAAGTGCGATCCTATAGAAAACTTACTGGGCCTTACACTCTCACCCCATTAAAAGGAACTTTGTCCTCAAAGATTGGATCAAGTACCTGTGGTGATGTCGTCGACATCATCTTTGGCTAACACTACACTCTGGCCGGTGCTTGTGGTCTTACTGCTACTGCTGTTGGAACACCTCATGGAACGAACGTCTTCAGCTTCGGTCACTCTCTAATCTGATGATCTAGGCTGCCGCACTTGAGACATCTTCTTGCCTTTGGTCAACACAAATCTCCGCCATGATGCTTGCCGCAATGTGCACACTCGGGCTTCTCATTGGCTGTAGAAACTACTGACTAGGGTGCTGACTTTTCTGGTTCTATAACTGGCTGCTGGTCTTCCACGAACCTCTTCATCTTCTTGGCCTGTCGCTCAAACAATTCTAGTAAACTCTTTGCCTGGGCCTTCTTTTCTTCTTGGTACAACTCCATCTCATCCTCCTACCTGCAAGCCATGCTAAGAGCCACATCCATAGTCCTATGGTCAAATGCTACAAGTCTGGCTCTCAATGATGGTCTGAGCCCCATCACGAACTTCTTTACCTTACGCCTCTCGTCAACAACTATGTGCGGTGTGAATCTCGACAACTCTGCGAATCTGGCCTCATACTCTAAGACTGACATGGAACCTTGAGTCAACGCTTAGAACTCTAGCTTCATCATGTCTTGGATGTGCTCGAGACCAAGCTTAGCCTCTAACAACCTCACAAACTCTCCCCAAGTCACCTCTAGCTCTAAACCCTCAAACTGCGTGCGAAGAAAGGTTGACCACCACACGCCTGCTCTCTCCTGAAGTATGTACATCGCCAAGCTGACCTTGTCATCCTCTGCACACTTGATAGCTCTAAATATCTTCTCGATCTCTCTAAGCCAACTCTCTGCTACCAACATCTAGCTCTCCCCCTTAAAAGAAGGTGAGCCATCTGCTTAAACCTCTCCATGACCGTCACTCCTCCCAACACCACGGTCCTGCTGAGCCGATGCCAGAATCTGAGCCTAAAGCTGCCCTTGAAGAGTTGCTTAAAGCGCGGCATTGTTGATTGTGCACTTTCGTTGTCGAGAGTTCCGTGCACAAATCAATATGCTCACTTTCTCTAAACTGTCTCACAAATTTAAAATCACAAAGATGAACTAATACAGTGGTGAGAACAGGTCATATCCACAGAGAGGTTGAATAGAATTTGACTTAAACTACTTTGACTTGAAATAGTTTTGACAGACACTCTTAACTAAAATAACATTGTATTATAATCAATTCTATAAACAACACCAATCAAATCCCTCACACTTGACATGTCAAACTTACTAAAATAACAAACATAATTGAAATTTAAGAAACTTGGTATCATTGTACCCTCATAGTTGAGGGATTAAACAAGTAAATAGAAAGCTTAACTAGAAACTCACGAGCCAATTTACCCCTAAAGCTCAGGGGATGAACGGTCAGCAAAAGTAGCTCTCCACAAACATCAACCAACTATCCTCACAACTCAAGAATTGAACAGAAAATAAGAACATATAAGAATAGAAATTTACTGTCATCAAATCAGAATTCTCATGCTATGAAAAACAGGAGGAAGAACAATTTAATGACTTGAAAACAAAACTAAAACAACTTAAAAAAAATCTTCACTAAATTAACCCCATCCTCTGCTATAACGGAAATATAGATCTCGCATTCAACTCTGGATAAAACTCTAGAGCACAAGGAACATGGAAAATGCCACTGGATCCTCCTCACGGCAGCCGAACCATTCACAGAAGATGCAAAAGAAAATTAACATGCCTACCTCTGCTCACAGCAAGAAGAAAACCTCAAAAATTGAAATCGCCCAGCTCCTCTTAGCAGTAGAACAAATTCTCTCTCGACAAACATCAGTGATTTCCCTCTCATCAGTAAAGAAGAAAAGAAGAAACAAATCAAGAAGTTGCAGTCGCCCTCTAGATCGTCCTCACCAATCCTAACACAGAAGCAAGAAGAAACTCCACTGTGGAACACAAAAGAAATGGCAAAGTCAAATTCTACTAGATCGCACTCTTCAACATTGAAGAAATGGGAATAGTAATCGTCTTCTTCTCCTTCTCAACCAATACAAACGAGAAGAAAAATCCAAAGTTTTGAACCTAAAACC
Organism: Colocasia esculenta; assembly: GCA_014218235.1. Classification (NCBI taxonomy): domain Eukaryota; kingdom Viridiplantae; phylum Streptophyta; class Magnoliopsida; order Alismatales; family Araceae; genus Colocasia; species Colocasia esculenta. The sequence goes on from CM024761.1 coordinate 137,565,161, forward strand.
CCAAAAAAAAAATACAGAACCTCCTGAAAATCTCCAACCAGTAGCAAAGAACACTCCACTGCTCAACTTCCTCAAATGTCGAACTATCTATCACTGCTCAAACATTAAACCAAGAACAGAAGAACTGAACAAGTATACTGGATCAAAGTCTCCCAATGCAGAGAAAATAGAAAATAAATGCAGAAGAAATAGACAAAGCAAGCTCCACTGGATCGAACCCTCAAATGCTCAAATTCCTTACAGATGAAAATGGAACAATAAAACTCAGAAAATCCCAAATCACAACCCGTCTCCCTCCCCTGCTCTGCAGCTTTACAGGAGAGAAGAAATAAAACTAGAAATTCCCCCAAAATCTCCAACTCTCGAACCTCCCCTCTTCTGCTGAAAGGAAAAGTACAAAAGTAAAATGATAGAAAAGAAAACCCCAAAAAGTTGAATTGGCGAAGCCCTCCCCTGAACTTTGGAAGAACAGAAAGAAACTAAAAAATCCTAAAAAAAATCAAACTCTAAAATTCCCCAAAAATGCTTAACTGGTGAACTCCCCCGCTCTGAGGACCTTGGGGTCTTCTTATAGGCACCCGAGCCCCTTTGCTTCCTGCCTCTGCACGATCCGAGCTCCGCACGCCATCTGCCACCTCAGCACAGCTACTCACGCCCCATCGCGCCCAGGCAATCGCACAGCCCAGCTCCGGATGCACTAGCGCGCCACCTCAGCTCCTGCATCCGCTGCTCTGCACACATGGGCACTGGCCACACCCCAGGCCGCTTCGCCTCCAGCAGGCCATGCCGCCTTGGTTCCAGCAGCTTCCTGGTGGGGAAGAAATGACAGGGTAAATATTAATAGTATGCGTGGCCAAATGTGTGGGGGTAAAAATATGTATTTTTACTGAGATTGGGTGGTGTTTTATTAAAAAACCTCTTATTAAAAAATATTTACAAACATACACATATCTACTAAAAGGTATTTACAAAATGTTATTGCGACAAGAATTATTTATATACACAAATTATTTAAAAAAATATTTTATTTTCCAAAATGAATCTAATTAGTTAATCTAAAAGAAATGATTTATTAAATGAAAATCTAACATGTATTCTAACCCCAATATCAACTAACATGTTCAAAATCTTATTTATAGATGAAATAAAAATTATACTCAAAATACACATTATTTCTAGACAAAGTATGTCTAAAATTAACTAAATGTATGAAATTTAACACGAAAACGTTTGCAGTTATCACTCCCCCCTACTTGAACAATGCTAGTCCCTTAGCAATAAAAATTACTCCAAATGTAGGACTAAGATGCAATGTCTCATGCTAAAAAGCCATCATGTAAAAGATTAATGTAGAGATATGTCTTTCCTAATTGTAAGGGCTTATGACAAGAAATTAGTGCACAAATGATATCTCACTTAAAAGTCACATCAGCCTCATGGAGCTGTTGGCCCTTTTGGTACGGCAGCAAACAAACCTAGAGGGGGGGTGAATAGGTTTTCTGAAATCTGAAATAGAATCTTAAACACAGAAAAATAACACTTGAAAGTTTGGTTAGTTCAGTGTGATAGAGAGTGCAGTGCGGAAGCAAATAAACAATCACACAAGGACACAGGAGATTTATCCTGGTTCGGCCCTTCCCACATGGAAGTCCTACGTCCAGTCCCCAAGCAAACTCTTGGGATTTCACTAACCAAGGGTACAGTCCCCTTATGGACCTTACAACACCCTGGATCCCCCACCAGGTCTTCTTCTCTTTCCCGGGCAAGAAGGCAGCCCACTTCTCTTACAGGTAAAGAAGCCAACCTCCTGGAACAAACCCCAGTGCGGTTCTGCTAGACACCAACCCCTAGCTGGGTTAACAACTGGTACAAACCCCAGTTAGGTTCTGCTAGACACAAACCCCTAGCTGGGTTAACAACTGTATACAGTCCTACAGCTGGACACAGATCTTTCTTAGAAAGATCAGACTGAGAGACCTTACAAGATGAACACTCATGTAAAGCTCACAGTCCCAAACTCTCCCCAGATATACAATAAGCTCGGAGAGAAACAGAAGAGAGAAAAGAAGGCTCGAATGCTTGAAAGCTTGGAAGCTTGAGAGCTTGAAATGCTTTGAATGCTTCTTCTTGGCTCAGGCTCTTTCTCTCTTTCCTTGAGTGTATGTGGCGTGAAGGTGCTTCTCACAGATGTACACTCCTTCAAAGATATTCAGGAAAAGGCTCTTATGTTCTTCAGCAATGCTCCATCTTTTATATTGAGCAGCTTTAGAATAGATCCGTTGAGGAGATCCGTTGGAGTTCTAGCCGTTGCTCATCTCTTCTTCATTTGTCTTAATCAGACTCTGATGGTCTTCGATGTCTGTGAGCATAGAAGAGAGTGTTAGCATAAAAGAGTGTTTATGATAAACGATGCATGGTACTGTGCTTCTGCTAACATACTGAAAATAGTAGGTCATATCTTTTTGACAAGATTCTGAAATATGCATGCAGCTTTTTGTCAGAAGATATTTGACTTTTTATTTAAGCGCCAAGCATATTTGAAATATAAAGGCAATCTGAGTTTGAACAGAATCCATGAAGAAATCGATATGAGCATGACTTATGAAATCGTTATGGGAACGATTTCTTAACAAATCGTTATGGGAACGATTTCTTAACAAATCGTTATGGGAACGATTTCTTACCAAATCGTTATGGGAACGATTTCTTACCAAATCACTGCGCTCAAAGAAGAAATCGTTATGGCATCGACTTCTTAACAAAACGATATGGCTTCTAAAGAAATCGTTGCGAATACTTATGAAATCGTTATGGCATCGACTTCTTAACAAAACGATATGGCTTCTAAAGAATCGTTGCGAATACTTATGAAATCGTTATGGCATCGACTTCTTAACAAAACGATATGGCTTCTAAAGAAATCGTTGCGAATACTTATGAAATCGTTAAGGCATCGACTTCTTGCGCTTTACAGAAGAAATCGTTATGGCATCGATTTCTTAACAAATCAATACGCTCAAAGAAGAAATCGTTATGGCCACTTATCAAATCGTTATGGCATCGACTTCTTAGCAAATCGTTGCGGCGCTTGATACTTTGGCACTTTAAACAGAAATCGATGTATATTGATTAAACATCGATTTTATCATTTTAGTGCGCCAAATATTGCATCAATGAAAGACTTAGCATTTTGCTATGGGATTGATGCGACACAGATGAAACAAAATATTCAATTTAAGTTACATCATAAATTTTATTATCACCAAAATACAAGAACAAATAGAGAGTGGTTCAACAATCTCCCCCTTTTGGTGATGACAAAATTTATGTGAATTTTCTGATAAAAAATGTATATAGCATAGAGGTTAGCATAGAGGTTTCAGAAAATTCATACAAACTCTCCCCCTTTTTGTCACTAACCAAAAAGGATGGATCTTACCATGCATTCTCTCCCCTTTGAGAAAATTTCTTACCATTGAGGGGTTCAACAATAATAGATATTCAATGAATAACTTCCCCTTAGTGAAGGCTCCCCCTGAGTATGAGACTCCCCCTTAGTCTGTGCTCCCCCTGAGCATGAGAGACTCCACCTGAATGAAACTTGAAAATAATTATTAGTAATATTTAAAATTTACGAATAAATTAATGACTACTCCCTCTTCAGATATGAGATGGATGAAGAGTTGGCAGTCTTTAGTGCCTTGAGCATCCTTTGTTCCTGATGCCCCAAGGCTATCCTGCAAATGAGCTACTCAGAAGTAGGTACCCAAATAATTTTGGGTCCTTGATCGTTAGATGCATAAAAATAGCCTTTAGGTATCCAAACTAGGTGCTTAGTTGTGCAGGTGTTACTGTGTGTCCTAATTTATTACAATGAGAACAACAATGAATATAATCTATTTTGTAGTTCTTATTGTTTTTATGATGTCTGTTTAGGACATAACTTTTTAAAACATTTTCTTTTACAGGGGCCATTTTCTGATGCAACTTGGTTTCTTTTACAAATTTTGGTAATGGATATTTTCCTGGAATTACTGCTTGTTTTCCTTTTTCCAGAGGTATGTATCCAAGGCCTTGCTTGTTATTTCCAGGTTTGACCCTTTCAAACATAAAGCTAAAGAAGTTTTTCCTTTTGTTAATTTACTAACTGATTCTTTTAGGTAGAGATTTTCTTCAGTTAGAATTTTAATTTTTCTTCTAACTCTAACTTTTCATTATTTTTGTTTTCAAATCTTCATTCAAAAGATAATTATTTTCTTTACTATCCTTTAATTGTTTTTCTAGTTGCTCCAATTCGGATTTAAGATCAGAATTGGTGTTTTCTAAGCAAATAGTGTTGTTTTTCAGATTCTTTAATTCTTTTACAACATTTTTATGTTTTTCATATAGTTCATTAAATACTTCTTCTAAGTCTTCAGATTCTGATCCTGAATATGTGCAAGAATCAAAAGATAAGTAGGATGTACCTCATCTAGTCCTACCATGAGGGCTAGATTTACCTGCTCTTTCTCTGATTCTGAGCATGATGATTCTGAGCATGTGGTCTCTTCATTTCCAAGCAGCTGCCATGGCTCTTCTTTTAAATTTCTTGTGCTGCTTCTTGGGTTTCTCAATTGACCAGTCTTCTTGAGTCTTGGACAATCCGGTCTTAGATGTCCAGGTTTTCTGCATTCATAGCAGACTGGTTCTTTTTCTTTTCTCTCTTCTTTTGAATCCTTCTTGATCCATTTTTCTTCTTCTTGAAAATTTTCTGAAGCTTGGACAGAACTTCATCTACGTCACTATCTTCAGAATCTGCATTTTTGGAGCTAGAAGAAGAAGTGGAAGGAGCAGCTACAATCTTAAGAGCATTAGTACATTTCTTCTTAGATGAGCTTTCAGACAATCGCTCCATATTTATTTCATGTGCCATGAGAGAACCTATTAAATTATCAATTGACAATTTGGTTAAATCATGGGCCTCTTCAATAGCAGTTACTTTAGGTGTCCATGAAATAGTTAAGGACCTAAGTATTTTTCTAACGGTTTCTTCATTGGAAAGAGTTTTACCAAGAGAATTTAAGCCTACTACTATGCTTGAAAATCTATTATACATAGTAGTAATGTTTTCGCTTGGAAGCATTTTAAATTGTTCATATTGTGAAACAAGAATATCTATTCTAGTTTGTTTCACTTTATCCGTTCCTTCATAAGTTATCTGCAGTTTATCCCAAATTTCTTTAGCAGATTTGCATGCAGACACTCTACTAAATTCTCTTTTGGATAAGGCACAACATAAGTAGTTCTTAGCTTTAAAGTTTAAAGATAATTTACTTTTATCAGCAGGTGTAATGGCAGTAGTGCCTTCAATAGGAACAATAACAAAATCACCTACCTCAATTACCTGCCACAGATCAAAGTCTGTGCCTCGAATGAAGCATTCCATTCTCATTTTCCAGTATTGATAATCTTCTCCGTCAAAGAATGGAGGTCTGGTGACTGATTGACCTTCAGCATATCCTTGAGCTGCCATAGATCTTTGCTCTAAGATCGTTGGATCTTCTTTGAATGATCAGAGACCCTCTCTGATACCACTTGTTGGCCTTTTGGTACGGCAGCAAACAACCTAGAGGGGGGGTGAATAGGTTTTTCTGAAATCTGAAATAGAATCTTAAACACAGAAAAATAACACCTGAAAGTTTGGTTAGTTCAGTGTGATAGAGAGTGCAGTGCGGAAGCAAATAAACAATCACACAAGGACACAGGAGATTTATCCTGGTTCGGCCCTTCCCACATGGAAGTCCTACGTCCAGTCCCCAAGCAAACTCTTGGGATTTCACTAACCAAGGGTACAGTCCCCCTTATGGACCTTACAACACCCTGGATCCCCCACCAGGTCTTCTTCTCTTTCCCGGGCAAGAAGGCAGCCCACTCTCTTACAGGTAAAGAAGCCAACCTCCTGGAACAAACCCCAGTGCGGTTCTGCTAGACACAACCCCTAGCTGGGTTAACAACTGGTACAAACCCCAGTTAGGTTCTGCTAGACACAAACCCCTAGCTGGGTTAACAACTGTATACAGTCCTACAGCTGGACACAGATCTTTCTTAGAAAGATCAGACTGAGAGACCTTACAAGATGAACACTCATGTAAAGCTCACAGTCCCAAACTCTCCCCAGATATACAATAAGCTCGGAGAGAAACAGAAGAGAGAAAAGAAGGCTCGAATGCTTGAAAGCTTGGAAGCTTGAGAGCTTGAAATGCTTTGAATGCTTCTTCTTGGCTCAGGCTCTTTCTCTCTTTCCTTGAGTGTATGTGGCGTGAAGGTGCTTCTCACAGATGTACACTCCTTCAAAGATATTCAGGAAAAGGCTCTTATGTTCTTCAGCAATGCTCCATCTTTTATATTGAGCAGCTTTAGAATAGATCCGTTGAGGAGATCCGTTGGAGTTCTAGCCGTTGCTCATCTCTTCTTCATTTGTCTTAATCAGACTCTGATGGTCTTCGATGTCTGTGAGCATAGAAGAGAGTGTTAGCATAAAAGAGTGTTTATGATAAACGATGCATGGTACTGTGCTTCTGCTAACATACTGAAAATAGTAGGTCATATCTTTTTGACAAGATTCTGAAATATGCATGCAGCTTTTTGTCAGAAGATATTTGACTTTTTATTTAAGCGCCAAGCATATTTGAAATATAAAGGCAATCTGAGTTTGAACAGAATCCATGAAGAAATCGATATGAGCATGACTTATGAAATCGTTATGGGAACGATTTAACAAATCGTTATGGGAACGATTTTTAACAAATCGTTATGGGAACGATTTCTTACCAAATCGTTATGGGAACGATTTCTTACCAAATCACTGCGCTCAAAGAAGAAATCGTTATGGCATCGACTTCTTAACAAAACGATATGGCTTCTAAAGAAATCGTTGCGAATACTTATGAAATCGTTATGGCATCGACTCTTAACAAAACGATATGGCTTCTAAAGAAATCGTTGCGAATACTTATGAAATCGTTATGGCATCGACTTCTTAACAAAACGATATGGCTTCTAAAGAAATCGTTGCGAATACTTATGAAATCGTTAAGGCATCGACTTCTTGCGCTTTACAGAAGAAATCGTTATGGCATCGATTTCTTAACAAATCAATACGCTCAAAGAAGAAATCGTTATGGCCACTTATCAAATCGTTATGGCATCGACTTCTTAGCAAATCGTTGCGGCGCTTGATACTTTGGCACTTTAAACAGAAATCGATGTATATTGATTAAACATCGATTTTATCATTTTAGTGCGCCAAATATTGCATCAATGAAAGACTTAGCATTTTGCTATGGATTGATGCGACACAGATGAAACAAAATATTCAATTTAAGTTACATCATAAATTTTATTATCACCAAAATACAAGAACAAATAGAGAGTGGTTCAACAGGAGCTTCTCTGCCTTAGCTAGTATTTGAGATTAGATTAATTTGAGGGAGAAGAAAAGATTTGTGGAATAAGATCCTTGCTCAGTCAGATTGGGTTATTCTCTCAATTCCATTCTGCCCAACTTCCTTGAGGATTATTTCTCTGAGTTGAGGACTTTGCCCCTTTTATTTGCACTTTGTGCACTCAAGATTTTTCTTTCTTTTTCATCCATAATGCTGCACAACCCATCACTTTTCAAGAGTAGCGAATCCAACTTTACTCAGATCCGGGGCATTTTTAATGGATATATTTTTTTTCTTTTGCTTTTGCCTTTTCTTTTCTTTTCTTTTCCTCTTAAAGGAAGGATGGACAGTCAGGTTCCTTGATCACATGCCTTCACTTCCTTCACAATTCACTTAAGGGGAAGGGAGAAAATCAATCACCTCTCTCCTACTAGCCTTGACAAATTTGCTACATTCGGGTTCAGCTAGTCGAAGTGGCTGTGTAGTGTGTGTATGAAAATCTCTTGCCATAAATCCTTACATAAGGTAGACAATAAGTACATGTAATCTTTTACTAGAGGCTACCTAACATGGATGTTTGCAAAGGAATGTGACAACTACAAAATTTTAATGGTTAAAGATCAGACACATAGTTTGGGTTGCGCAATGCCACACATTTTTATTCAAAGATGAAACATTGTGAAATTTTCTTTTATTTGCACATGTTCAATATAAAGAAAGAAAATGAAACATTAGTTAGGATGGAGACTATGAATGTATGCTTATTCTACCTCTCTCCCTACTTATTTACAGGAAAAGAAAGTAAGACAGAGAATTACCTGATAAAGGAAATCTGTACACTTGGGTTGCCTCCCAAGAGTGCTAAGTTTACCGTCTTCAGCCGGACGTAATTAGGCTCCATTTGGCTCGGCTAACTTGGTAGAGTCAATTTTTAAGGAAGATGGGCTTTCAAAGAAATGCTTTAACCTCTGCCCATTAACAGTGAATGATTGTCCAGTTTTAGGATCAAGAATAGTGACAGCACCATTGTCACAAGCTTTGACAACAGTGTAAGGACCATCCCATCGGGACTTCAATTTTCCCGGAAACATACGAAGCCTAGAATTAAACAACCAGACCTTATCATGCACTTGAAAAGTTTTTCTTTGAATGTGTTTATCATGGAATGCTTTGGCCTTGGCTTTATAAATCTTGGAACTTTCATAGGCTTCATTTCTGAGCTCTTCTAGCTCATTCAGATGTAGGGTCCTTTGTTGACCAGCTTGGGCTAAATCAAGATTTACTTGTTTAATAGCCCAATAGGCTCTATGCTCAAGTTCTACCGGCAGATGACAAGATTTTCCAAAAACAAGCCGGTAAGGGGACATTCCAATGGGAGTTTTGAAAGTAGTTCGGGAGGCCCACAATGCATCATCTAACCTTTCTGACCAATCTTTCCTATCAGGCCTAACTGACTTTTGAAGAATGTTCTTAATCTCCCTGTTTGATACTTCTACCTGGCCACTAGTTTGCGGATGGTAAGGTGTTGCCAGCTTATGGGTGATCCCATACTTCCTTAGGAGGGTCCTAAACTGAGTGTTAATGAAATGTGGCCCTCCATCACTAATGATTGCCTTGGGCCACCCAAATCTAGAAAAGATGTTTTTATGAACAAATTTGATGACCACTTTATGATCATTGGTCTTTGTGGCAATGGCCTCTATCCATTTGGACACATAATCAACAGCAACTAAAATGTATGTGTATCCAAAGGATGGTGGAAAAGGTCCCATAAAGTCTATTCCCCATACATCAAAAATCTCTACAACCAAAATGGGGTTAAGAGGCATCATATCCTTCTTAGAAATGTTTCCCATGGTTTGACATCTAGGACATGCCTTACAAAACTGGTGGGCATCCATAAACAATGTGGGCCAATAGAAACCAGAGTCTAAGACCTTAGCATCAGTCTTCTTTCTTGAAAAATGCCCTCCACAAGCAAGAGAATGGCAAAACTTGAGGACACTTTGATGCTCACTCTCAGGGACACATCTTCTTATCACTTGGTCTGGTCCAATGAAAAATAGCTCCAGGTCCTCCCAAATAAAATACTTGTCCCTAGCAAAGAATCTCTCTCTTTCATTTTTGGTCCAATCTCCAGGTACTCGTCCAATGACTTTATAATTCACAATGTGAGCGTACCATGGAGATGAAATATTGGAGATAGCTAAAATGTGCTCATCTGGGAAAGCATCTCTAATAGGCATAGAGTCCGGGGCAACTATTCTGGACAAATGGTCAGCTACCACATTCTTGGATCCTTTCTTATCATGAATTTCCAAATCAAACTCCTGTAATAATAGAATCCATCTGATCAATCTAGGTTTGGCATCCTTTTTGGCAAGCAAATGCCTTAAGGCAGCATGGTCAGTGAAAACAATGATTTTAGCTCCTAAAAGATAGGATCTGAACTTCTCTAAGGCAAAGACAACAACTAGGAGCTCTTTCTCAGTGGTTGTGTATCGAATCTGAGTGTCATTCAATGTTCTGCTTGCATAATAAATCACTACAGATCCTTTATCAATTTTCTGACCCAAAATGGCACCTATTGCAAAGTCTGAAGCATCACACATTATCTCAAATGGTAATGACCAGTCCGGAGATTGTAGAATTGGAGCTCTGGTCAAAATGTCTTTTAAATCCTCAAATGCTTTATGACAAGCTTCGTCAAAAATGAAAGGAGTGTCTTTTAACAAAGAAGTCAATGGTCTTGCAATTTTGGAAAAGTCTTTGATGAACCTCCTATAGAATCCAGCATGACCAAGGAAGGATCGAATTTGTTTGACAGAATTGGGAGGAGGCAATTCAGAAATGAGATTTATCTTAGCTTTATCTACCTCTATCCCTCTCTCTGAGACAATATGTCCTAAGATAATCCCCTCAACCATGAAGTGGCTCTTTTCCCAACTTAAAACAAGATTGGCATTTATGCATCTTTTGAGCACTTCAGTCAAGTGGTCGAGGCATGAACCAAAGTCACTTCCAACACAGAAAAATCATCCATGAAGACTTCTAAGTAATCTCCAACCATGTCTGAGAAGATAGACAACATGCAATGTTGAAAAGTTGCAGGGGCATTGCACAGCTCGAAGGGCATGCGTCTAAAGGCAAAAGTTCCAAATGGACATGTGAAAGTGGTTTTTTCTTGGTCCTCAAGGTGAATAGCCACTTGGTTATAACTTGAATATCCATCAAGGAAGCAAAAGAATTTTTGGCCTACAAGCTTCTCTAAGATTTGGTCAATGAAAGGCAAGGGGAAATAGTCTGTCTTGGTCATCGCATTCAATTTGCGATAGTCAATGCACACTCTTCATCCTGTAGCCAGCCTAGTGGGAATGAGCTCACCCTTTTCAGTTTGAAATACAGTTAGTCCTGATTTTTTTGGCACAACTTGAGTTGGACTAACCCACTGGCTATCAGAGATGGGATAAATGAATCCAGCATCTAACCATTTGACAATCTCCTTTTTAACAACTTCTTTCATGTTTGGATTAAGCCTTCTTTGCATTTCTATTGAACTTTTAGCATTTTCTTCCAAGTATATGCGATGTGTGTACACTGAAGGACTTATCCCTCTCAAATCATCTATTGTCCAACCTATAGCTTTCTTGTGATTTTTCAGGACTTCAATCAATTTCTGCTCCTGCCCTTCCTCAAGATCACTAGCAATTATGACGGGCCAAGTCTCGTTTTCTCCTAAAAAGATGTACTTCAAACTAGCAGGGAGTGGTTTTAGCTCAACCTTAGGAGGACACTCTAATGGAAATGATGGATCATTATTCTGAAATAAGGAATTAAATTGTCCTTCCTCTCCCTCAAACCCTAGAGCACGGGGTTGGTCTACTGCTTCTTCTACACAAGATTCTTCCAAGGAGCCTACCACTAGACAACTCTCTCCTTCAACATGATGCCTAGATGCCCTAAAAATATTGATACTAACCCGCCTATTCCCAAATGATATATCCATCATCTTGGTAGCATAATCAATGTTAGCCTTAGCTGTGGCCAAAAAAGGTCTACCAAGGATGATGGTGGACTGAGTTAAATCTTGAGGAGTGTTCATGTCCAGAATGATGAAATCGGCCGGGAAGTAACAATTATTGATTTTCACAATAACGTCCTCAACTAAGCCTTTAGGAGTAGTGACAGAACGATCGGCTAGTTGAAGGACAACAGAAGTGGGTTTCAATTATCCTAATTTGATTTTTTCAAAAATAGCAGAAGGTAGGAGATTGACACTGGCTCCCAAATCTAAAAGGCCACTTTCAAAAGTGACTCCACCAATGGTGCAAGGAATTAGTGGAGTGCCTGGATCTTTGAGCTTTTTAGGGAGTTGGTTCAAGACAATGGTACTCACAATTTCTGGAAGAATGATTGTTTCAGTTTTGTTTCTCATTTCACGTTTTGGAGTACACATTTCTTTTAGAAATTTGGCATAGGCAAGCACATGCTTGATGGCATCAAGGAGAGGAATGTTGATGTGAACTTACTTAAAAAGTTCCAAGAGTTCTTCATTACAGTTGGTTTGTTTTTAGATTTTGGCTTTAAAGCTTCAGGAAAAGGGATTCTTGGAATGTAACAGTTGGGTCTTCATTCATCTTGATTTTGTCTAGAGGTTCTTCAATTATTTTCTCTTTTCCCTTGGATTTTTCTTTTTCAGCATTTTCTTCAATCTCTTCTTCAATTTCATTTTCATTTTCATTTTCTTTATCCTCATTCAATGTTGACATGTGTGGGTGAGGATTTGTTCTAATTCTTCCAATTCTTAAGGTAGACACAGTTTTTGCATTCTCTACTTGGGGCCCCTAGCTTGGGCAGGAGGATGGTCCTATTGTATAGGTTGATTCTGAATTTGTGGTGCTGGAATGTTCTGGACAAAAGCTTGTTGTGTGTTTGATGGTGGAGGTACATTTTGGCGAGCAGGTGGTGGTCTGTACCTTTGGATCTGGTGGTATTGCTGATTCTGATAAAATTCAGGAGGGTTGTTCCTTGGGTTTGCTACAGCTTGACTTGGCAGCTGACCTGATTCCCTCCTTTGACATACTTCAGCAATCTGGGACTCTATCCTTGTCAAATTTTGTTGAAAATTTTAGTTTTGAGTTTGATATTGATTTTGTTGTTCTTGCACAGTTTGGCACAGAGTCACCATCATGTTTTGGAGTTGATTCATTTTATCTTCCCAATTAGGTTGAGGAGGTGGTGGTTGATTATATGAAGGTTGCTGGAAATTGGTATGAGCAAATTGATTGAAATTTTGATTTCCTTGGACTTGTGGAGGTTTGGAATAAGAAGATTGGCCAAATCCCAGATTTTGATTGGGATAGGATTGACCGTACATGGATTGCTTAAAAGAAGGTTGAGACACTTGTTCAGATTGATTTTTCCAAGAAAAGTTTGGGTGATTTCTCCAACCACGGTTGTATGTGTTAGAGTATGGATCATGGGAGGGTTTGTAGAAACCTTGGGCAGCTTGAACTTGTTCTTGAATGAAAGGAGGCAATTGGGCAGTAGTGGGACAAGCATTGGTAGGGTAAGCTGGGCTAGCACACATAGCGCAAGTTTTAGGTGGTTGAGAAAATTTAGGTGTGGCTTGCCCAGTTAAAGACATTAATTGATCGAATTTTTGTTCCAACTTCTGCTCCAATCTCTGATCAAGTCTATCTAATAGATCTTCTACCGTAGAATCTGATTCTCTTTTCCCTCTTAATTCATACAACCCTGCCTTCTTTACAGGTCCTAATGCTCTTTCATAAGAGTGGAGTGAGGCATGACTGATAGAATTCTCACTCAATGTTTCAAACAGATTATATGCCTCATCCTCGCTCTTAGTCATGAATGCTCCTCCACATGAAGCATCAACCATCTGCCTATTTGATTATGTCAATCCTTCATAAAAAGCTTGGACAATTTGCCACCTCGACAGACCATGATGGGGGCATTTTCTAAGCAACTCTTTTAATCTCTCCCATGATTCATGCATTAACTCTCCCGGGTGTTGGGAGAATCCAGTTATTGCTCTTCTCATGGCGTTGGTGCAGCCAATGGGGTAAAACTTTTTCAAAAACTCCTGCTGCATTTCTGGCCATGTTCTAGTGGTTCTCCCTATGGTTCCTAACCAATGTTTGGCCTTATCTTTTAGAGAGAATGGAAATAGGGTCAGTCTCAATTTTCAGTGAAATTTTAGATCCTGACAGTAGAACAAATCTTTAGGAACTCATCTATATGCTTATACGGATCTTCATTGGGATTGCCATAAAAGGATGGTAACATTTGAATGGTTCCTGGCTTGATTTCAAAGTGGTTTGCAGGAATTTCTGGACTGATGCAAGTAGCAGGTTGATAGTCAGAAGGAATAAAATACTCCTTCATTTGTCTGGGTGCGACCTCCTCTACATTCCTAAGAACTTGGTTTTGATTTTGGTTGGCCATCCTATGAAAGAATCTTTCAATCTCGTCTATAGGTTGAGCCAAATCTAAGTTCAGGGAATGTCTACCAAGCATGCACAATTGAAAAGCCTTCTATTTATGTTCTTTTGAATTTTTAGATTTTTATTGATTTTTTGAATTTTTATGAACAAACACAAACAAACAAACACTTTTCAAAACAAATTAACCTAAACACTAAATGTTCCTTGGATCTATGTTATTTTTATCAAAATTAGATTTATGCTTGCTTAAACCCAATCCTAGCTCTTCTTGTACCGGCCAGGTAAGAGGTGGAGTAGAGGGAGGCCCCCCTTGCTTTCGCAAGGACCAATTAAATAACCTCTAACTCACTTAAGCGTAAGCTTTTTAACCTCTAATCCTAGACACCAGACTTAAAGAGAAGTTTTGGAATTAAGAAAGGATAAATCTAATTATGAACCTAGGGCCACGTCTACTAGTTTTTATTGAAAGTTTAGGCAAATGCAAGAATGTGGAAAATTTTTGTAATTTTTGGGAAAAAGAAAGGGTGATGAAATCCCTCACCTTATCTTTATGATTTCTAAAGGGTGATGCCCTTAAGCAGTCCCTTTTACAAATATGAAATGCAACAAAACAAGTTCAGACAAGGATTTTCTAATGCTAAGTCTAATGCATGAAACAAGCGATGGAAGTCTTACCTTTCCCCCACACTCTTCAATGCAGAAAAAGAAATAGAATTAAAATGGTAATTAAAATGATGAATGTCCTAAAACAAGTGATTCTACTCTTAAGAAGATGAAATTTTAATGTGCAAAACAAACGGCTTAGATGAAAGAGCGATTTGGAAATTTTTTAGATTTTAGATTTTTTTAATTTTTATTTGGTTTTTGAACTAAATAAAATGAAAATTAACTAAGAAAATATAAAGTGATACTATAAACTAATTCCAAACCACTCAAACCACCAAAAGGCCAATTATTACATGCCAACTAGAAAGAAATCACTGTACATGCACAGAGAGTACATGAAAACCTCACTACAAGATCCACTCACTCTCCTATCTAAATTTCTGAATTAAAAGCAAATGTAGAAGCAAATCAGTAAGCTCTCCTCCAATGGGCTTCAAATGTCAAGCCCAATCTCCATATTCCTCCTTTTGTGCAAATCTGAAATGAAAGCCCAACAACAAGTCAATAGAGATCCAATGCAAATGAAATCAAATGAAAGCAGAATTAAATCAAACTCTAACGCCTCCCCGACAACGGCACCAAGATGAAGCGCGGCATTGTTGATTGTGCACTTCCGTTGTCGAGAGTTCTGTGCATAAATCAATATGCTCACTTTCTCTAAACTGTCTCACAAATTTAAAATCACAAAGATGAACTAATACAGTGGTGAGAACAAGTCATATCCACAGAGAGGCTGAATAGAATTTGACTTAAACTACTTTGACTTGAAATAGTTCTGATAGACACTCTTAACTAAAATAACACTGTATTAGAATCAATTCTATAAACAACACCAATCAAATCTCTCACACTTGACATGTCAAACTTACTGAAATAACAAACAGAATTGAAATTTAAGAAACTTGGTATCATTGTATCCTCACAGTTGAGGGATCAAACAAGTAAACAGAAAGCTTAACTAGAAATTCACGAGCCAATTTACCCCTACAACTCAGGGGATGAACGGTCAACAAAAGTAGCTCTCCACAAACATCAATCAACTATCCTCACAACTCAAGAATTGAACAGAAAATAAGAACAGATAAGAATAGAAATTTACTGTCATCAAATCAGAATTCTCATGCTATGAAAAACTGGAGGAAGAATAATTTAATGACTTGAAAACAAAACTAAAACAACATAAAAAAAATCTTCACTAAATTAACCCCATCCTCTGCTATAACGGAAATATAGATCTTGCATTCAACTCTGGATAAAACTCTAGAGCACAAGGAACATGGAAAATGCCACTGGATCCTCCTCACGACAGCCGAACCATTCACAGAAGATGCAAAAGAAAATTAAAACGCCTACCTCTGCTCACAGCAAGAAGAAAACCTCAAAAATTGAAATCTCCCGGCTCCTCTTAGCAGCAGAACAAATTCTCTCTCGGCAAACAGCAGTGATTTCCCTCTCATCAGCAAAGAAGAAAAGAAGAAACAAATCAAGAAGTTGCAGTCGCCCTCTGGATCGTCCTCACCAATCTTAACACAGAAGCAAGAAGAAACTCCACTGTGTAACACAAAAGAAATGGCAAAGTTAAATTCTACTGGATCGCACTCTTCAACACTGGGAACAACAATCGTCTTCTTCTCCCTCTCAACCAATAGAAACGAGAAGAAAAATTCAAAGTTTTCAACCTAAAACCCAAAAAAAAAAAAATACAGAACCTCCTGGAAATCTCCAACCGGTAGCAAAGAACACTCCACTGCTCAACTTCCTCAAATGTCGAACTATCTATCACTGCTCAAACATTAAACCAAGAACAAAAGAACTTAACAAGTATACTGGATCAAAGTCTCCCAACACAGAGAAAATAGAAACTAAATGCAGAAGAAATAGACAAAGCAAGCTCCACTAGATCGAACCCTCAAATGCTCAAATTCCTTATAGATGAAAATGGAACAATAAAACTCAGAAAATCCCAAATCACAACTCGTCTCCCTCCCCTGCTCTGCAGCTTTACCAGAGAGAAGAAACAAAACTAGAAATTCCCCCAAAATCTTCAACTCTCGAACCTCCCCTCCTCTACTGAAAGGAAAAGTACAGAAGTAAAATGACAGAAAAGAAAACCCCAAAAACTTGAACTGGCAAAGCCCTCCCCTGAACTCTGGAAGAATAGAAAGAAACTAAAAAATCCTAAAAAAATCGAACTCTAAAATTCCCCAAAAATGCTCAACCGAACTCCCCCGCTCTGAGGACCTTGGGGTCTTCTTATAGGCGCCCGGGCCCCTTTGCTTCCTGCCTCTGCACGATCCGAGCTCCGCACGCCATCTGCCAGCTCAGCAGAGCTGCTCACGCCTCCATCGCGCCCAGGCAATCGCACAGCCCAGCTCCGGATGCACCAGTGCGCCACCTCAGCTCCTGTATCTGCTGCTTTGCACACATGGGCGCTGGCCACACCCCAGGCCGCTTCACCTCTAGCAGGCCACGCCGCCCTAGTTCCAGCAGCTTCCTGGTGGGGAAGAAATGACAGGGTAAATATTAATAGTATGCGTGGCCAAAAGTGTGGGGGTAAAAATATGTATTTTTACTGAGATTGGGTGGTGTTTTATTAAAAAAACTCTTATTAAAAAAATATTTACAAACATACACATATCTACTAAAAGGTATTTACAAAATGTTATTGCGACAAGAATTATTAAAAAAAATCTTTTATTTTCCAAAATGAATCTAATTAGTTAATCTAAAAGAAATAATTTATTAAATGAAAATCTAACATGTATTCTAACCCTAATATCAACTAACATGTTCAAAATCTTATTTATAGATGAAATAAAAATTATACTCAAAATACACATTATTTCTAGATAAAGTATGTCTAAAATTAACTAAATGTATGAAATTTAGCACGAAAACTTTTACAGTTATCATTGCCTACATCTGCGCCTGAGTTTGCATTGCTTGTACGAGCCCTTGCATGAACGTTCCGTAGTCGACCAACGGTGGCGGTGGTGGCGCAGGTGGCCCTTGAGGTGCTAGTACTCTCTGCTGCTCACTTGAAATCCCCCTTGGCTCCTTGTCTTGGATGGGTACACTTGAACGACGGGTCCTTCCAGCCATAGCCTACAAAATAAATACCAAGTTAAGATCCATTTATTACTACACCTAGTATATTCTCATGCATTCATCTTATCACTTTTCTAGTCCTATCTTAGTTATTCCATGAATTTGGCTATCTACTATAAAGACTTTGAGATGTGAATCAAGCTGATGGCTATCCATGTATAATCTCAACCCCGTAGCTCTGATACCATCTCTGTAACGGCTCACTTCCGTTACAGTGGAGAAAATCACGTCGGACAAGAGCAAGTTGCTACAGAGGAGAAAACCCCAACGATAGTCACATAGGTTGAGATATACACAAATAGAGAATATATTGCAGCGAAAAATAAATAACTCTTATTCCATCAACTTTATAATCCACATACCACTGTCTATATAGTCCAAGCAAAAGAAATAACATGACATAACATCCATTAAACATAGCCAGTTTCCAAGTACAAAATAATCAAAGTCCATATTATAATTACATCACATACTAAGAAATAAATTATAAATCGTCAATCTACTCTTCACGTTCCACATCGGATCTCGGTAACTCCTCGACTTTTAATCTCCAACTCTTCCTGAAAAGTTAGCAAGGGTGAGTCTATGCAATAGACTCAGCAAGTAACTTAGAATTGTAAACCACACACTTACCACACATGCTTATTGATGATCATTCCATCTCCATACAATTCTAATTAATCGCATATTTATTTTGGTGATTAACAAAATCCTATCAAAAGTTCTCTAACACATATTCTATGAAGTCCAAGCACAGAAAATACACCAAGGACAAACAAGCCAATATTGGTAAGTATCATCTTTTTGAAGAATTAATTATTTCAAGATTATATCTCTCTAAGTTGACATCGACCTCTGTTGAAAGTCACAACGATTTCCTTCATGTATATCGATTTTAATAGAGCTATAACGATTTCACAAGTATCTAACGATTTCTTTATAAGACTGAAACATCATATGGTTAACATCAAATCGTTCCCGTAACGATCTCTTTAGTCATCGTAACAATTTGCTCATCGCAACTATCTCTTTAGTCATCGTAACGATTTGCTCATCGCAACGATCTCTTTAGTCATCATAACAATTTGCTCATCGCAACGATTTCTTTAGTCATCATAACGATTTGCTCATCGCAACGATTTCTTTAGTCATCGTAACGATTTGCTCATCGCAACGATCTCTTTAGTCATCGTAACGATTTGCTCATCACAACGATCTCTTTAGTCATCATAACGATTTGCTCATCGCAATGATTTCTTTAGTCATCGTAACGATTTGCTCATCGCAACGATTTCTTTAGCTCTCACAACGATTTTTTTAGCGCTCATAACGATTTCTTTTAGCTCTCATAACGATTTGTTTCGTGTAATGATTTCTTTAGTGCTCACAACGATTTCTTTAGCGCTCACAACGATTTCTTTAGCGCTCATAACGATTTGCTTCGTGTAACGATTTCTTTTAGTGCTCACAACGATTTCTTTAGCGCTCACAACAATTTCTTTAGCGCTCACAATGATTTCTTTCGCGCTCACAATGACTTCTTTAGCGCTCATAACGATTTGCTTCATGTAACGATTTCTTTAGCGCTCACAACGATTTCTTTAGCGCTCATAACGATTTGCTTCATATAACGATTTCTTTAGCGCTCATAACGATTTGCTCTCTATAACGATTTCTTCAATATTCATAACGATTCCTTTAATGAATACAACGATTTGTTTTCTATAACGATTTCTTCAGTGTTCATAACGGTTCCTTTAATGAATACAACGATTTGTTTTCTATAATGATCTCTTCAGTATTCATAACGATTTCTTTAATGAATACAACGATTTGCTTTCTATAACGACTTGTTAAGTGCTTATAATGATTTCTTCAGTATTCATAACGATTCCTTTAATGAATACAACGATTTCTATAACGATTTCTTCAGTATTCATAACGATTCCTTTAATGAATACAACGATTTGTTTTCTATAACGATCTCTTCAGTATTCTTAACGATTTCTTTAATGAATACAACAATTTGCTTTCTATAACGACTTGTTAAGTGCTCATAATGATTTCTTCAGTAAACACTTGATCATAACGATTTCATAAGTCATATAGGCAACGACTTTATGGTTTATATCGACTTGATATTTATCTTATTTCTGAAAGCGTTGAATAGTCAAAGTCTTCTCATATCTGTCTGACTGCTGTGCATTTAATGAAGACATAACGCATCTCTGCATGCATGCAGATGAGATCTTTCCATTATCGTGCATACTCTTCTAACATCTTTTTAATATAGGAAAATGGAATTACTATTCTTGGTGAATATTCACATCAACGTTTACTGACAACAAGAGACAGCTTAGCTGTCTACTATTCTAGCATTTAATATGTGCAGGGTCCTAAAGATATTTTTTATACAACGTCGAACCATATAGACGCCAGAAGATCCTATCTCTTTGCGTACACAAATGGATAAAAGTCTGTTGACTAGAAGCTTCCAAGTCTCAATCAGTCTAACGTCTATCAAACAAAGAGACAACGGTTACTTTAACGACTACATTTCAAATTGGAGATATAAATTCAAGATAGCAGCTCCAGAAGTTCAAAAAGAAGGGACTTACCATTGAATACCACAAGCTTTGCAGATCTTCTGAAAGAATCCGAGAGCCAAGAATTCAATTCTAGTGTGTCTTTAGCTCTTTGCTCTCTGTGCTATAATAGAAATCCTAAGAGAGCCAGTGTAGTTCTGAGAGAGTGCCTTGTTTAGATTATTTGCTCTCAGTGCTAGTAGCTTCAGATCTTGACTTGCTAAAGCTTGATCTAGGGGCTTGAATTCCTATTTATTCTTTTTGTGTTGTAGTTCCCTTCTGTTGTGAAGGAAGACCTGGTGGGGAGCCAGGGTGTTGTGTTCCCTTCTGTTGTGAAGGAAGACCTGGTGGGGATCCAGGGTGTTGTAGTTCCCTTCGTGTGAAGGAAGACCAGCTGAGCTGGGTGTTGTATTGTCCGTAGGGGGACTGTACCCTAGTTATTGGAATCCTGAGTTGTTGCTCAGGGACTGGACGTAGGACTCCTAAGGAGAGGAGGTCTGAACCAGGATAATTCCTTGTGTTGTGTGATTGCTTATTGTGTGTTTGTCTTTTATACTAACCTTCTCTAACCTTCATCGAAGAACATCTTTGTATGAATGTTTTAAGTACAGGTGCTAATCAAATATATTTTTTAAAAGACCCATTCACCCCCCTCTGGGCTCGTCAACTGGGCAACAAGTGGTATCAGAGCGAGTCTCTTTGACAAGAAGAAGATCCAACGATCTGAAGAGTAAAGATCCATGGCAGCCCAAGGTAACATTGAAGGTCAGTCTGTCAACCGACCCCCTCTCTTCGATGGTGAAGATTATGCTTATTGGAAGACCAGAATGGAGTACTTTCTCCAAGGTCACGACTATCAGATATGGTCAATAGTAGAAGAAGGCGATCTCCTGGTCACAAATGAGAAAGCTCAGTGGACAGATGACGACAGGAAAAAGATTTCCTTGAACTGTAAGGCTAAGAGTATTCTGTGCTGTGCACTAAGCAAAAAGGAATTCAACAGAGTTTCAGCCTGGAAATCTGCAATGGAGATGTGGGAAAAGCTCAGAATTACCTATGAAGGCACATACAAGGTAAAGGAGATAAGAATTGATATTCTTGTTACACAATATGAAAGATTTTAGATGCAATCAGGTGAGTCCATATCATAGATATTACAAATGGATTGGCTGGACTTGGGAAAACCTATGAGATTGGAGACATGGTGAGGAAAATTCTTAGATTCTTACCATCCTCATGGACCCCAAAGGTCACAGCTATTGAGGAAGCTAATGATTTGAAAAGGATGTCTTTGGAAAAGCTCATCGGGTTCCTTATGGCCCATGAAATAAATATGGAAAGATTAGGAGAGTCCTCAAGTAGAAAGAAGCATTCAAATGCTCTTAAAGCAGAAGAAGACAGGTCAGATGAGTCATTAGCTGAAGATGAGAGCTCAAGTGACTGTGAAGATGAAGAAGCTATGCTATCAAAAAGATTGCAACGCATTCTAGCAAAGAAGAAGAAGTTCCAATCTGGTAGAAGACACTTCAAGAGAAATAAAGACTTCAAGAAACCAGATGGAAAGGATCAAAAGAAGAGTGAACCCATATGCTACGAGTGCAAAAAGCCAGGACATATCAAAGCTGAATGTCCAAAGCTCAAGAAGCCTGAATTCAGAAAAAGAGAGAGCTCCAAGAAATTCAGGAAATATAAGAAAAAGGCTATGGCAGCAGCATGGAGCAACAACAGCGACTCAGATAGTGAGTCAAGCTCAACCAGTGATGAGGAAGAAGCCAACTTGGCCTTCATGGCAAATACCGAAGAAAAGGTAACCTCTGACTCATCCTTTGATTCTTGTAATGGTTCAGATTCCGATAATCTAGAAGAAGCCTTCAACGAATTATACAGTAAATATAGAGAAATAATCAAACTATTAAAAATAAGTAAGAAAAATAATGCTTGTCTAGAAAACACAAACTCAGATCTAAAATCAGAAAATGAACAGTTAGAAAAATAGTTAACTGAACTTAAAAGAAGAAATGACTTATTATGTGAAGATCTAAAGGATAAGAATGAACAAATAATTAAATTGAAAAACAAGCAAGCTCGAATGAACTAAAAACAGAGATAAACTCATTAATAGAAGAGAATAAAAATTTATCTAGCACATTGGAAAAATTTACAAATGGTAAAAACTCCCTCATATTAAAAGGTGCTAGAAGATCAGGTAAGAAGAAAAATGGATTAGGATATACACCCCCATATAGTGAAGAAACCATAGTCTATCTTAAAATATATCCAACACCAAAATTTGTACCTGAACAAGACATTGCATACAAGGCAGATTTCAAATATATAAAAAAAGTAACCAAATTGTCCTACCGCAGTCACTGTAACAAATTAGGACATATTATAACAACATGTCCAACTAAACATAAGAAATGGATAATAAAAAGGGAAACCAGTGATACTAACCAATCAGGACCCAAAAGAACTTGGGTACCTAAAACTTAATGTTTTCATTTCAGGGTAACTCTCGAGCATCCAAATGGTATTTGGACAGTGGGTGCTCAAGGCACATGTCAGGTAATCGAAAGCTATTCTCTCATCTTCAAAATGAAGAAGGAACTGTTACATATGGAGATAACGGAAAAGGAACAGTGATAGGCAGTGGTTTTGTGAACAACAAAGGAAAGACAGTTATTGAAGATGTATTGTTTGTCAAAGGGCTAAAACATAATCTTATTAGCATCAGCCAGCTTTGTGATAGAGGTCATCAGATCCAGTTTCAAGAGTCAAAGTGCAGCATATTAAAGGATGGAGCAGTAATTTTCGAGGCAAATAGAGAAACGAACTTATATGTGCTCTATCTTGAAGAACTCAAGGATCAAAATGTCTGTTTAGCAGCAAATAAAGATCAATCAATTGAATTGTGGCACAGAAGATTGGGGCATTGCAGCATAGATGGTATGAGAAAGTTGTTAAAGAAAAATCTTGTGGAAGGTCTGCCAAAAGTCAGCAGTAAGATGGAAGGTGTTTGTAGACCTTGTGCCAAAGGAAAGCACTCTAAGAGCTCCTTCAAGTCGAAGACTGTGGTAACCACCTCAAAGCCTTTGGAACTCCTTCATATGGATTTGTTTGGGCCAATGAGGACCACCAGTCTTGAAGGAAAGAATTTTGGTTTTGTTATTGTCGATGACTACTCCAGATTTACATGGGTGTCATTCCTAGAACATAAAGATGATACATTTGAAAGCTTTATATGTTTTAGCAAGAAGGTTCAGAAAGACAAGAAATTCAGTATTGTTAGTATTCGATCAGATCATGGAGGTGAATTTCAGAATGAGAAATTTACAAAGTTCTCTGAAAATGAAGGGATTGAACACAATTTCTCAGCACCAAGAACACCACAGCAAAATGGAGTTGATGAGAGGAAGAATAGAACTTTATTGGATATGGCTAGGACAATGTTGTCAGAATATAACTTACCAATGTATTTTTAGGCTGAACAGTAAACACAGCAAGCTACATCATTAATAGAGTAATGATCAGACCAATATTGAAGAAAATTGCATATGAGTTGTTCAAAGGAAAGAAACCGAAGATCAGTCACTTCAGAATTTTTGGATGTCCATGCTTCATCCACAACAACGGCAAAAGAGATATTGGTAAGTTGGATGCCAAATCAGATGAAGGCATCTTCATGGGGTATGCTTCTAAACCCAAAGGTTATAGAGTATTTAACAAACGTACCTTATTGATTGAACAGTCTGTGCATATTATTTTTGATGAGACTAACCCTCCTTGAGAAAGGAAGAAGATAGTGACAATGATGATGCAGACGAACTGTCCAAGAAACTAAAGGATACCTCAATTGAAGACAGGGATGATCCACCTTGGAAGACTTACAACAACAAGATATTACACATGAAAATCTTTCAAAGGAATGGAGATACAAGAAAGATCACCCACCTGAGAACATTATTGGTGATCCATCTGTAGGGGTAAGAACAAGAGGTAATATAATACCTTGTGATTATCTAGCATTTGTCTCTCAAATAGAGCCTAAGACAGTCAATGAAGCTCTCACTGATGAATCCTGGATTATAGCCATGCAAGATGAACTTAACCAGTTCAAGAGAAACCAAGTATGGTCACTTGTTCCCAGACCATCAGACCATCCAGTTATTGGCACCAAGTGGGTGTTCAGAAACAAACTGGATGAGGCTGGTGTGATTTTAAGAAACAAAGCCAGGCTGGTAGCTCAAGGCTATTCCCAAGAGAAAGGCATTGATTTCGCTGAAACCTATGCTCCTGTTGCTAGACTTGAGGCTATTAGGATTTTACTTGCATATGCATCTGCTCTAGATTTAAAGCTATTTCAAATGGATGTTAAATCCACATTTTTAAATGGTTTTATTAAGGAGGAAGTGTATGTTGAACAGCCTCCAGGTTTTGATGATACAGAATGTGACAGAACGCCTCGTTCAAGCCCGTTAAACCGATAACATACTTGATCCGAGTCCGCCTCCCGCGAACAGCCGAAGCCTCGCAAGGTACCAAACCACAGTCTATGTAAACACAAAGGAAACACCATTATATATATATATATAATATTTCACAAGTTACATAGCCATATTTCCACAAAAATGAAAGAAAGTACAAGAGCCTGGGGCATACCCCAAGTACACCTGAAGAAAGTAAACAACTAACTACACTACTACTGCTGGACTGCTGCTACTACAACTACACTGCTGGAGGTACTGACCCTACACCGCTACGACGCGGCTCTGAACTGGATGACGGTCGAGAAACGTCCTCCTCGCTTTCACTTGTGGGGGTAGGGGTGAGCCTCGCTAGTCACTGGCTCAGTAGGGAACTCCCCCAAAACTGAGCAAACCAAAGATACAGGTACAAACACAGTAAACAATACCAACAATTTATAGAACGGCTAAGCAGGATATGAAAACTGTAAAAGTACTCACCGTCTGCCGATTACGAAAAACAACTGTAATAATTAAACGACCAATCAGTACAGGTGTACGAGCTAAAGTAGAGACAGCCAAACACGAGCCACGTGAACTGGTTTGCGACACCAGAGACTGACTCGGACAAGCTAACACAGGTCTACCTCTCAGTCTCGCAGCCACGGACGAAAGGTCCAGCTGCCGCTCCACGTGAAAAGGTCAAGTAACTGTGGAGACCAACTAAACACCACCACCTGCGGACCGCACGGTCGCAGGCCCATGCCTGACACCTCTTGAGACCCTGGCCTGGGCCCTCTAGAGTGAGGCACTGGAAAAGGACTAGCTGGGGACCAGTGTCGACTACTGGTGTCCGTACCCCCAACTACGAGCGTGCTACAAGTGACTAAAAGACAAGTACGACAGTCACTGTCCCACTGTCGTCTTTCCCTCAGCCGGACGTACAACTCAAACACAGGAGTGAGGGTGTCCAGGTCAGACGACACAGACCTCGACGGTACAGCACAAGTACCGGGACAAAGCCCCGAGCTAACAGCCTAGCTCACAGAGAACCTGGGGCACCCAACTGGAGAGGTAACCACGGTAGGCGACGTACTACTTGCCACGTACACAAAACCACATGCACGTCACACACAAACCACGTGAAGACTCACGTACCCGCGTGCACTAGTAGTCCACTACACGTGAACACCACGTAAACACGTAAAGAACCAACCAACTGCGTACCCAGTACGCTAGTCTCCGAAACCACGAGCACTAGGTGCACCACAATTATCATTGCACCATTCGATATCAATAGTTATTCAATATAACAATATTTAAACAAAAGCATGCTGGCGACAACATCGACTGCCGTCGATGGGATATAAACGGCAAGGTATATAGCTGTTAAGCTCCCAACTGAAGAACCTGGCGTCAATCGATGTTGACGCAAAGATCTTCGGCCATCAACTTCACAAAAACCCTGGGCTGATACCTCAGGTATTCCCAGCCCTAAAACCAATAGAAAAACATGAGGAATCACTTCCTCTAACATGCATGAATCCTAATTAACTCGAAACGGCATGTTTCTATTGTTAAATTGCTCAGACCACCCATGTACCCCGCATGGATACCATTACCCGAAAACACAATTATCATGCAGATTCATGCATTCTAGATGCGTTATTACAATCTATAAGGACTAAAGGGATCATCCCCTACCTCAATACACGCTTAAACCTCCTAAATTCTCCCGATCCACACCGAATCCTCCGCGAGCTCCTACGGCAATTGCACCATGGTTTGGCGTTTCCTTGGCCGATTCGTCACCACCTCGCGTTCCACGATCTTCCAACTAACCTTCCGCAACCATTGGAAGCATTGGGGAAGCAAGGGCATGAAATCAGGGCAAGGGAGAGGGGAAATGGGCTAAGGAAACTGTCCTCGGGCAGACCTATATTCTGCAGGTCGCACAGGTTGGCGTCAACAAGGCTGTCGCCAATCAGACCGCCAAGGCTAAACGTCCATATCCCTTGTCGCCAAGTTCATATAATAAACGTCAATATACATAGACACTAATCAGTCAACGACCACACCTGGCCGTCAACCCCTACTCAACTGCAGCAGGTCCTATTTTACCTCAGGACCAAACCTGTACCACACCTGCACATGCCACACACCCAAACCACATTGGCCTCACAATGGCCATCACAACCATTACACGCATGATCCATAAGGATCCGAAAAGCACGCGACGTTACATTACTATCATCTAAAAAGAAAATTTCGACCTCAAAATTCATAACACAACTCAAACTTACACAACTTAAATATGCACATTCTTACAAATATTATCATTTAAAAAGAAATACAAAAGTTTATTCAAATAGATAGGGATACCCTTTAGCCATCTCCTCGGCTAACTCCCAGGTATTCTCACCACCCAACCTATTTTCCCATCTCACTTTAACCAACTCAATTTCTTTATTTCTCAACTTCTTTATCTTTTGATCCATGATCTGCACCGGATACTCTGGCATGGTCATATCCGGCCTCAGGTCACCACCTTGATAACTGATTATTTGGGTTGGATCTTCAATACACTTTCTTAACATAGAAACATGAAATATATCATAGACATCCGCAAAATCTGCTGGCAAATCCAGCCTATAAGCCGTTTCCCCAATTCTTTCAATTACCTGGAAAGGTCCCAGATACCTTGGGCTCAATTTTCCAGTCTTACCAAATCTCATAATACCTTTACTCGGGGAATTCTCAAGAAAATAAAATCTCCCACTTCAAACTGAAGTGGTCTCCTCCGATTATCTGCATAACTCTTTTGTCTACTTTGAGCTGCCTGCAATTTTCTTTAATAAGCTTCACCACTTTTGTGGTTTGCTGAATCAATTCAGGACCCACTAATTGCCTTTCTCCCACTTCATGCCAGTTCAACGGGGTTGTACATGGCCTTCCATATAAAGCTTCATACGGTGCCATCCCAAGACTGGTATGATAACTATTATTATAGGCAAATTCAACCATTCCCAAATGATGCTCCCAGTTACCTCCCCAAACTAAATAACAAGCCCGCAACATATCTTCAATTGTCTGGATAGTCCTCTCTGTCTGACCATCTGTCTGGGGATGATAAGCGGAGCTATATCTCAGCTCAATGCTAATTACTTTCTGCAGACTTCTCCAAAAACTAGAAGTAAATCTTGGATCTCTGTCAGACACAATAGTGTTTGGAATACCATGCAATGGAACAATCATTTCAACATAAACCTTTGCTAATCTGTCTACTGTCCAAGACATACTTACTGCCACTAATCTACACACCTTAGTTAATCTGTCAACAAATACCCATATTCCATTATGTCCGGAACCCGATCTTGGTAAACCTGCCACAAAGTCCATGGCAATATCATCCCATTTCCACTGTGGAATGGGCAACGGTTGCAATAGACCTCCAGGCTTATGATGTTATGCTTTAATCTGTTGACAGATGGCACACCTTGCAACAAATTCTGCTATTTTCTTTTTCATATGAGGCCACCAGAAATGCCTCCTCAAATCATGGTACATTTTAGTACTTCCCGGATGGATAGTCTACCTTGATTTATGGGCCTCTTCTAACACTCGCTACTTCACCTCTCTTTCTGCTGGAACGAACAACCTGCCTCTGAGCCTAACCACACAATTATCATCAATGGTAACTCCTTCCATTTTTACAATCTCAACTAAACTTACATCTGCTCTCTGAGCCTCAACAATCTGCCAATACAAGGACGGCTCTACAGCACTAGCAGCTAGTACTGCCCGTCGCTGATTACTGGGTACATGTAAGGAGTTCTCCACTATCTCTTCATACAACTTCCACTCTTTGATCATCATCAGATTTATATATGCCTTTCTGCTCAAGGCATCTGCTACAACATTGGCCATACCCGGATGGTAAGCCAAACTAAAATCATAATCTTTCAAATATTCGATCCATCTGCGCTGACGAAGATTTAAATCTTTCTGCGAGAAGATATACTTCAAACTTTTATGATCTGTAAAGATCTCAAATCTCTCGCCATACAGATAATGCCTCCACATTTTCAAGGCAAACACAACTGCTGCCAATTCCAAATCATGAGTGGGGTAATTCTCCTCCGCCGGCTTCAATTGCCTGGACGCATAAGCTATCACTTTGCCATGCTGCATAAGCACTGCGCCAAGTCCTCTTCTTGAAGCATCTGTATATACCACAAAACCACCACTTCCTGCCGGTAATGTCAATATGGGTGCTGTTGTAAGTCTTTTCTTCAATTCCATGAAACTTTTCTGACATTCACCGGACCATACAAATGACACACCTTTTCTGGTCAACTTGGTCATAGGTGTCGCAATCTTAGAAAAATCTTGTATAAAGCGCCTATAATAACCTGCCAATCCCAGAAAACTTCTAATCTTAGTAATTGTCTTAGGCACTTCCCATTTCATCACTGCTTCCACTTTACTCGGGTCCACTGCTACTCCTTTAGCTGAGATAACATGACCCAAAAATTGAATTTCTTTCAACCAAAATTCACACTCACTGAATTTAGCAAACAACTGATTATCTCTTAACAACTGCAGGGTAAACCTCAAATGAGCTGCATGCTCCTCTTCAGAAGCTGAATAAATCAGAATATCATCGATAAAGACCACAATGAATTGATTTAAATACGAATGAAAAATTCTATTCATCAGATTCATAAAACCTGCAGGAGCATTGGTCAGCCCAAATGGCATAACCACAAATTCATAGTGACCATATCTAGTTCTGAAAGTTGTTTTATCTATATCCTCCTCTTTAATTCTCAACTGATGGTACCCAGACCTCAAATCAATTTTAGAAAATACCTTTGCTGATTGCAACTGATCAAATAGATCATCTATTCTTGGTAACGGGTACTTATTCTTAATGGTCACATCATTCAACTTTCTATAATCAATACACATCCGAAAACTTCCATCTTTCTTTTTCACAAACAACACTGGCGCTCCCCACGGGGAATGACTCGGTCTAATAAACCCTTTTTGCAACAACTCTTCTAATTGCTTTTTCAATTCTTTAAGTTCTGCTGGTGCCATCCGATATGGAGCTTTAGAAATCGGCATGGTACCTGGCAGCAACTCAATGGTAAAGTCCACCTCTCTATGTGGAGCTAAACCAGGCAAATCTTCAGGAAAAACATCAGCAAATTCCCTAACCACGGGAACTGCTTCCACTGACTGGCTAGCTTCTACCAGACTTACTGAGACTAAATAAGCCACACATCCAGCATTTATCAACTTTCTAGCTCTAATTACAGAAATTAGAAACTTAGAGGTATAAACAGACCTACCTTGATATTCAAATATTACACCATTAGGATGACAAAACCTGATCCTTTTCTTTCTGCAATCTAGCATTGCTCCATAAGTCTCAAGCCAATCCATACCCAAAATAATATCATAATCTGCCAACTGCAGGGCATACAATCGACCCGGCATCTGGTTCCCTTCAATCATAACAGGAGCTTCATCTATATAGCTCGAAGTGAGCAGGAACTCACCCGAGGGAACCTCCACTACTAACTCACAAGGCTTTTCTTCTAAAGGATGAGTCATGCAATCCAAAAATTCTTCGGAAATGAAAGAATGAGAGGCACCTGAATCAAATAAAACTCTTGCTGAATAGTCATAAAGAGGTAAAGTACCTTCTATCATATTCGATGCCTCCGCCTGGGCTCGGGTGATAGCCATAACCCGGCCTCTTCCTCGCTGTTGCGGTGCTCCTCTGCCACGACCTGCCTGTGGCTGCTGAAACTGCTGAGGCTGCTGCTGCTGCACACCTCTTCCATACCCATATTCTCTCGGATAGGGGCAATTACGAATCAAATGCCCTGGCTGATTGCAATTATAACATCTATACCCTGGTGGAATAATGGGCTGCCTGGCAGTACTCTACTGCGACTCCTCCACCTCTGGTCTACCACGACCTTGGTGAGATTGCTGTCGACCTCCCCATCCTCTTCCTTTACCTTTAAATGCTTGCTTCAATTTCTGGCCCCATTTACCAAAGCCTGATGAAGAAGGTCCTGCTGGTGCTTTACCCTTACTCGCACCCGCTGACTGCAGCGGTAGCCGAAAACTACCTGAGCCTGACTCGCCCACTTGACGAGTCCGAATAGACCTCTCCAACGTAGCTTCCCTCTGAGCTGCTTCTTCCACTGTCTTACACATGAGAGGCACTATTGCATCCTGCAACTCTACTCTCAAACCTCTAATGAAATACTAAACCATCATATTATTATCTGATACTACATAAGGCGCATATCGGCTAAGTGCCATAAACCTCATCTGGTACTCTAAAACTGAAGAGTTACCTTGCTGAAGTGTCCGAAACTGCTCTCTCTTCACTTACTGTACTTGAATCGGAAAGAATGTATCGTTAAATACACCAAGAAATTCCGACCAAGTGATAGCCTCTTCTGTCCTGCCTGCGAAAGTGGTCTGCATCTTCAATCGCCACCATTCTAATGCAAAACCTCTCAACTGATAGGCAGCTAGCACAACTTTATCTGCTGCCGGACATCTCATGGTCGCAAAGACCCTCTCAATCTCATGAACCCAGTGTTCCACTGTATCTAGATTCGGCCCTCCTGAGTAAGTAGGCGGCTGCAATCTCAGAAACTTCTGAACTTGCATCACTGGTTCCTCTGCTAATAACACTAGTGGTGGTGGTGGCACAGGTGCTACAAAAGGCACCTCCACTCCTGGCGAAACTGGAGCAATAGGTACAGTCTCTCCATCCCCAGGTGGCACTGCAACCGGTGGTACCGGCGCCTGCTGATTCATTCTCCTTTGGATATCAGTGAGGCTCTCCCAGATCCTCTCTATCATATGCTGAGTGCTCTCCTCAGGATCATCTCCTCCACCACCCCAATCTCTTCTATCAACCATTTCAAATTTCTACATAAACAAAACATCAAACAAAAACAAAACAACAAATTATCAGAAACCAGGGCCCCTACCAGCAGTGTACAAAGACCAAAATAAGGCTATGTATCTTTCTAGTTCCCTTATATTAACACGGACCTTGCTCTGATACCAACTGTGACGGAACGCCTCGTTCAAGCCCGTTAAACCGATAACGTACTTGATCCGAGTCCGCCTCCCGCGAACGGGCCGAAGCCTCGCAAGGGATACCAAACCACAGTCCGTGTAAACACAAAGGAACACACCATTTTATATATATTTCACAAGTTTACATAGCCATATTTCCACAAAAATGAAAGAAAGTACAAGAGCTGGGGCATACCCGAGGTACAACTGAAGAAGTAAACAACTAACTACATACTACTACTGGACTGTTGCTACTACAACTACACTATTGAAACTACACTGCTGGAGGTACTGACCCTGCACCGCTACGACGCGGCTCTGAACTGGACGATGGTCGAAAACGTCCTCCTCGCTTTCATCTGTGGGGGTAGGGGTGAGCCTCGCTAGTCACTGGCTCAGTAGGGAACTCCCCTAAAACCGAGCAAACCAAAGACACAGGTACAAACGCAGTAAACAATACCAACAATTATAGAACGGCTAAGCAGGATATGAAAGCTGTAAAAGTACTCACCGTCTGCCGACTACGAAAAACAACTGTAATAATTAAACGGTCAATCAGTACAGGTGTACGAGCTAAAGTAGAGACAGCTAAACACGAGCCACGTGAACTGGTTCACGACACCAGAGACTGACTCGGACAAGCTAACACAGGTCTACCTCTTAGTCTCGCAGCCACGGACGAAAGGTCCAGCTGCCGCTCCACGTGAAAAGGTCAAGTAACTGTGGAGACCAGCTAAACACCACCACCTGCGGATCACACGGTCGCAGGCCCATGCCTGACACCTCTGGAGACCCTGGCCTGGGCCCTCTAGAGTGAGGCACTGGAAAAGGACTAGCTGGGGACCAGTGTCGACTACTGGTGTCCGTACCCCCAACTACGAGCGTGCTACAAGTGACTAAAAGACAAGTATGGCAGTCACTGTCCCACTGTCGTTTTTCCCTCAGCCGAACGTACAACTCAAACACAGGAGTGAGGGTGTCCAGGTCAGACGACACAGATCTCGACGGTACAGCACAAGTACCGGGACAAAGCCCCGAGCTAACAGCCTGGCTCACAGAGAACCTGGGGCACCCAACTGGAGAGGTAACCACGGTAGGCGTCGTACTACTTGCCACGTACACAAAACCACGTGCACGTCACACACAAACCACGTGAAGACTCACGTAACCCGCGTGCACTAGTAGTCCACTACACGTGAACACCACGTAAACACGTAAAGAACCAACCAACTGCGTACCCAATACGCTAGTCTCAGAAACCACGAGCACTAGGTGCACCACAATTATCATTGTACCATTCGATATCAACAGTTATTCAATATAACAATATTTAAACAAAAGCATGCTGGCGGCAACATCCACTGCCGTCGATGGGATATAAACGGCAAGGTATATAGCCGTTAAGCTCCCAGCTGAAGAACCTGGCGTCAATCGATGTTGACGCCAAGATGTTCGGCCATCAACTTCACAGAAACCCTGGGCTGATACCTCAGGTATTCCCAGCCCTAAAACCAATAGAAAAACATGAGGAATCACTTCCTCTAACATGTATGAATCCTAATTAACTCGAAACGACATATTTCTATTGTTAAATTGCTTAGACCACCCATGTACCCCGCATGGATACCATTACCCAAAAACACAATTATCATGCAGATTCATGCGTTCCAGATGCGTTATTACAATCTATAAGGACTAAAGGATCGTCCCCTACCTCAATACACTCTTAAACCTCCTAAATTCTCCCGATCCACACGAATCCTCTGCTGCGCTCCTACGGCATTGCACCACGGTTTGGCGTTTCCTTGGCCGATTCGTCACCACCTCGCGTTCTACGATCTTCCAACTAACCTTCTGCAACCATTGGAAGCATGGGGAAGCAAGGGCATTAAATCAGGGCAAGGGAGAGGGGAAATGGGCTGAGGAAACTGTCCTCGGGCAGACCTATATTCTGCAGGTCGCACAGGTTGGCGTCAACAAGGCTGTCGCCAATCAGACCGCCAAGGCTAAATGTCCATATCCCTTGTCGCCAAGTTCATATAATAAATGTCAATATACATAGACGCCAATCAGTCAACGACCACACCTGGCCGTCAACCCCTACTCAACTGCAGTAGGTCCTATTTTACCTCAGGACCAAACCTGTACCACACCTGCACATGCCACACGCCCAAACCACATTGGCCTCACAATGGCCATCACAACCATTACACGCATGATCCATAAGGATCCGAAAAGCACGCGACGTTACACAGAATTTCCTAATCATGTTTTCAAACTTCATAAGGCATTGTATGGTTTAAAGCAAGCACCTAGAGCTTGGTATGAAAGGCTCAGTTCTTTCTATTAAACCATGGTTTCAGTAGAGGTCAAGTAGATAGCACCCTCTTTATTAAGTCAAAAGTCAAACATATTTTACTTGTCAAATTTATGTAGATGATATAATTGGTTCTACTGATGAAACTCTTTGCAAGTATTTTGAAAAGCTCATGTAGGGAGAATTTGAAATGAGCATGATGGGAGAATTCAACTACTTCCTTGGATTACAAATCAAGCAAGGAGGAGATGGCACCCACATCTGTCAAGCTAAATACACAAGGAGCTCCTGAAGAAATTTGGATTCGAAAATTTCAAACCACTGTCAACACCAATGAGCACATCAACAAGAATGGACAGTGATAAAGATGGTAAGAAGGTAGATCAAAAGATCTACAGAGGTATGATAGGTTATCTTCTTTACTTAACTGCCAGCAGACCTGATATACTATTTAGTGTATGCATGTGTGCTAGATATCAAGCAGATCCTAGAGAATCTCATTTAATAGTGTTAAAAGAATTTTCAGATATTTGTCTAGAACTCATGATCTAGGTATTTGGTATCCAAAATCATGTGAAATAATTTAGTAGGGTACTCTGATGCTGACTATGCTGGATGCAAATTAGATAGAAAAAGCACCAGCGGTTGTTGTCAATTCCTTGCAGGGTGTCTGATATCATGGTCCTCCAAGAAGCAGAACTCAGTAGCACTCTCAACAGCTGAAGCTGAGTACGTGGCTGCTGGAAGTTGCTGTACACAACTCCTATGGATAAAGCAACAACTTGAGGACTATGGAGTGCACATCAAGTCTATCCCACTGTTGTGTGACAACACCAGTGCCATAAACTTAACCAAGAACCCAGTACAGCACTCAAGAACCAAACACATTGAGGTTAGATATCATTTTATTCGTGACCATGTAGCTAATGGTAATATAGAAATTTCATTCATAGACACAAATAATCAGTTAGCAGATATCTTCACAAAAGCCTTGCCCGAAGAAAGATTTACATCTCTCAGAAGGGAATTAGGTATGTGAAATTGTGAAAGAATTATCTGTTAAAACTGAGATAGCAAATTTCAGAGCACAAATTATTTATTCTCCCAAATTTAAGTAAATATCCCGTCTATCTCTCTTAAGCAAAAAATCCTGTCAGTTCGCCAGTTTGCAATTGTTTATTCTTTCGAACTGGAGTTTTGTCATTTTCCGCCATAAAAGCACAACCCTTTTTCGAAAAAGGGATTTTATCCTTTATTTTATATTCCAAAATCTGTGTGGAAATGATTCCTCTTACTTTTATCCCCTTCGTCCTCCCGCCTGAGGCGATAACCTTTCGACCCCGGCATCGACTTTCCTCAGATTCAAAGCTTTCAACCTCTCCCGCCAGATATTTCTTGAGGGGTTCTTCCTCAATCACCTTTCCAGTCCTCCAGAACCTTTCCCTGGTAGATTTCATGGCCTCTACAGCTATTTTCGGCACCGTTGGAGGCTACGGAGCTGCGTTCCTCACAGCAGAGCAGCAAAGTAGGTTCGCGTCCGTCAAGGCAAAGGTCTGTGGTAACAAGGTAGTGGATTTAGCAAACTTGGAGAAAAATGGCATGATCAGTTTGGTTGAAGCTCTACAAAGGCTAAAATGGACAAAGATCGCAACCCTATCTGAAGTAAGTTATCAGGATTTAGTTAAAGCTTTTTATGTGTGCTTGAAGACTGAGGCGGATGGGACCCTGACTTCCCTGGTCAAGGGTACCCAGATCAGAATCTCTAGAGATCTTTTGGCATCTCTGTTTGACGTTTCTACCACCGGTCACAGTGGTGTCCACTCAGAGGACACTAATATCAAGGGTTTAGGGATTATTGGTCCGGAGTATAAGCTGAAGGATGGGAAGCTGGATATTAACCAGCTTAGTGCTTTCAATAGGTTGCTGCACTTTATTATTTGTCAGATTATTGTGCCTAGAAGTGCATCGTTTTCAACCTGTGCCAGGGCAGACTCAGACCTGATGTACTGGGCTATCCAGAATCAGGAAATTAATACAGCAGAGTTGATGATTGAAAGGATGAAGTTTGCCAGCTCTCAGTTGTGGGACACCAAGAGCAAGTTGAATATCTCACTACCTTATGCCCATCTCCTGACAAGAATTTTCCAGCACTTTGGGATCAGTACAGTTGGTGATGTGTCTGAGAAAATGGGCCAAGCCATTAGGTCCAGAAATTTGAAGAAGAGTGGGTTTTCACTAGTTAATGGTATCTGGACAAAGGTTGGCACAGTTGAGGGTGAAGCCATCGTTGGTGAAGCCCAAGAGGATCTAGAACCAGCACCAGTAGTAGCAGGGTCACCAGCAGCATCAGCAGCAGTAATAGAAGAAGCACCAACAGCAACTGTATCAGAAGCAGCGGTTGATCCAGCAGTTCCAACAGCAGTACCATCAGCAGCAGAGGAAGAAGCAAGCAGAAGAATCGAGGACATTCCTCCTGAGTACATTGAGCCCTTTGGGCAATCTTCAGAGGATCCTCCTCCTTCTTCCCAAGTAGGCTCTCTACTTAGGGAGGTACTGGACTCCATTTCTTAAGGGGATCTAGTTGCAAGTGATCCATATGAAAGGATCATGGAAGAAGCTTCAGGTCAGTAGGAGCAAGTTTCAGCACAAGTCGATTCTATTGTGGAAGAGGCTCCCATTCAGGGGGAGCAAGGTATTGAGCAAGAGGCAGCAGTATCTCAGGGGGAGCAAACTTCAGATGCCCCTGCAAATGAAAGACCCAATACTGTTCATACTGAAGATCCTGATCAAGTTGAAAAGAGAAGCAAGAAAATTGCTCACAGAAGGCAGATGAAAATTCCAAAGAAAATAAACTTGAAGCCTATCTTGAAGAGGTTGGATGGTCAATGTGAGATCTTGAGTTCAGTTCAGTCAAGTGTGAGTTCTGTTATTATTCGCCAGGACTCAATTTCTAATGATATATCTAATATAAGAAATGCAATGAAATGGTTCAATAAGGAGATGAGCAGCATGCAAGCAACACTCTCTGAGATTTTGAAGGCAGTTGGACCAAAGCTCCTCCTCCTCCTCACCTTCTGCCACTCAAAGCAGTTTAGAAGCTGTTCCTAGGCCATAGGGCCCTCAGCTCAAGAATCTGGGCCAGCAGTAGAAAGAGAGCAGTACTCAAGTCCCATCTCAAGGCAGGCAGCAAGCAGAAGGGGCAGTGCCATCTGGGCAGAATGTGGAAGAACCTACAGGATTTGTGATCTCCATAGAAGTATTGCATGGCGCAGAAGAGGCCACTGTTGCGCCTGAAGCCACTGAGTCTTCAACCCTTGCAACACCAACCCCCTCTACACCACCATCCTCATCCACAACACCTCCAGCTCCACCTACCTTCAAACAACCCATGCCCCGCACAGTTTCCTCACCAACACCTTTTCCATCTCAATCTTCCTTCTCTCCTTCTTCTTCCCCAATCATTCCTCCTCCTCCAGTTATTGAGAATCCTCCAGCCTCCTCATCAGCTGGAGCCTCCTCTTCATCTAGTCATTCTACTTAAGACCTTCTTCCACCTTCAATCCCAAATCACTTCTTTATCCTTCTACTCCACCTTCATCTATAACTTTCATCCCTAAGAACCACAGCTTGGCAGCGCTTTTCTCACTCAACTTGAGGATGAGTTTGAACAATCTACACTCATCTCAATCCTAGCTATTGCCAATCATGTTCATAGGACTAATTCCCCCGTCCTGTTCAGAAGAAGAGAAACTCTCCACCTCTATCTCTGTACCTTCTTCACCCAAATTCCCTCCTCTTTAGTTCTCCCTCACTGCTGAAATTGATAGGAGACCAATCTATCGAGAATATCTACAGAAATGCATTCTCTCTACTATTTTTGGCATTCCTTTTTTGAACCTCACTGATCACCTCACCATTGTCCTTCCCTATTGCCACTTGTCCAAAGCAACCAATCTAAAATCTTTCAGTTGGCTGAATGCAAGTCTGAAGACCAGTGGCCAAAGGACACAAGTCTCTCTACTCCAAATACCTCAAGGCCAGGGATGAGAGCATTCTAGTCGAGATCACCCACTCTCTCTCTGAGTGGTTTGTTATTCATCATCAAACTATCTGGGGTCAGTTCATCCTTAAAGAAATCAGGATAGCAAGGCACTTTCAGCTCTACAATGATTACTACTATCTGCATAAGATTCCTGAGGTGCAGTTTGGTCAGTTCCATGGGGCTATTGCTCTCCTTCGGACAGAGCACCCTGTAAATTGTTCTTTTCAAGTGGATTTTACCTCTCTAAAAATGCCTCCCAGTGTGTTCCTCCCCAAGCTACACTCTTTGGTATTTAATTCTTCTACTGGTTCTCATGCCTTTGAGCAGTTTGCTAGAATAATGGGTAGACTGTCAGCCAAGCAAGGTAGGCTCCATTCCTTCAGAGATTCATCTTCAGAGAATATCACCTTGGACATATCTCCTCTGAAGTTCTCGCTCCTTTAATCTCT
Organism: Colocasia esculenta; assembly: GCA_014218235.1. Lineage (NCBI taxonomy): Eukaryota > Viridiplantae > Streptophyta > Magnoliopsida > Alismatales > Araceae > Colocasia > Colocasia esculenta. The sequence goes on from CM024761.1 coordinate 137,603,801, forward strand.
GAGTGTGAAAGGCTTTCTCCCACAGACTGGGAAAAGCACTATAGTCAATCTGCTCTCTAGTTGGAATCAATCAATACTTCTTTGATCAAGGCCGGGAAGCCGAGCTTATCTGCTGAAGCCTTCTTGGATCTAAACTTTATCAATCCAGTTCAGGAGTTGTATGTTCAGTGGGCTTCAAGATAATCAACTTACTTTTCTTTGAAGAAGGACCTACTTGATCGCCAACTTTTCTATCCCATCACTCTTGATAGATTCCTTCAGCATGCTAGTTTTGGACAGAATACCTTCTTCAAATTCTCTATGGACAAGGGTCAGTATGCACTATTCCTGGAGGACTAGCGGCAGCTGTACATTCAGCGCATGATCCCTTCCATGGGTGACTCTTTCACTATAGCACCTGGTGTTTTCTCTCAACTTTTTGAAGACCAAGATATTAAGGCATGGAAAATTATTTCTCAGCATGCCTCTCTTCTATATCCCTGCTTCTCAATCTTAATACAATATCCTTGACTGTGTATCTCTTTCTTCTTTGTCTCAGCTTAGTCTTTTTTGCTTAATGACAAAAAGGGGGATAAATATACGAGCATGCCTGAAATACATTCCGCAAATATTTAGATTCTTTATTAATTCATACTTCCTGATAAGTTTTGTCATCACCAAAAAGGGGGAGATTGATGATCAGTCCATCTCCATACAATTCTAATTAATTGCATATTTATTTTGGTGATTAACAAAATCCTATCAAATGTTCTCTAACACATATTCTATGAAGTCCAAGCACAGGAAATACACCAAGGACAAACAAGCCAAAATTGGTAAGTATTATCTTTCTAAAGCATTAATTATTTCAAGATTATATCTCTCGAAGTTCACATCGACCTCTGTTGAAAGTCACAACGATTTCCTTCATGTATATCGATTTTAATAGAGCTATAACGATTTCACAAGTATCTTAACGATTTCTGTATAAGACTGAAACATCATGTGGTTAACATCAAATCGTTCCCGTAACGATCTCTTTAGTCATCGTAACGATTTGCTCATCGCAACGATCTCTTTAGTCATCGTAACGATTTGCTCATCGCAACGATCTCTTTAGTCATCATAACGATTTGCTCATCGCAACGATCTCTTTAGTCATCGTAACGATTTGCTCATCTCAACGATTTCTTTAGTCATCGTAACGATTTACTCATCGCAACGATTTCTTTAGCGCTCACAACGATTTCTTTTAGCGCTCATAACGATTTGCTTCGTGTAACGATTTCTTTAGCGCTCACAATGATTTCTTTAGCGCTCACAACGATTTGTTTAGCGCTCATAATGATTTGCTTCGTGCAACGATTTCTTTAGCGCTCACAACGATTTCTTTAGCGCTCACAACGATTTCTTTAGCGCTCACAACGACTTCTTTAGTGCTCATAACGATTTGCTTCGTGTAACGATTCTTTAGCGCTCATAACGATTTGCTTCGTATAACGATTTGCTTCGTATAACGATTTCTTTAGCGCTCACAACGATTTCTTTAGCGCTCATAACGATTTCTTTGCGTAACGATTTCTTTAGCGCTCATAACGATTTGCTCTCTATAGCAATTTCTTCAGTATTCATAACGATTCCTTTAATGAATACAACGATTTGTTTTCTATAACGATTTCTTCAATATTCATAACGATTCCTTTAATGAATACAATGATTTGTTTTCTATAACAATCTCTTCAGTATTCATAATGATTTCTTTAATGAATACAACGATTTGCTTTCTATAACGACTTGTTAAGTGCTTATAACGATTTCTTCAGTATTCATAACGATTCCTTTAATGAATACAACGATTTATTTTCTATAACGATTTCTTCAGTATTCATAACGATTCCTTTAATGAATACAACGATTTGTTTTCTATAACGATCTCTTCAGTATTCATAACGATTTCTTTAATGAATACAACGATTTGCTTTCTATAACGACTTGTTAAGTGCTCATAACGATTTCTTCAGTAAACACTTGATCATAACGATTTCATAAGTCATATAGGCAACGACTTTATGGTTTATATCGACTTGATATTTATCTTATTTCTGAAAGTGTTGAATAGTCAAAGTCTTCTCATATCTGTCTGACTGCTGTGCATTTAATGAAGACAGAATGCATCTCTGTATGCATGCAGATGAGATCTTTCCATTATCGTGCATACTCTGCTAACATCTTTTTAATATAGGAAAATGGAATTACTATTCTTGGTGAATATTCACATCAACGTTTACTGGAAACAAGAGATAGCCTAGCTGTCTACTGTTCTAGCATTTAATGTGTGCAGGGTCCTAAAGATATTTGTTATACAATGTCGGACCATATAGACGCCAGAAGATCCTATCTCTTTGCGTACACAAATGGATAAAAGTCAGTTGACTAGAAGCTTCCAAGTCTTAATCAGTCTAACGTCTATCAAACAAAGAGACAACGATTACTTTAACGACTACATTTCAAATTAGAGATATAATTTCAAGATAGCAGCTCCAGAAGTTCAAAAAGAAGGGACTTACTATTGAATACCACAAGCTTTGCAGATCTTCTGAAAGAATCCGAGAGCCAAGAATTCAATTCTAGTGTCTTTAGCTCTTTGCTCTCTGTGCTATAATAGAAATCCTAAGAGAGCCAGTGTAGTTCTGAGAGAGTGCCTTGTTTAGATTATTTGCTCTCAGTGCTAGTAGCTTCAGATCTTGACTTGCTAAAGCTTGATCTAGGGGCTTGAATTCCTGTTTATTCTTTTTGTGTTGTAGTTTCCTTCTGTTGTGAAGGAAGACCTGGTGGGGAGCCAGGGTGTTGTGTTCCCTTCTGTTGTGAAGGAAGACCTGGTAGGGATCCAGGGTGTTGTAGTTCCCTTCGTGTGAAGGAAGACCAGCTGAGCTAGGTGTTGTATTGTCCGTAGGGGGACTGTACCCTAGTTAGTGGAATCCTGAGTTGTTGCTCAGGGACTGGACGTAGGACTCCTAAGGAGAGGAGGTCTGAACCAGGATAATTCCTTGTGTTGTGTGATTGCTTATTGTGTGTTTGTCTTTTATACTAACCTTCTCTAACCTTCATCGAAGAACATCTTTGTATGAATGTTTTAAGTACAGGTACTAATCAATTTTTTTTTTAAAAGACCCACCCATTCACCCCCCCTCTGGGCTTGTCAACTGGGCAACACTTATAACGGTTTAACATTTTACTAACTATCACATTGACATTAACTTACTAGTAATTAATAATTAAACTAACACATGCTCATGTTATAACATGGATGATTAAACATTGAATCTATTAAACAAAGCCATACTAACTCATGTATAACAAGAATTCTAAACATGGCCACTTATAGCATGGTGTCACTGACATGAGAGTATTCATATAATCACATGCTTGTAATTCTTACTTTCACATAACACTAACACATAGCTTATATTAAAACTTATAACATGATATTACTAACATGCTCATCAAACAATCACCAACTCATAGCCATAATTAAACATACTTCTACGCATAGTAGTAACATGATATCACAATTATCATTTAACATGGATCATATTAGCACATGCGCTTACCTTCTCATGACATATTCACATGCACTTTGACCTTTGCTTTTCACATGCACTTATTTCCACATATATCACATTTATATTCACTTACACTTGTTTTCACATAGCTTTCACATAGTTTTCACTTTTCACGATCACGATCACATGTCACATCACTTGCATAAATTATGTGCCATGTTCACATATCACTTTACACATTATTCACATATTCACTTTTACACATGCCGAGACATAGCTCAAACCACCACTAGAAAGATCACACAATCACATACAAATACTTAATCACCAGGCAAAGCGATCAAGCCTTGGTTACTACGCAAAACTGGGGGAAGCCCTCCCCACCATTACTAGTGGAACTTGTCCACCTCCAAGATTTCACAGGACCCGTTGCCCCGAGTTTCACGTAACACAATTGAGCCTTCCTGTAGGGGCACTACTACAGTACGACTCCATGCAATCTATGGTGGCAGTGTCTCATTGGCACAACTTTTATCTTTCAAATTAACACATTAGTTTATGCACACATATCACATATTCTCTCTCTTTCCATGCACATTCACTGTCACGCCCCGACGCGGAATATCGGAACGCGAGACAGTTGCAAGTAAACGGGTATAGAGCGAGTACTAGACATCAAACTATTGCACAATGAATAATACTAAAGAAAATCCTTCTCATTAATAACTTTCCAATGTCTAGTTACAACCACTAATATCAGAGCCAATCTATAGGGCCCAATTACATTGAAACAAAAGCAAAAGACTGACTAAGACTCTAACATATTGCTAGGACACTAGGGTACTCTTGACATCACTCCTGGTCATTCCCGTCCTCTTGAGTGTATGGTTCATCCTTGGTCTCACCTGAGAACACAATGACAAATAACGCAGGGTGAGCGATAACGCCCAATAGGACTTAAATCTTAATAGTCAACCAGGCTTTAAATAATTAATGAATTAAAAGGTAGAGTAACTAATGATAGAGCGAGAGAGTCAAGTAAAAGATAGCAGGATAGCACGTGAACGAAATAGCACAACTTTCCAAATATAGCAAAAGTGTCGAGTATAGCACAAAATAGCAAGATGGCCATAGCACAATAGCACAAAGTATAGCAATAGCACAACGGGTATTGTAACACCCTCCTCCGACTTCACACAAACACATACGTAACCTTTGATCGGAAGAGGGGTTACGCTGACAAACTTTCGTTATGGGTAGATATAACCGTGCAATGAACAAATCTGGCAAACCATTCCACAAAGGTATCTTCAAACACATTATAATATACAACATGACAAAGTAGCAACACTCATTATTTACAAAAGACAAGTTTCTCTCTCTCTAACTTAATACATTATCAACTAAAAGAAACTATTAAAACTACATTATTCTTCTTTATCTCTTCATCGTCCGCAGCGGAATTAGGATTCACATGTGGCTGAGATTATACACACCTTCAATCTGAAAGGTTTGGAGGAAACAAAGGCATGAGTCGAAAGGACTCAGTAGGTATCAGTAAACATAGCGTAGAAGTTTCATTTGTAGAGCTGAATGAATATTCAAATAGTGCATATGTGGATCAAAACATAATTGCTCATGAATTTCATACTTAACAAAAACATATAGCTCAAATTGATTTCATAATGAGCTTCAACAAATCACAGAATAAAAGTCATATTTGTCTTTCAGAATTCAGACCATAACTTAATTTGGAAACAAATTCGACAAGCATCACTGCTCTCAAGAGGTACTATATAGATGTAATTTACCATCCTCAGTGCCTAGGCGATTCCAGCACCTTAGATCTTGTTCATTGCGCAAGAACGGGGTTTATTACCCACCATCGTTAGTCCATTGACTTGGATTTACCTACAAACTGTCGCCCTCAGCTGATCACAAGTGGCTGGTGCTACCACAAGTGATCCTAACCCTCTTTGAAGAGAACACTGTCTTCATATCATAACTTATGTTCATGAGCACAATAGAATTAGCATTTCCAAAAGATAGTTTAATGATTGAGTAATCAAATCATCTTGGTCATAAAGTGGTTTAGAGTCCAAGAAAATAAGATAAACAACTTGAGAGATCAGTAGCATAATGAGTCTTCAAAAAAATGGAACAAGAATTAATGATTAAAACATTACAGAACAACATCTGTCGACAGCTCTGGACTGCCTGTCGAAGATAGCAACAGACCCAGTAAATCTAAGGTCCAGAAGAGTTAGTCCTTTCGACAGCTATAGGCTATCAGTCGACCGATAACAACAGTCCCTATTTATCTGAGGTTCTGGGATAAGGGCGCCTGTCGACAGATGGGGTTTTACCTGTCGACAGCCACTGCACTTTTCTTCCAGTCATGTGTATAAACCAACTGGTGATGTGAATATCAATTAAGACTTGAACACAAGGAATGATAAAGGATAATTTTAAGCTTTTTATGGTCTTACTGAGTACATGTTAATGACCATCACGAATCAAAGATTATCATTGGGACTTTTTAATCAAGAGTGAACATAACAAGAACTCTACATGTCATGGAATAGCAAGGAACATAATTTCTGAAAACTGAGGGAAATCAAAAGTATACAAATGGAAATACAAAGAAATATTTGATGTCTAAAACCCACTGAATTAAAGAAGAACTGAAGATTCTTCTTGATAACTATATGATTCCAAAGGTAATTAGGGGAATCACACAAAGATCTGAAGTTACAGCCATGCATACATACTAAATCAAAATTAGTTAACAAGATCCAAGGCAAATCGTATGAGACTGCAATCTTTCCAACACCAATAGCGAATAGGAGTCCAAACAGAGGTTGGGAACCTACTAACATATATACTATCGCACAATTACAGGGTTGGCTACACAGTTCGTATGAAGATTTGCAAGTTTATGACATGTGTATAGGAATCTTGAACTCTTTAGCCCAGGGTCAGAGACAAGGATCTAGAAAAGAAAGAAGAACCTACCTGACTTAAAGAATAAAATCTTCTCTTTCCCCTTAACCAGAATTTCACCACTGGTAGAAGGATGAAACGGCAAGATTACAACAGCGTAGATCAGCAGGAACAACAATAACAACGGTCCAGCAACGATATAGCTATGTAAGAGGTGATAGCTTTGGTACCTCCAGTGGGACTAGGAGAGAACGAGCAGGTGAGTACAACTTCTCACGGGTGTGGCTAAGAAGAGGTTTAAATAGTTGCCCGAAACCCACGCCATCAAAGCACGTAACCTTGCACCTGTCGCCATAATCTTCACATCTCCCATGCAATAGCCACGTTTACTATGGCCATATACCCCTCCTACACGTACTTAGACAGGTGTAAGCCTCTTTACCCATAGAAGCATGCAGCTTACGTTGCTAAATACGTAAGCAGAAGAAATTAAAGAAAATCGCTTCCGTAATTGATAGGTAAATCGGCTGACCTCTTTGTCCCTTTATTTAGGTGTCTTAATGATGTCCAATTAACTTGAAATTTCAACCATAGACTAATAGGAAGGTTTTACAAATTGTCATGATTTTAGTTTAATTTTTAGAATTTATTTTACACTGGGTGAAAAATCACCCCAAAATTAGTTGCGTCGACTAAATATCAAAATCTGTGCGTCAAAAATTCTGAATAATTACATTTTTAATATCTCCACAATTTTCTAAGAATTATGGTGTTCTCAGATTTTATTTTCGTTACAGTTTTCTGGTGTCGCCCTGTCGGGGTGCGCACGACCGAAAGTAGTACCTGGGTATGATAAAGTGTCTTAAACATACCTTTAATCCTAAATATCACAATTTAAACCTAATCGGTTTACATAAACAAGAATTTCTAAGCAAATCATGGTATTTAAAATTTGAGGGTATTACATTTCTCCCCCTGTTAAAATAAATTTCGTCCTCGAAATTGGCAAAATTTACTTACCAAATAGCTGTGGATACTTTTCTTTCATCTCTTGCTCCAATTCCCACATTTCTTCTTCGATGAACGCGCTTTTCCATAAGATCTTCACCATAGAAACTGCTTTGTTTCTGAAGACTCGTTCTTTCCTGTCCAATATTTTCACGGGTTCCTCTTGTACGGTTAAATCTGACTGTATTTCCACATATTCATGGCTGATCACATGAGAGGGGTCCATTACATATTTTCTCAACATAGATATGTGAAATACATTATGAATATGTGACCAAGAGGGCGGAAGAGCTAATTGGTATGCTACTTCCCCTATTCTTTGTAATATCTCAAAAGGTCCTACATATCTTGGGCTGAGTTTTCCTTTCTTACCAAATCTCATGATACCTTTGGTTGGAGAGATCTTTAGAAATACATGATCACCTATGTTAAACTCCAGTGGTCTTCTTCTTCTATCAGCATACTTCTTCTGTCTATCTTGAGCTATTAATAATCTCTTCCTGATTAATTTAATCTTCTCTGAGCAGTTCTGAATTAATTCTGGCCTAATGAGACTCTTTTCTCCCACTTCTGCCAACAGAGGGGTGATCTACAGGGTCTACCATATAATGCCTCATATGGTGCCATTCCAATACTTGTATGGTAACTATTATTGTATGCAAACTCAATCAAGGGTAAGTAATCATCCCAGCTACCACGCCAATCCAAACTACATGCTCTCAGCATATCTTCGAGTGTTCGGATAGTTCTTTCTGATTGGCCATCGTTTGTGGATGATATGCTGAACTGAATTTTAATTGTGTACCCATGGCTGCTTGAAGACTTTTCCAAAATCTAGCAGTGAATCTTGGATCTCTATCTGAAATTATCGACAAAGGAATTCCATGAAGTCTCACTATTTCCTTTATATACAATTGAGCCAACTCTCCTAATGATTGTGTCTTTGTAATTGCTAGAAAATGAGCCGATTTAGTTAATCTATCCACAATCACCCAAATAGCATCATGCTTCTTCTTTGTCTTTGGCAAACCCATCACGAAGTCCATAGTTATTTGCTCCCATTTCCATATTGGAATTTCAATGAGTTGCATAGGCCCTGCTGGCTTCTGGTGCTCAGCTTTTATTTGTTGACATGTCAGACATTTACTCACAAATTTTGCTATGTCCTTTTTCATTCCATGCCACCAAAACTGCTTTTTCAGATCCTGATACATTTTAGAGCTTCCAGGATGAATCGAATACTGAGATTTGTGTCCTTCCTTCAATAACTCACTTTTAATTTCTTCACTCTCTGGTATGCATACTCTGTTTTGAAATCTAATTATCCCTTGACCATCTCTGATGTATCCTGGTTTATTTACCATCTCTTTTAGTTTCTGATCTTGGTTATGTGCTTCACTAATTTTATCTATCAGTGCTGACCTTACTGTCAATTGTGCCAATATCAGATTTTCTGCATCACACCTTGGTGAGTATTCGATCAAATCTGTCATTTCTTTCCACTGTTGGTGTAATTGTAATGCTCTTGATTTCTTTCTGCTCAAAGCATCAGCAACCACATTAGCTTTACCCGGATGGTAATTCACCGTAAAATCATAATCCTTTAAAAATTCTAACTATCTTCTTTGTCTTAAATTCAGTTCCTTCTGAGAAAATATGTATTTTAAACTCTTATGATCAGTATAAACTTCAAATTGTTCCCCATACAAATAGTGGCGCCATATCTTCAAAGCATGTATGATTGCTGCTAATTCTAAATCATGAGCCGGATAATTCCTTTCATGATCTTTTAATTGTTTAGAGGCATAAGCTACCACTTTCCCATGTTGCATAAGAACACATCCAATTCCTTTTTGAGATGCATCTGTATACACTATAAATCCTCCCGATCCTTGAGGTAAGGTAAGAATCGGAGCTGTGGTAAGCTTCCCTTTTAATTCCTGAAAACTGGCTTCACATTTCTCATTCCACACAAAAGGTGTCTCTTTTCTGGTTAACTGAGTCAAAGGCATAGCTATAGAAGAAAAGCCTTCAATAAATCTCCTATAGTAACCAGCTAATCCCAAGAAACTTTAAATTTCTGATGGATTCTTGGGTCTTTCCCAATTTAGAACTGCTTCAATTTTACTTGGGTCTACTGCCACACCTTTTCCAGAAATTACATGACCCAAAAATTTCACTTCCTTGAGCCAAAACTCACATTTACTTAATTTAGCATACAATTGATGATTCCTTAATGTTTGTAGTACAATTCTCAAATGTTCTTTGTGTTCTTCTTCATTAGATGAATATATCAACACATCATCTATAAATACCACCACAAAATTATCCAAATAAGGCTGAAATACCCTATTCATCAAATCCATAAATACTGCAGGTGCATTAGTTAATCCAAAGGGGAGTACTAAAAACTCATAATGTCCGTATCTGGTTCTAAATGCAGTCTTAGAAATATCATCTTCTTTAACTCTCAATTGATGGTACCCCGACCTTAAATCGATCTTAGAGAATACTGTAGCAGACTGGAGTTGATCAAACAAGTCATCAATTCTAGGTAATGCATATTTGTTCTTGATTGTGACTTGATTCAACTTTCTATAATCAATGCATAATCTGAGGGATCCATCTTTCTTTCTAACAAATAATACCGGAGCTCCCCATGGTGATACACTTGGCCTAATAAAACCTTTATCTAACAAATCTTGCAACTGCCTCTTTAATTCTGCCAACTCAGCTGGTGCCATTCTATAAGGGGCTATGGATATGGGCAAAGTTCCAGGTAAAGGTTCAATGGTAAAGTCAATTTCTCTAATTGGAGGTAATCCAGATAAATCATCAGGAAAAACTTCTGGAAATTCTTTTACAACATCGATATCTTGAACTGATACCTGTTTATGTTTATTTGGTATAACCATCACACTTGCCAAATAACCTTGACAACCATTTCCTAGCCATTTCATGGCTTTAAGTGCTGATATAGTCTTCTTGTTTCCATTATTCCTTGGACATATATAGCTGAAATCTGCTAATCCTAGCCTTTTAAATGTTAAAACTTTCTTATGGCAATCTAATACGGCATGATTTTCTGCTAACCAATCCATTCCCAGTATAATGTCAAAATCTTGCATGTTATCCAGTACATATACATATGCAGTAAGTTCATGCTCTCCTATTTTCAAATTTACTTCAGGGATAACAGAGGTAAGTGTAGCTATTTGACCAGTAGGACAGTCAAGTATCATGCTTCCTACTAATTTCTCTGGTTTCCGAGACATCGAATTAACAAATACCCGAGAAATAAAAGAGTGCGTAGCTCCAAGGTCAAATAACACTCTAGCATACATATTTTCAGTCAGGAGAATACCTTCAACTACTGTAGGGGTGTCCTGGGCTTCTTCCTTTGTCAGAGCGAAGACTCTAGCTGGTCCCTTGGGTGGTTGTCTTGGGGCTTGCTGGAAGTAAGGTTGTGGCTTTTGCGCTTTTGACTGGTCTGCTTTGTGTGGACAATCCTTAATCATATGCCCTTTCTGACCACATCCATAACATTTCCCTGCTACTTTCCAGCATTCATTACCAGGGTGTCTTCTTCCACATTGAGTGCACACGGGCCAACTCTTTTTCTGTTCTCCCTGCTGCTTGGTTGAATCAACTTTTCGCTTCTGACCTTTCGTTTCCTTATTATACACATTTTTCTTCTTACCCCCATTGGTTTCTTTGTTTTTCATATACTCCTCAAACTCAGATTCCACTATAAATGCAGTCTTTAGTGCCACAGCCATGCTCTGGGGATCTAGTGGAGCTACCCTACTCCTCACACTGGGTTTCAATCCTCTCACAAACTTCTTTACCCTTCTGAGTTCATTATCACAAATGTGAGGTGCATACTTTTCCAGTTCAGTGAATTTTGTTTCATATTCTGCCACCGTCATGTCTTTTTGTTCCAATTGTAAAAATTCCACTTCCTTCCTATCCTTGATATGTTGTGGAGTGTATTTTTCATACAACTCTCTCAGGAATTCTCCCCAACTAATGCTATCTTCTCTATTTCTGAATGCATTTCTCATGGCAGATTGCCACCATTCATCTGCTCTATCCTGAAGCATGTAAGTCGCCAATGTGACTTTGTCTTCTTCTTCGCATCTTATGGCATTAAATATCTTTTCCATCTCTCTAACCCATCCTTCTACAACCTCAGGCTGGCCATTTCCTTTAAAGGCTGGAGGTCCCATCTTCTTAAATTTTTCTAACAAAGATGTTCCAGAAATCTTTCCTCCATTCATGTCATGTTGGTTCTTCACCAGAGTTTGCACTAACCCCTGGAACGATTGCATAAAAGTGGCAAAATCAGGAGTCCCAGTACTTCCTTCTTGAGAATTTCCGGCCAATGGAACATTGTGAACTTCCTCCCTAGAGCTTTCCTCATGCCTATCCTCATTGGATGTGTCGATAGCTTTCCCTTTGTCTGCCATTTCCTGGAACACCATCAAACACATCCAATTAATTCATACTAACTACTTAAATTTTGTTAGAACCAAAATGATCTTTAAAGATTCTAGAATACACACAAATGTTTTATTTTATTTCCTTTGTGAAAATGGTCACAGAGATATCTATCACCCATAACCCTGCTCTGATACCATTTGTGACGACCCAACCAGCAAACTGTGTCAGTTGGTAGACTTCCCAAGAAGGTCACCCATCCTGGGACTACTCCCAACTGAGCACGCTTAACTTCAGAGTTCTTTTCCTGCTCGAGCTCTGAAAATGACTAGTCCGGGTTGTTGGTAGTCTACTGATTTTGTCCATTTAACATATTCTTGTATGGGGTGTTACAACCGGCTCGTCGACCATGTGAAAATCCATAGACAGAGGAGACTTACGGAGGCCTTGAACAAAGACTCACTAGTCCGGTAGAAGGAATATCCGACGGAGAGTTCGTCCAAGTCAAGAGGGAGTGTAAATATAGAAACAAGTTCTCAACGTTCTAGAGGAGTTCTAGAACAGTGGAGCGTCGGTATCGGTGTTCCAAAACATCGCGAGAATACGTACACACGTGTATTTAAGAATGAGGCAATTTAATGACATAAATTACTAGATGATTTATGTAACATGTTCATGCCAATTAAGCCATATTTGGATGGTTAAAAGTGTAACATCGTATGCTTTTTGGATCCTTATGGATCATGTGTGTAATGGTTGTAGTAGCCCTTGTGAGGCCAGTGTGGTTTGGTCGTGTGGTGTGCGCAGGTTTGGTCCTGAAATAAAATAGGACCTGCTGCAGTTGAGTAGGGGTTGACGGCCAGGTGTGGTCGTTGACTGGTTTGACGTCCATCGAAGGTGACGTCAACTTATGAACTTAACGTCAGACTTTGTGGACATTTATGGTGGCGGTTTTCTAAGCGACATTAGGGTTGACGCCAACCTGTGTGACCTGCAGGATATAGGTCTACCCGAGGGCAGTTCCCTCACTCCATTCTTCCTCTCCCTCGCCCTATTTTCATGCCCTTGTTTCCCCAGTGCTTCTAATGGTTGTAGAAGGCTAATTGGAGGATCGTGGAACGTGAGGTGGTGACGAATTGGGCAAGGAACGCCAGAGCGATGTGTAATCTCCGTAGGAGCTCGCGGAAGGTCTGGTGCGAATCAGGAGGATTTAGAAGGTTTAAGCGTGTCCTGAGGTAGGGACGTCAACATCGATTGATGCCAGGTTCTTCAGCTAGGAACTAGACGGCCAGATCCCTTGCCGTCTATATTCCATCGACAGCAGTCGATGTTGCTGCCAACATGTGTTTATTTAAATATTGCCATGCACGGTGTTTATCGATAATAAGCAGTGTGTTGGTACTTGCGGTGCACAGGGTGCACGTGGTTTCTGAGACTAGCGTACTGGGTATGCAGTTAGTCAGTTCTTTACGTGTTTACGTGGTGTTCACGTGTGGTGAACTATCAATGCACGAGGTTTTGTACGAGACTTCACGTGGTTGTGGGTGACGTGCACGTGGTTTTGTGTACATGACGAGTAGTGCGACGCCTACCATGGTTACCTCTCCAATTGGGTGCCCTAGGTTCTCTGTGAGCCAGGCTGTTAGCTCGAGGCTTTGTCCCGGTACTTGTGTTGTACCGTCGAGGTCTGTGTCGTCTGACCTGGACACCCTCACTCCTTTGCTTGAATTGTACGTCCGGCTGAAGGAAAGACGACAGTGGGACAGTGACTGTTGTACTTGTCTTTTGGTCACTTGTAGCGCGCTCGTAGTTGGGGGTATGGACACCAGTAGTCGACACTGGTCCCCAGCTAGTCCTTCTCCGGTGCCTCACTCTAGCGAGTCCAGGCCAGGGTTTCTGGAGGTGCCAGGCATGGGCCTGCGACCGTGTGGTCCGCAGGTGGTGGTGTTTAGTTGGTCTCCACAGTTGCTTGACCTTTTCACGTGGAGCGGCAGCTGGACCTTTCGTCCGTGGCTGCGAGACTGAGAGGTAGACCTGTGTGTGTTGTCCGAGTCAGTCACTGGTGTCGCGAACAAGTTCACGGGGCTTGAGTGTGGCAGACTCTACTTTAGCTCGTACACCTGTTTGGGTTTGCCGTTTATTTAATATAGTCTTTTTATGTAGTCGGCAAACGGTGAGTATATTTACAGCTTTAATATCTTGCTTAGCTGTTCTATAAACTGTTAGAATAGTTTACTGCTTTCGTACCTGTGTTTTTGGTTTGCTCGGTGTTGGGGGAGTTCCCTACTGAGCCAGTGACTAGCGAGGCTCACCCCTACCCCCACAGGTGAAGGCGAGGAGGACATTTCTCGACCGTCGTCTAGTTCGGAGCCGCGTCGTAGCGGTGTAGGGTCAGCACCTTCAGCAGTGTAGTGTGGCTAGTTGGTTACTTTCTTCCAGTTGTACCCCGGGGTATGCCCCAGGATCTTGTACTTTCTTTCAGTTTTGTGGAAATATGGCTATGTAAATTTGTGAAATATATATATGGAATGGTGTGTTCCTTTGTGTTTTTACGGACTAGTGTGTGGTATCCCTTGCGAGGCTTCGGCCCGTTCGCGGGAGATGGAATCAGGTCAGGCACGTTATCGGTTTAACGAGCTTGGACGACGTGTTCCTTCACAGTTGGTATCAGAGCAAGGTCCGTGTTGATATAAGGGAACTAGAAAGATACATAGCCTTATTTCGGTCTTTGTACACTGCTGGTAGGGACCCTAGTTTCTGATAATTTGTTATTTCATTTTTGTTTGATGTTTTGTTTATGTAGAAATTTGAAATGGCTGATAGAAGAGATTGGGGTGGTGGAGGAGATGATCTAGAGGAGAGCACTCGGCGTATGATAGAGAGGATCTGGGAAAGCCTCACTGATATTAGGAGGAGGATGGATCAGCAGACGCCGGTACCACCAGTTGCCGTGCCACCTCGGGATGGAGAGACTGTACCTATAGCTTCAATTCTGCCAGGAGTGGAGGTGCCTTTTGTAGCACCCTTGCCACCACCACCGCCAATGTTAGTAGCAGAAGAACCAGTGATGCAGTTGAAAAGTTTCTGAGATTGCAGCCGCCTACTTACTCAGGAGGGCCGAATCCAGATACAACAGAACACTGGGTTCATGAGATTGAGTGGGTCTTTACGACCATGAGGTGTCCAGCAACAGATAAAGTCGTGCTAGCTGCCTATCAGTTGCGGGGTTTTGCATTGGAATGGTGGCGATTGAAGATGTAGACCACTTTTGCAGGCAGGACAGACGAGGCTATCGCTTGGTCGGAATTTCTTGATGTATTTAACGATACATTCTTTCCGATTGAAGTGCAGCAAGTGAAAAGGGCGCAGTTTCGGACACTCCAGCAAGGTAACTCTTCAGTTTTAGAATATCAGATGAGGTTTATGGCACTCCAGTAAGGTAACTCAGCAATATGCGCCTTATGTAGTATCGATAATAATATGATGGTCGAGTACTTTATTCGAGGTTTAAGAGTGGAATTGCAGATGCAATAGTGCCACTTATGTGTAAAACATTGGAAGAAGCAGCTCAGAGGGCAGCTACATTGGAAAGGTCTATTAGAACTCGTCAGGTGGGCGAGTCAGATTCAGGTAGTTCTCGGCTACCGTAGTTAGTGGGTGTGAGTAAGGGTAAAGTACCAGCAGGACCTTCTTCATCAGTTTTTGGTAAGTGGGGCCAGAAATTGAAGCAAGCATTTAAAGGTAAAGGAAGAGGATGGGGAGGTCGACAGCAATTTCAGCAAGGTCGTGGTAGGCCAGAGGTGGAGGAGTCCCAGCAGAGTACTGCCAGGCAGCCCATTATTCCACCAGGGTATAGATGTTATAACTGCAATCAGCCGGGGCATTTGATCCGTAATTGCCCCTATCCGAGAGAGTATGGATATGGAAGAGGTGTGCAGCAGCAGCAGAAGTCGCAGTAGTTTCAGTAGCCACAGGCAAGTCGTGGCAGAGGAGCACCACAGCAGCGGGGAAGGGGCCGGGTTATGGCTATCACCTGAGCCCAGGCGGAGGCATCGAACATGATAGAAGGTACTTTACCTCTTTATGATTATTCAGCAAGAGTTTTATTTGATTCAGGTGCCTCTCATTCTTTTATTTCTGAAGAATTTCTGGATTGTATGGTTCATCCTTTGAAAGAGGAATCCTGTGAGTTGGTAGTGGAAGTTCCCTCAGGTGAGTTTATGTTCACTTCGAGCTATGTAAATGAAGCTCCTATTGTGATCGAAGGGAACCAGATGCCGGGTCGGTTGTATGCCCTGCAGTTGACAGATTATGATATTATTTTGGGAATGGACTGGCTTGAGACTTATGGAGCTCTGTTAGATTGCAGAAAGAAGAGGATCAAGTTTTGCCATCCTAATGGTTCAGTGTTTGAGTATCAAGGTATGCCTTTCTGTACTTCTAAGTTTATAATTTCTGCAATAAGAGCTAGAAAGCTAATAAATGCAGGGTGTGTGGCTTATTTAGCCTCAGTTAGTTTGGTAGAGGCTAGTCGGTCTGTGGAGGCAGTTCCCGTGGTTAGGGAATTTGCTGATGTCTTTCCGGAAGATTTGTCTGGTTTAGCTCCACATAGAGAGGTGGACTTTACCATTGAGTTGCTTCCAGGTACCATGCCGATTTCTAAAGCTCCATATCGAATAGCACTAGCAGAACTTAAAGAATTGAAAAAGCAATTAGAAAGTTGTTGCAGAAAGGGTTCATTAGACCGAGTCATTCCCCGTGGGGAGCATCGGTGTTTTTGTGAAAAAGAAAGATGGAAGTTTTCGTATGTGTATTGATTATAGGAAGTTGAATGATGTGACCATTAAAAATAAGTACCCGTTACCAAGAATAGATGATCTGTTTGATCAGTTGCAATCAGCAAAGTATTTTCTAAAATTGATTTGAGGTCCGGGTACCATCAGTTGAGAATTAAAGAGGAGGATATAGATAAAACACTTTTAGAACCAGATATGGTCACTATGAATTTGTGGTTATGCCATTTGGCTGACCAATGCTCCTGCAGCTTTTATGGATCTGATGAATAGAATTTTTCATCCGTATTTAGACCAATTCATTGTGGTCTTTATAGATGATATTCTGATTTATCAGCTTCTGAAGAGGAGCATGCTGCTCATTTGAGGTTTACTCTTCAATTATTAAGAGATAATCGGTTGTTTGCTAAATTTAGTAAGTGTGAGTTTTTGTTGAAGGAAATTCAGTTTTTGGGTCATGTCATCTCGACAGATGGAGTGGCAGTTGATCCAAGTAAAGTGGAATCGGTGATGAAGTGGGAAGTGCCTAAGACAATCACTGAGATTAGAAGCTTTTTGGGGTTAGCAGGTTATTATAGGCGCTTCATACAAGCTTTTTCTAAGATTGCGGCACCCATGACTAAATTAACCAGGAAAGGTGTGCCTTTTGTGTGGTCTGGTGAATGTCAGAAAAGCTTTATGGAGTTGAAGAAGAGGCTTACATCAGCACCTATATTGGCATTACCGGCAGAAAGTGGTGGTTTCGTAGTATATGCAGATGCTTCAAGGAAAGGACTTGGCACAGTGCTTATGCAGCATGGCAAAGTGATAGCTTATGCGTCCAGGCAGTTGAAGCCAGCAGAAGAGAATTATCCCACCCATGATTTAGAATTAGCAGCAGTTGTGTTTGCTTTGAAAATGTGGAGGCATTATCTGTATGGCGAGAGATTTGAGATCTTTACAGGTCATAAAATCTTAAAGTATATCTTCTCGCAGAAAGATTTGAATCTCCGTCAGCGTAGGTGGGTGGAGTATTTGAAAGATTATGACTTCAGTTTGGCTTATCATCCGGGTAAGGCCAATGTGGTAGCGGATGCCTTGAGTAGAAAGGCATATATAAGTCAAATGATGATCAAGGAATGGAAATTGTATGAGGAAATAGCGGAGAACTCCTTGTATGTGCCAAGCAGTCAGCGGCGGGCAGTGTTAGCCAGTAGTGCTGTAGAGCCATCCTTGTATTGGCAAATTGTGGAAGCTCAGAAAATAGATGCGAATTTGGCTGAAATTGTGAAAATGGAAGGAGTTACCATTGATGATAATTGTGTGGTTAGGCTCAGAGGCAGGTTGTTTATTCCAGCAGAGAGAGAGGTAAAGCAGAGAGTGTTGGAAAAGGCTCATAAATCCAGGTACACTATCCATCCAGGTAGTACTAAAATGTACCAGGATTTAAAGAAATATTTTTGGTGGCCTCATATGAAAAAGGAAATAGCTGAGTTTGTTTCAAGATGTGCTGTATGTCAGCAAATTAAGGCAGAGCATCAGAAGCCTGGAGGTCTATTGCAACCGTTACCCATCCCACAGTGGAAATGGGATGATATTGCCATGGACTTTGTGGCAGGCTTACCAAGATAGAGTTCCGGGCATAATGGAATATGGGTATTTGTTGATAGATTGACCAAGGTGTGCAGATTAGTGGCAGTAAGTATGTCTTGGACAGTGGACAGATTGGCAAAGATATATGTTGATAGAATTGTTCCATTGCATGGTATTCCGAAGATTATTGTGTCTGACAGAGATCCAAGATTTACTTCTGGTTTTTGGAGAAGTCTGCAAAAAGTAATTGGTACTGAGCTGAGATATAGCTTCGCTTATCATCCCCAGACAGATGGTCAGACAGAAAGGACTATCCAGACAATTGAAGATATGTTGCGAGCTTGTTGTTTAGTGTGGGGAGGTAACTGGGAACATCATTTGGGAATGGTTGAGTTTGTCTATAATAATAGTTATCATACCAGTCTTGGGATGGCACCGTATGAAGCTTTATATGGAAGGCCATGTAGAACCCCATTGAACTGGCATGAAGTGGGAGAAAGGCAGTTAGTGGGTCCTGAATTAATTCAGCAAACCACAGAAATAGTGAAGCTTATTAGGAAAAATTACAGGCAGCTCAAAGCAGGCAAAAGAATTATGCAGATAATCGGAGGAGACCACTTCAGTTTGAAGTGGGAGATTTTGTTTCTTGAGAGTTCTCCAAGTAAAGGTATTATGAGGTTTGGCAAGACTGGAAAGTTGAGCCCAAGATATGTGGGACCTTTCCAGATAATTGAAAGGATGGGGAAACAGCTTATAGGCTGGATTTGCCAACAGATTTTGCGGATGTCCATGATATATTTCATGTTTCTATGTTAAGAAAGTGCATTGAAGATCCAGCTCAAATAATCAGTTACCAAGGTGGTGACCTGAGGCAGGATATGAAAATGCCAGAATATCCAGTGCAGATCACTGATCTAAAGATAAGAAGCTGAGAAATAAAGAAATTGAGCTAGTTAAAGTGCGATGGGAAAATAGGTTGGGTGGTGAGGATACCTGGGAATTAGCCGAGGAGATGGCTAAGGGGTATCCTATCTATTTGAATAAGGTTTTGTATTTCTTTTTAGATGATAGTACTTGTAAAAATGTGCATATTTAAGTTGTTTATGCTTGAATTGTGCTACGAATTTCGAGGTCGAAATTTCTTTTTAGATGATAGTAATGTAACGTCGTATGCTTTTCGGATCCTTATGGATCATGTGTGTAATGGTTGTAGTAGCCCTTGTGAGGCCAGTGTGGTTTGGTCGTGTGGTATGCGTAGGTTTGGTCCTGAAACAAAATAGAACCTGCTGCAGATGAGTAGGGGTTGATGGCCAGGTGTGGTCGTTGACTGGTTTGACGTCCATCGAAGGTGACGTCAACTTATGAACTTAACATCAGACTTTGTGGACGTTTATGGTGGCGGTTTTCTAAGCGACATTAGGGTTGACGCCAACCTGTGCGACCTACAGGATATAGGTCTACTCGAGGGCAGTTCCCTCACTCCATTCTTCCTCTCCCTCGCCCTATTTTCATGCCCTTGTTTCCCCAGTGCTTCTAATGGTTGTAGAAGGCTAATTAGAGGATTGTGGAACGTGAGGTGGTGACGAATTGGGCAAGGAAACGCCGGAGCGAGGTGTAATCTCGTAGGAGCTCGCGGAAGGTCTGGTGCGAATCGGGAGGATTTAGGAAGTTTAAGTGTGTCCTGAGGTAGGGGACGATCCCTTTAGTTCATTCTAATTGCTTTAATGTATTCTGAAAACATGAAACGACGTGATAATCAGTGTTTCTGGGAAGGAAGTGTTCCATGCGGGTTAATGGGTGGTTTGATTAATTTGAGTAGTGAAACATGCTGTTACGGTTTGGTTATAGTGTGTGGATGTTAGAGGAACTATTTCCTCATGTTTTCTCGATGGTTTCAGGACCCAGAATGCCTGTAGAATCGGTTTAGGGTTTCTGCAGGAACTGGAGTTGAGGAGCTTAGCGTCAACATCGATTGATGCCAGGTTCTTCAGCTGGGAACTAGATGACCAGATCCCTTGCCGTCTATATTCCATCGACGGCAGTCGATGTTGCCGCCAACATGTGTTTATTTAAATATTGCCATGCATGGTGTTTATCGATAATAAGCGGTGTGTTGGTACTTGCCGTGCACAGGGTGCACGTGGTTTCTGAGACTAGCGTACTGGGTACACAGTTAGTCAGTTCTTTACGTGTTTACGTGGTGTTCACGTGTGGTGAACTATCAGTGCACGAGGTTTTGTACGAGACTTCACGTGGTTGTGGGTGATGTGCACGTGGTTTTGTGTACGTGACAAGTAGTGCGACGCCTACCGTGGTTACCTCTCCAGTTGGGTGCCCCAGGTTCTCTGTGAGCCAGGCTGTTAGCTCGGGGCTTTGTCCCGGTACTTGTGTTGTACCGTCGAGGTCTGTGTCGTCTGACCTGGACACCCTCACTCCTTTGCTTGAGTTGTACGTCTGGCTGAAGGAAAGACGATAGTGGGACAGTGACTGTTGTACTTGTCTTTTGGTCACTTGTAGCACGCTCGTAGTTGGGGGTACAGACACCAGTAGTCGACACTGGTCCCCAGCTAGTCCTTCTCCAGTGCCTCACTCTAGCGAGCCCAGGCCAGGGTTTCTGGAGGTGCCAGGCATGGGCCTGCGACCGTGTGGTCCGCAGGTGGTGGTGTTTAGTTGGTCTCCACAGTTGCTTGACCTTTTCACGTGGAGCGGCAGTTGGACCTTTCGTCCGTGGCTGCGAGACTGAGAGGTAGGCCTGTGTGTGTTGTTCGAGTCAGTCACTAGTGTCGCGAACCAGTTCACGTGGCTCGAGTGTGGCAGACTCTACTTTAGCTCATACACCTGTTTGGGTTTACCGTTTATTTAATATAGTTGTTTTACATAGTCAGCAAACGGTGAGTATATTTACAGCTTTAATATCTTGCTTAGCTGTTCTATAAACTGTTAGAATAGTTTACTGCTTTTGTACCTGTGTTTTTGGTTTTCTCGGTGTTGGGAGAGTTCCCTACTGAGCCAGTGACTAGCGAGGCTCACCCTTACCCCAACAGGTGAAGGCGAGGAGGACGTTTTTCGACCATCGTCCAGTTCGGAGCTGCATCGTAGCGGTGCAGGGTCAGCACCTTCAGCAGTGTTGTGTAGCTAGTTGGTTACTTTCTTCCAATTGTACCTCGGGGTATGCCCCAGGATCTTGTACTTTCTTTCAGTTTTGTGGAAATATGGCTATGTAAATTTGTGAAATATATATATGGAATGGTGTGTTCCTTTGTGTTTTCACCGACTAGTGTGTAGTATCCCTTGTGAGGCTTCGACCCGTTCGCGGGAGACGGAATCGGGTCAGGCACGTTATCGGTTTAACGGGCTTGGACGGTGTTTCGTCACACAAAGTGTGTGTAAGTGTCATGAAATTGTTGATAGAAAATATCATGTGCATGTATTTTAATCACACATAAATGTTTAATTTATAACAAGTGTAATCTTCTGTGTGTATGACTGTTAAACAAGAGTACAAGCATTGTGGAGAGTCAGAACATCAAAAATTTGGGGTTTTATGCAAAAATGCCAGAATGCGACGAACCCTTGTAAGGGTCGCGATGGGGTTCGGGCAGATCGCGACGGGGTCATGTGAGGGTCGCGACGGTCTCAACAAACTGGGCAGCCATATCGCGACGACCGGCTCTGTCGCGATCAGATCGTGACGGGATGCTCTGTCGTGATGCCCCTGTGAACGCGGCCTATCGGGTCGTCGCATTCACAGGGTCTGTGCTCGAGTCCGACAGGGAACAGACATTACATGGCATTGCGGGCCAGAACTTACCTTATTTGACACATGGTGATTCCAAAAATCATAACTAATGGTACAAGCGATGAAAAATTATGAAATCAATTGCGAATTGTTCTAGACATGCATGGGTACCTGCAGTAAATAGGAATTGGAAAAATAACAGGGTTCCGACATACTTTGGTCATGGTATTCATGAAAAACTTAAACAGTACACAGATGAGATCAACGAATTAATTCGTATGGTAGGATGGATGGAATTAGGTCTTTTAGGGGCAAAAGAAGCCTAGCATCCATCAGTTCTTACAGTAAAAATCTCATGGCATGAGGACGAGTATACATGAAGATATGAATTTAAGAAGAGGGTTCGGGGTCATGAAGTTCACAGAACTTTGAAAATTGAGAACTAAAGATTTGCTCGATGGAAAAATATGAAACCAAAGAGCTTTGGTTCCTGATAGATGAAACATCCTACAGATAAATTTTTATGGTTTATGCTCGTGAGAATGTCTACCTTTGACTTGTTTTGTCTTCTAGGGTTAAGAACTTGAAGAACTCGGGGAAGACTTGAGGATTCCTCCTTCTCCACGAATTCTCCATTCCCTTGGCTTCTTCCCACGTCCAGCAACCCCTTGGCATGAGCTAGGGTCGGCCATGAGGGTTTTAGAGGAGTATTTAAGCATCTCCCCATTCTATTTCCTATTATGACTCTAATTTCTATTTATTCCAAATTTCCTATTTCCCTCTCCCCTTTTTTGGCATGAGATCTCCTAATTGGGTTAGGATGGGAGCTAATTTCATGGCCAACCCATTATGGTAGGTTTAGGAATTCCAATCCAACTCAAACTTCCTTTTTAATGCATTAAATACCCCTTTTATAATTAAGCATTATTTTAGTTACGAATTTAGGGTATTTTCCCATTATTCCCCTTTTAAAAATTCCTATTTTGGCCCACTAAATTCTATTGGGTTAATTTAATAAAGCCCGTCACTTCTTTTCTTTTAATGGGTTTTAGTAAATTCTCTTTCCATTAATTTCCTATTTAATTTGTTTTCTTTTATTTGATTTTCTAATAAATTTAATTAGTTTTCTTTTTATATTATTATGTTTTTATTTTTCGAAAAATCCAAGTTGCTACATTCACACATATAACATGAAACATATATTAATCACTTCTAGATACTCAAATTAATCATGAATAGTAACAAAACCTAATCATGATGCGAATCACATTTTAAACATATTTGGGACTTATTATTAAAACATGGTACTAAAAACTTCATAACTTCATAACTAATTTTACAATAATCAAATCAAAATCAAATTTAACCACGGGGTGAATATGACACATGGAACATGTTTGAAAATTTTCTAATTTTTGGAATAGTAAAACTATTTTTCATAATTGAAGACAAAATAAGATTATTATTCACAAAAACATTAATTATCCATGAACATAAATAAAATGAGATAAAGAAGCCCTAAATCATGCTTAAATTAGTCTAACAAACTAAAGTACGGAGTTCTCCAATTTCCGTAACATGCATACAACATAGAAATTAAATTATCAAGTGTTCACATGCTTTTTCATGTAAACAGAAATTCAAATAAATATCATAATTAACAAAAATTAATCTGGGGTTACCCAAACTCATCATGATGATTAACAGGTCAAGACATAATGAAAGTAATTCAAAAACTATCACAGAATCTCATAAAACCATCACATATGGCAAAACTATAAATTTTTGGACAAGATGAACTTGACATCAACATATGTAGTCGTCAACCTGAATTGATGTCAACATACCTTGTCGTCAAACTCCCAGACTGCACAAAGTGCAGATCAAGGGCAAGAAAACATGGCAAACAACATCAAAATAATTATCTAACAATCTAGAAAAATAGGAAAACCTAAGGCACAAGTCCACGGAGAGAAACCCTAAGTTACTTGCCTCAAGAAAATTCTACAACACGAGAATTTAGTCGATGGAGTCCTCTTTCGCACCCAAAGAGGTATCCTCCAAGCACGATCAAATACTTCGTCTTGAGCATGATCCGGCCATGATCTCGTCATCTAGAGTCTTCCTCTCACGTTGTGGAAGCTCTATCTTCACAACATCTACCTCGAACGAGCGGTAACACGACCGATCTACCCTTGGAATTCCCCTCTCTGTCTCCTCTCTCACAACCCCAACCCAAGAAAGAGAGCAAAAATTCTCTCCCCAAAATGAACCCTCTCTATATATAGAGAGCCAAGGGTCGTGATTGGGGGGTAAGATCCTTGCCCTAACACGACTCTACCTCTTCAAACCTATTCAAAGGAAATCGCTAGTTTCGGAGAGGAAGTCAGATTGGAACACACAAAACTTGACGTCAAACTACGCTGTCGTCAACAGAAATATTGATGACAATCGATATTGTCGCCAGAAATCCAAGAAATATTGACGTCAACACACATTGAAGTCAAAACAAAATAGACGGCAATCGAAATTGCCATCAGAACAAGTTGGAAGAAGGCCCCAAAAAACCCAAAGCAGGTTGACGTCAAGGCCTGTTGACGTCAACCCCACCCTGACGTCATCAAGGTGTGACGTCAACCAAGGCTGACGTCACACACCTTTGACGTCAAGAGCCCCCCTTGCAACAGACCCCTGATTCGGCCGAAACACGTCGTCGGGGTCCCGAACACGACCGAGCGATCTTCTGAAAGCGCGATCCTGTAGAAAACTTGTTAGACCTTACAATATTAAATAATTGATTCCACTTATTGGAAGTCTAACCATGATTTTTACCAATTTTTTCGATGTATTTTACACATGTGATAATGGTGTGTATATTCTAGTTTAATTAATCTTTTTATTTTCAATGTATCTCCTATTTCGATTATCAAAATTCCGGGGTGCTACATATTGGCCCATGATTTCTTTTTATAGGTTGGGTTTTAGAGTGTTCCCAGAGCAAAACACTCTCATTAACTTGTGACTCTGAGGTAGGCACAAGAGACATGGCGTTCAAACCCTGACCATCCCTCATTAGCTGGCAGTTTCTTTTTGGCAGGTGTCCTTCCAAGGATGACATAAGGAAGAAGACCACTAGAGACTGTGCGACCACTAAGAGCTTAGAAATCTTGGGTCCATTACCACTGAAGAATGGACCCTTAATTACTAAAGGGCCATAAACACTGACATTGGAGCATCCTTTTCGCCTAAATGGTCGTTCCATTCTTATTGATTGCATTATAGTCGACTGTTCTAGATAATAGGTCGACTGTAAGTCTATTTAATCATCGCAAAGACTCGTTTCGCATGAAAAGTGTAAGACATGATTCATGGGGCTTGTGCTCGAGATTCATTTTGTCTGGCTTAACAATCTTACATATTAAGACTCGTTTTAAGCTCAAAGACTCGATTTCACTCTACGACTCGTTTTCATGAGACCCATTTGGCTTAGTCCTGGGAATAACTTTGACTTATTTCAATAAATCATTTTTCATAGGACTTATTTCATGAGACTTGATTCTATTCTACACAAGACTTGTTTTGGCCAGCAATT
Source organism: Colocasia esculenta (assembly GCA_014218235.1). NCBI lineage: Eukaryota > Viridiplantae > Streptophyta > Magnoliopsida > Alismatales > Araceae > Colocasia > Colocasia esculenta. Next base: position 137,629,430 of record CM024761.1, read on the forward strand.
GAGACTCATTTCATTGAGACTCATTTTATCGCTAAGAATCATTTTGGCCATATGTGTTTAAGAATCATTTCTAAGACTTTGTGTCGGAAGAATTGTTTTGGGCTTTACTTACGAGACTCGTTTTTGAACTTAGTCCTAGGACTCGTTTTGAGGTTTGTTCCTAAAAAGAAATTCTTTCTCAGGACTCGTTCCCTTTGTTCTTTAAGAATCATTTTTTCAAGACAAATTTTGCCATACTTGTTTAGTTTCTTTTAGACTTGTTTTCTAACGAGACTAGAGACTTGTTTTACAAGACTCGTTTTGGATTGTTTAGGAGACTCGATTTAAAACAATTCTCTATTTCTTGGACCTGATTGTTTTAAGACTTGATTCAGAGTCTGAGCCTCGATTCTATGTGTCTCGAGACTCAATTGGTATGAGATTTGATTTCTATTGATTCTTGAAACTTGCTTTTTCTAAAGAGGTTGGGGACTTGTTTTTTCAAACTCGTTTTCATTTCTATTCCGTTTGACATTTCTTCAATATTTTCGCATGTATTCACAAAGACTTAAATTCATTCAAAAATTAAATAAACCTGAGTTGCTACATTGATATTGGGTACACAGGGCAATTTAAACGACAGGGATATGGATATATTTATTTGATACTTTAGTTAATCTTATTTTGCAGAGGCCACCCACCCACCCACCCTCTCTCTCTCTCTCTCTCTCTCTCTTTCTCTCTCTCTCTCTCGCACGCGCGCACACACACGCACACGCACGATCACATGAAGGTGGGAGGAGAGAGTTTGTCTTCTTCATGGCTCATGTAGATAACGTACTAAACTACAAAATAGTTGTACAGTGTAACATATAAAGATCAATCTAAACCCAAGATTGTTCGTATTGCATGAGTACTATTATGCTAACTTCTCTGTTGTATAAAAAACCGATCTAAAATGATTTTATATCATTTTTATGAATTCAAGGATACAATTAACACTTGGGAAAAAAATAGCCGATACAACATAAAAAAATGGGTCTAACAGGTCTTATTTATTTAAGATCGATTTGATAACTGGTTGCATCCACAGATAGATTACCAGTGAATAACCTATCTTTGATTATCTATTCAAGTTTGAAAGGACTTCACCAGAAGTGAGAGAGCGGGATAAAAATTTCACCTTTCCTTTCAATTTATCCAGACTAAATGGCAGTTTTTTTGGGGGGTAAGTAAAAGACATGTTTGTTAGTTTATTTGAATTATCTAATCGTCATCTTACTTGTGAACCCCGACAAAAGGAATCTCTCTCCATCCAATTACCAAATCGCCCCGAATTATAGCCAAACACTAATTTTTTTATTATTTATACAAGGGAACAAACACATGTCATGTCAAGTTAGCAACCTTCCGTAAAAGGTTATATAATCCAAGGGCATCAGTAAGTGTTGTGGACATAAGAAGTGAAGTAAAGAAGATTACCCAACTTTCTAACGAAGACACACAGGAGAAAAGCAGGTTAATCCCATTATATTATTTTTATTTTTTTGTTCATTGAAATGTTAATCTATTACATCAATCATTCAGTGAGTGTTGAACCTTTTAACATCATCTTTAAAATTTTTCTTAATTTTTTTTATAAATCTAACGTTAATGAGAGTAATTAAACTCATAACCCCTTCTGATTTACGTGGAGGATTATCACTAAGCCATTCTTTAGTATGCATTAATCCCATTTTGTTCTAAAGGTTGAACTCAATAGTAATCAAACAAAAAAAAAGCTACCTACACCAGACAATTTCATGCCTTAAAGAATAGATTTACGCTATCCCCAGCTTTTTTACCAAGGTGGCCCTCGTAACTCACGGTTGCACAAACTCTGGCCACTCCAATTTGGCCGCCACCAACATTACGCGCAGAGTGGACAAGAAACGACGAGTGGCTCTAAAACTCACCCTACCTTGTACACCCATGATTTGCAAGGATATATATATAATCGACTATGATTCAAAGAAAGGTATATCTACAAACAAAAAAAAACAAAACAAAACACCATTGGCGATTGCAAGCGGACAGCATTATCTTTTTTTAAAAAATAATAATATAAAAAAATAAAAAAATCCTCCTCAGATTAGCGCGCCAGTTGGTATGGCACCTGACCTTCATCACCAATTTCTCTTCATCATCACACACACACACACTGACTGACTGACACAGCTGCGATTCGGATTCTTATTGTAAGAAAGCACAATGGAGTCGTTTCTTCAACATAGAACAACAGAGATAGGGAAGATGCACAATGGAGAATATAGGTAACATGTATATTCTGATAGCAAACAAAGATGCACTTAAAACAAGGAAACATACATACATGCAACCGAGGGGAACATGATACGGCCGATGCGATCCCAGCACGAGCTTCATAAAAATCCCATCTCCAATTAGTCGTCGTCAATGCAGTGAACTACGAGGCATCCGAAACGAACCACCTGCATAGAGCATTTGATAGACGGGTTTTATCCTCACGGCCAAGAGCGTGCTCAGGATGGACCCCAACACGCAGACCACCGCCAGAACCTCAAACGTGAGCCTAAAACATTTTGGGCCCAGGCACGTAGCGCCGGAGCCGTACAGCAGACCAACGCCTTGCCTCTCTGCTTCCCGGTCATACACATACCCGGCAAGAAGTCCGGAGAATATAAGTGCCCCGAGAGGATTTCCGAGTATCATAAAGTTATAGATGATGCCGAAGTGCTTCAGTCCAAAGAGCTCAGATGCCGTTGGAATCATGACAGAGAATTGGAAACCATAACATACGCCTAGTACAGCAGTGGACGCGTACAGTGTGGCCTTGAGGCCCCAAGCAAAGAGTCCATGAGACAATGCCATCACAACCTGTGTTGCTGCCATCCATACTGGCCTAGGAAGCATTCTTAACCTGCAAAATCCATATGCTTAGATGAGTTCCAAAATAAAGTTATTATTGTTGGGAGAAAAAGGAACCATTATTGTACCGACAACTATAAATTATCACCTGACAAAATGTTCCGAAATGATGCCACCACATAGGCGTCCAAGAAAGTTGCAAAAGCTGAAGAGGCATAATAAGACAGTTGTGTCATTAACACCTACTGCAATTCCAATTTGTGCCAGATTATTGAGAACAGTGACACCTGAACCAACTCCAAGGAAGTACGCAAAGAAAAGAAGCCAGAAGTCAGCCTTAATAAGAGCTTCACGGAATTCAAAGTCTTCCCCCCTTCTGGGCCGCCTCTTCTTTCTCACAGCTCCCTCACCCTCAGCAAGAAGAATATTCACATCAGAACCATTGTCAACCTCCTGAGAGCTACCAAGATTTGTGGCTGATGAAGACGGAGTCAACAAAGGTTCGGATTTATCCAAATATACTCCAGATGAAAGATTCTCAGATGAACTAGATGGGCCAATGATGCCTCTTTCTTTCCGGGTAGCTGGAAACAGTGTCATCTTTAATGGAATTGCAAGTGGAGCAAGAAGAAAGAGAACCATTATTACAACAAATGCATAGGAAATGGATGCGGGTATTGTGAGCACATCGTCCAATATTGTAGTAGTTAGAAGGTAGACACCTAATGATACACTGGCAATTTGAACGAAGAGAAAATGGCCATGCTCTGTCGCATCATCTTCGGTTGAAGGGATGCAAGGCCTAACTAAATACATCAAAGAAACACTGATAGCCGGAATTCCAATTGCCAACAACAGCAAAAGCTTTATGGATGAATTATGAAGGATTCCTGTATAAATTTCAGTATATACAGCAGCACTAAGACCAATATAACCCTTGAGAATGCCTGCAACAGTGCCTCTACTAAGCGGAAAGTTCCTCATGTTGGTTACTAAAACAGCTGTTCCCAACCATGCGCTGCTATTGGTCCCAATGACAAGTGCAATCCACAACTGCCACACCATGAGATATTTATGTGAGATAAGGCTGCTCATAATTGAAGAGAGTCTTCGCAATGTTAAGTTACAGTGAAGCAAAAGGCACATGCAGAACATGATACCACTATGAACATGGAGCCAGATAAATGAAAAAACAGAGACATAAACATCTCAACCAACGGAAATTTAGGCAGATTTCCTGACAGGGAGTGTCCATTTCCGCCTTCATATGGCACAGCAATGCTGTGAAAAAGTGTCCAAAAGGAAGTGTCTCAGCTAATGGTTTGAAGTGGACCACTCTCTATAGTCTTCATTAACATTCAATCCTTTACCCTCCAATGTAAGAATACTATATTTTAGTAGACATATGGAACATTCCAGAGTTACTATGAATAAAATTTGGGCTTTTTTCATATATACCCTTACTAAAAGATTAACTGCATAAAATCCTTCCTACATTTGCATTTGCATACTTATCCCTCTTATGGAAACATACCCTCAGAGACCCTGCCACAAACTCATATGACGGAAGTCAAGAATATACTTGAAATATTCCTTCACTGCCACTTTTAGCAGGGGTATATATGCAAAAGTGGAAGGAATATTCCAAGAATATTCTTGTCTTCTGTCACAGCAGGTTACATCGGGGTCTCTGAGGGCATTTTGTACCAATAAGAGGAGCATACATGCAAATACAAATCTAGGAAGGACTTCGTAATTAATCATTTAACAATGGTATGCAACTATGCATGCAAAATAACCCATAAAATTTTTAAACTAGTACCCAAGTTCTAAGATAAAAGAAGATACAAAATGAGATTTTTCTTTTTGGTTCAACTAACAACATGCCCCGCCTCCCCCATACCCCCTTCCCCATATCTATGTTGTGAACAAAAGGAAAATCTTTAGTTCCCTAATCCATGCTAGACCAGATATAGATATTTGCGACTTTCTCGAAGATGTAAAGTAGCAGTCCATTGTCAGTATCTACTAAGTTACAAAGAACAAGAGGATAAATTACATTGGCTACAATAGTAAGCTTCACCGTGTAAATCTACACAAATTATTGAGAAAACAAACGGGAGAAAAAAACAACAAGAAGCTTGGAAAATATGGATCACCAAGAAAGCATTCTCCTATGTCAGGTACCACAAATCTTCCTTACATGGAGACAGCCACCTTAGAATCTATTTTCTGTTTCAAAATGTGCTACCTTGTATTATCAAGTTTATAGATAATAAATAGATGTAATACAACAGGCAAAGGAAGGAAAACTTCCTCTCTTGCTCAAAATTGAAACATTGCGATAAAATGATGTGCCCAAATACAAGATCACCAAAAGCAGGAAGGAAAACTCACTTAAGGGAAAGGCACAATGACTGATACGAACCCTGTGAAAGGAATAGGTTCCGGAATAGACATCAGCCTGCAACAACCTATACTCTTGAAAACATTTAGCTCGAACAAGAAGTAAAATGGCAAATACAAAATTGCATCATTGACTTCTACGCCGAAGGCTCCATGCTCAAGAAATCCAAAGACATCTGAGCCTGCCACCTTTGCCACTAAGATTAAGTCCATTTTGCCCGCCAGAATGAATATTTCATCTTTGTTCCAGGATCAAATGAAATCTCCTTGATTGGTGTCATGAACTTCAAAATCTTGAATTCCAGAAAGATGCCCTCAGGTTAACCATCCTTTCCCTTTAGTTTTAGTAAGACAGGGAGAGATGGCATGGCAGTTAGAGAGCCACAAGGAACAAATGGGCTTGTTTTTCCCAGATCTACTTCTTCCAGAAGATGAGTCACCTACGTAACAACCCCCCCCCCTCTCCTGCTTTTATCTTGCCCAATGGTTTCACTTCTCTAGAAGATCCTGGAATGCTATGGTCTGTGGAATAGGCTTGGCCTGGTTCAACAGATGCTCTAACTTCTGCCATAGATGAACTTTCTTTCCATTGCATATGACCTTTTCTCCTTCAACATAACTCATAACTTCTTTTATTGATCCGTTTCTTCTCCAGGGGAGCTCAAGACATCTCATTACAAGGCTTCTGTGTCTGTGAAGTATCAGGTCAATTGAGATCCATCCAACGTGCTGCATTTGCACATTGAGAATACTCATTTTTCAAGTGAATGTCAAGTATCCATCATTCCCAAGCATTTAATACAATAAAAAAAGAATGTTTTAACTTGCAACTCTTACAAGAATCTATATACACCAGCTATGACTTTACGCCAGCTGTGCTGCATATGCGGGGAAGCTAGTGAGAAGAACCTTGATACCAACCAAATCCCTCCGGGCAGTGTGGATCTATCCACTTCCAAACCAATTTCTTGAGAACCTTCACCAGCAACCACAGTAAGGTGAAAAGGGAAATATCATGGAAAAGAGGTGAAGAGGGCCGATCTCGAATCGGGTTGCAGACCATCGGATGATCTTGGGATTAGGGAAACTGCAAGCACCCTTCTCTCACTAGGTGTGAATTTGCAGAGAAAACAAAGGATCAAGGGTCTTGGAATGGGAGTCCCAAAGAAAACCCTCTAATGCCTAAACCAGTAGGGGCAAGAGCTCAAAAGCATGAGGGTGAGAGAGTTCAAGATTGTTCTTCACCTGTTTTGGTGTTCAGAGAGTGTCTGTACCTTTTTTGGAGGAATCCTCAGAGATTATAAAGATTTTAGCTTCCCTCAATGGTTCCATAAGATTCAGTGGGTGATACGGTTGGATCGTGGGACGCAACTCCCGAAGGAATGACCATTAAGGAGTCTAAGGTCCGTTTCGAAATTTATGAGTAATGATTACAAATAATCATGTACAGACTCTTATCTCTATTTTGATCCTCTCATGTCCTTTGAGATAACCGTCCTCTTAATGGGGTCTGCCCACCACGTCATTGGATAGGAGCCTTGGCTGACATGATCTCCCTTTGGCCGTCCTAATATCCCCCATGATTGACCTCCCATGCTTGCCGAGCTAAAGGTCCCCATGATCAGGAGCCACCGAGTTAAGGGCTTGCTCGAGGTAGGTTGGATCTCCAAGTTATGGTCTAACTGATATAAAGGTGTGACCCGATGCCAAATTTACTTACTATTTTAGCGTGTTCTAAAGATATTGCTTTAGGAGGAAAGCAACTATCCACTTACTTTGGATATCTCCTCAAAGCCTCCAATCAAGCTAGGGGGTTCTTCCACGTGGGTGGAAATATAGGCTGGGTTGCACTTCTTAGGCCGTGCCTAAGATTTGGGCTATCATTAGGTGGGCCATAGTGTAATTATTAAGCTGTCACCTATTAGACTAAGGGTCTGTTTGATAACACTTATTGAATCTCTAATATCTAAAAAGATCAGATATTGGAGAATCAAATTGTTTGATAAAATATCTTAATTAATGTCTAAAAGTATCTCTATTATCTTAAATTATCTCTTAAAAAAAAAGTGATGGTTAAGTCACTTTTTTTCTTTCAGATCCCTTCATTGAGCTGCCAGCCCTCTCTTCCTCTCCTATCACGCACAGCCAACCCCTGGAGATCTGTGGCGGCACCCAATCCAACGCGGATGGCAAGCTCCTGGAGGTTGGAGTCTTCGACCTGCACTGCTCCTTCCCCACCCCAGGCGGCCCCTGGTCTGGCTGCATCTGTCCCGCACCGGCTGCTGCACCGAGTTGGACTGGATGCCGCCACAGACTGTACAACCTAATGGAGGCGAAGGTGACCCAGGCGACGGTGGCAGCCATTAGGGATTCCGACAATAACAGCATGCAGCACCTCTAGGATTCAGTGGCACAGTGGGCGCATTCGACGCAGGGGCTCCAAAACTACTGGCTTCGCACCACCGGGCAGGAGAGGCCTCATGGAAGAGACCATCCACCTCCTCCGCCTCTGCGAGCTGAGCCGCATCCGTGATGCCCTCGCCGCTTTCTACGCCCCCAAGTCCACCGCCCTGCCCCACGCCTCCATCTATGCCGTCCTCTTCCACGCCTGCGCCAGCCATGGACTCCTCGCCAAAGGCCAGGCCCTGCACCGCCATATGCTCTCCTCCGCCCCCTCCGGCAGCCCCACACCCAGCCTCTTCGTGCCCAACCACCTCGTCAACATGTACTGCAAGTACGGTCGCCTGGGCGTCGCGCGCCAGCTGTTCGACGCAATGCCTCGGCGGAACCTGGTCTGATGGACATCCCTCCTCACTGGCTGTAGCCAGCACGGAAGGCACGGTGACTGATTCCGCCTCTTCTCTGCCATGCTCTCCCACCACCTACGGAACGAGTTCTCCCTTGGTAGCACACTCAATTCTTGCCCGGCGTCCAAGAGGGGATGGAGGTGTCAAATAATATATGAATTTAAGTTGGTTATCAAATAACACTTAATACAAGTCTAATATATGTAAAGTACTTATCAAATTATAAATTTAGATAATAGATAAAAAATAAGATTTAAAATATTTAAAATAAGTGTTATCAAATGGGCCTTACAATTTGAGTCAGATAATCGAGATTTCCCCTCTCTAAGAGATTTATTTTTCAAATCCCCTACCAAGAACATTCAGAACGTGAGCATCCATCCAAAACGACAGACAGACACACACACACACACACACACACACAGAGGGAGGGAAATGGGGGAGGGAGAGAGAGAAAATTCATTCTGTATCCAGAAAAGATAGCAAATAAGTAAGGAACGAAGGTGCTCACTAGCCAGTAAGGCATGTTGGTAATGGTCTGGCTGACAGAAAGCCAGACGACGCCAAAACCGAGGAAGCCGCAGAGGGCTCCCACGGAAAGCACAGCCCACGGGGGCAGCCTGTTGGAGGCGATCCCGGGGAGGGTGCCCAAGTTCTCGCCGATGTCGTTGGCGACTCCGAGGATGGTGAGTTGCTGCTGGTTGAACCCCAGCACCGACTTGAGGGAGTGGGAGTAGAGAGGGAAGGCGAAGGCGCTCCCGGCAGCCACCTGCACCCAAGCGGCCGCCCCCAGCCCCACCCACGGGGGTCGGCTTCCGGCCTTCACCGACAACGGCATCGCGCTCCTCTCTCTCTCTCTCACCGGCGTCGCTTCTTCTCGCTCCTCTTCCCGCGCCCCTCCCAACAGCTATTATTATTAGGAAATATCTCAGCTCTTCCTCGCTAATCGGGAGATGTAAGTGAGGTGGGAGGGATGTGGGAGCAACGACTGGATCACTAATAAATAGGGAGACGGCGACGGGTGTTCTCTTTATGTCTTCCGTAACATAATAACATTTACCCGGCATCACTCGCTCATAGGGGAAAGAGTACATGAAAGATGGTTCCGGCATCACTCGTTCTTAGAGAACGGAGTACATGAACCATGATTTCCTTCCCTCTACAGGCGGCTGTGGTAAACCACTAACCCCCGAGTTTGGAGTGTAAATATATAATTAGTATTTAATTGAATTTGGTATAGTGGATAAATTAATTACAAAATATCTTTGTTGAGAAAATTTTATTGCATTGACATAAGTGCAGCAAAGCCACGTTTTAATGCACTTCCTGCACCCCAATCATCCACCTCAACTGGGATAGTGGATCGCGCCACATCGACTTCATCTCAACCACGCTAACACTTCGTCTCCCTCGTAGAAAGCACTTCGAGTTCTGAGGTCGCCTTACTCCACTGATGCAAGATGATGGCAAATGTCATGATATCTAATCAAATCAATATTTGAATTTATAAATAATTTAATCTCCAAAATATCTTCTCTCTCCCCATGAACTCTCTCACCTAAGTCTTTCTCATTTCTATGTTGGGACGCAGTTATAAGAAAGGAAAGCACTACCTTTGAGGAGGAAGACCATCACGAGTGACGATACAACATTGTTGTGGCAGTCCTCGTTGTCTGGGCCCTATAAAGATCCGTAACCAACTCTGCCAACTCATGAATCACGAAGTCTCAAAAAAGTATTCATCACATGTGTCGAGTAAGAAATGCACAAAAGAAGTAGAAGTACTCGCATTGATATAAATATGTATATCAAATTACATTGTTTCATATACAACGAAACAAAAGAAAAGTACACTAGTCAGGGGCATAGCATGGGGCATCTAAAACTCACAAACTGTGGGTAGAAAGGGGTCCCGCCCACTACTGCGGAGGTGTGGTCGAGGGCTGGAAACTCACCTGCTCACTATCACATGAAAAGGAGTAGGGGTGTGAGTCTCAAAATCACTCGCTCGGTAGGGAAGCTCTCCAAAACATACGATAAACCATAATAATCATGATAACAATTAACCATATTGAATTAAAGTAAATAATATAATTGAGCAGAAAATAAACAGACCATCGCATGTTACCATCAACCATGCTAAAACCACAAGTAAGCTAGCACGACACTACACTTGGGGAACAGTAAATGGCCCGCAAAGTCAGAACCTGACCCGGATATGAGCACATAGGCAACCTCCTAGTCTTGCAATAAAAAACACATTCTAATTGCCGCTCCCATGCCTAACTATCTGCTAACCGAAGAGGTTGTGGGGTAACACACCAACTCTAACTTAGGACTAGCTAGAGCTCAGCACATTTTCTGGTGTCCAATCTCCCAACCATAAGTGCACTCGAACCACACAGGCCGCCCAACAGTTGTCTTTCCCCTGCCTAGGATGGGGAACTAAAAGGGGAGTCTGAGAAGACCACAAGACCCCATTAGTGCACAAAACACCGGGACTAAACCCCTTCAGCACACGAAGTGCAAGGCACACATAATAGCCATGGCTCCCGACTGTAGGTAACAGGTAAGTAACTAAACGACAACTGTAACACCCTCCTCCGACCGCACACACACATATACATATCACATACCTCTTGATCGGAAGAGGGGTTACACTAACAAACTTCGTTATGGGCTGACAAATATGTGTAGTGTCCAAGACTAGCAAACCATTCTACAAAGGTATCTTTGGAAAATTATACCTCAACAAAAGTAACTTAGTATCAACACCCATTATTACATAAAGCCAAACTTTCTCTTCTAGACCTTTAATAGTACAACAAAATCTCTAAAGAGTCACTAAAACTATGCTCTTCTACTTCTTCTTCTTCATCACAGTAGAGTTGTGAATAATCTGTAGCTGAGATTGCACTCTCCTTCAATCTAAAAGGGGGGAGGAAACAAAGGCATGAGTCGGAGGACTCAGTAGGTGAAAGTAAGCGTAAAGATAGGAGTTTCAATTGCAGAGCTAAGTGAGTATTCAGAAAGTGCATATATGGATCAAACATATTTGCTCATGAACTTCATACTTACATAAACATATAGCCCAAGTTGGTTTCATAAGGGGCTCAAACGAATATCAGAACAAAAGTCATATTTATCTTTCAAAATTCAGATCATAACTTGATTCAGAACAAATTCGACAGATATCATACAGATCTCAAGAGGTTACTATATAAACATAAATACATCTCAGTGCCTAGGCGATTCCAACACCTTGGATCTTGTTCATTGCGCAAGAACATGGTTTTACCCACCATCGTCAGCCCATTGACTTGATTTACCTATAAACTGTCGCCCACAGCTGATCATAAGTGACTGGTGCTACCACAAGTGATCCTAATCCCTCTTTGAAGAGAGCACTGTCTTCAGATCATAAAATTATATTTCATGAGCACAATAGGGATAGAAATTCTAAAAGATAGTTTAATGATTGAGTAATCAAATCGTCTTGGTCATAAAGTAGTTTAGAGTCCAAGAAAATGAGATAAACAACTTGCGAGGTCAATAGCATAGTGAGTCTTCAAAAGATGGAACAAGAATTGGTGCTGGGAGCACCACAGGACAGTGCCTATCGACAGCTAGAAGGTGTCGTCGACGGGTACTAATTTTTCAAAAGTTTTGAGTTCTGGAACCAGGGTGCCTACGACAGGTGAATCTTGTTTGTCGATAGCCACAGAACACTCCTCCTTGAATGGTTAAAACTGACTAGTGACATGAATTATAACCAAAGATTTGAACAACATGAGAGGGAAAGGATAATTTCATACTTCTAATGATCTCACTGAACACAAGTTAAAGATGATACAAATCAAAGATTATTCTTAAGGCCTTTAATTAGAGGAGAACAAAAGAAATAAGAACTCTACAAATCTTGGGACAAATAGAAAACATGAGTTCCTACGGATGATACAACTACAAACATGGAAATAAGAACTGGAGGGAATCGAAGGAGGGAACCTACAAAACCTGGAAAATAGGAACTGAAGTTGTGCACAGTGAAGAGCATAACTATAAAACAAGGAATGGAAGAAGAATCGCAGGGGAACCTACTTGACTTGAAAGGGAAATGAAGATTCTTTCTAGTAATCACATGGTTAAAGGTAGTTAGGGAGTCAATCAAAAGTCTGGAGTTACAATCACGTATACAGAAGATTACACATCAAACCAAGATTGGTTGACAAGCTCAAGGGCAATATATATGAGACTATAATCCTTCTAACAAAAGTAAAGAATAGAGGTATGAAGAGACGATAGGAACCTACATGACTTCAAGATCAACGAAATCCTTCCTTCTCCAAATAAGAGTATCCTTTGTCGACTAGGAAGACAATGGTAGCTGCAGCAGGGATGATAGCTACAACAACTACAACAACAACGGCAGCCCAGTAACAATATGGTAGGGTAGGAGGGGATAGCTTTGGCAACAACAGGAGCAAGAGTAGTCGAAGCAGCAGCTCCAGTAGCAACGACAGAAATAATAAGAGGAGGAATAGGAGCAAGTGCAAGTAGGAGCAGCAAGAGTAGAGGTAGAAAAATCCCCACGAAGGGTCGAAGGAGAGATTTATAACCCTCAGCTTCTCAGGTATGTATGACACGTCGGTTGTACAGGTGTGGAGGTAAAAACCTCTTTAACTCACCCGAAGCCACCTAGTACATGCAAGGCCATAAAGCTTACACGTAGGGTTTAAACGTGTAAGAGCTTACGTAGCCTCTAATACGTAAGCTATTATTACTCAGAAAAATGGTTATCGTAATTGAGTAATAAATCGGTTGACCTTTGTCCTTATATTTTTATAACCAAATGATGTCCATTCAAGTTGAGATTTCAACCATAGACTAATAGGAAGGTTTTACAAATTATGGTGATTTTAGTTAATTTTTAGAATTTATTTTTCACTGGGTGAAAAATCACCCGGAAAATAGTTGTGTCAGCTTAATCTCAAAATCGTGCGTCAAAAAGTCTAGATATTTACATATTTGATATCACCACATTTTTAAGAATTATGGTGTTCTTAGATTTTATTTTTGTTGCAGAATTCTGGTGTCGCCCTATCGGAGTGTGCACCTCTAAGTACGGTACTAGAATAACATTTACTAATATAAATTAATCCTAAATTAGAGTTAATTACATCTCATGACAGTGGTTATATTTAACAATCTAATTATTCATAGTTTTCAGTAAATAGAATTTCGGAGTGTTACAACTCTCCCCCACTAAAAGAGTTTGGTCCTCCAAACTCCATGACTAATTTGGATGGATTACAAAGATTAAGTTTTCAACCTTTTAAATTTTATTTATTCCAGATTAGTTACCAATCTTGTTATGTCTTTATGTCATATAATGTATACACCCTTTATATCATTTGTTATCATGACATCGTCAGTTGATGGGGATCTAAATATTAGTATTTCTGGTTATCAAAGAGCCATGTTGTGACCATAGGTTTAATTAAATGCAAGCTTCACTATATTCTTTATTTCTGATAATAGGGTATTATGTACTGAGCAGATCCTTGTTAATAGCATATTATACTTAAAGTCCCCCCACTAAGGAATAACCTTATTCTTTAGAGAGTTATATGAATACATATTCCCTTGGAAATGGGTAATAAGGCATGACGAGAATGATGAGTACTGAGAATATGATGATAATCAACCAAGATTTTATTTATCTCATAAAGTTCTAGTAGAGAATTCCATAATTCAACCTTACCAAATTACATGGGTTGACAAAATTTACTAAGCTTTGACATGCTATAACAACTAAACTCAAGTGTTTCTCACTATATTCTAGTCCTATTGATTTATACATAAAAATTACTTCTAATAACTTCAGTCTATTCTCCTTATGGCTTAAGGTCTTCCTGAACTTTTGTCATTGTTTTGAGAGTGTACAAGACATTCTAAGATTCGGTGCTTTAGACTTCCGCACTTCCAATATGCTCTTAGTCTTTGCCAACAGTCTTTTTTGACATGGCCCGGTTTGTGACAATATGCACAACTTCCTCAGGTTGTGCTTGACATTCTCTTGCTTATTGGTCTTCTTGATCTTTTTGCTCTTCTTATTCTGCTTCACTATCTTTTTATCAGTGTTTCTCTTTTATTGGAGGGAACTGTCCTTTTCCGTATAGATATTGTAATACTCACTATTTCTTGGAGATTTGTACTTCTCAAATTTTAATACAGTTTCATTTTCCTTTGATTACCAACTGGAACTACTCGCTCCAAGGACTGAGCAAAGTTGTTCATTGCATCTATCTCCAACGTGTTTCTTCTCCTATCACGCTGGCTGAGCAAACTAATTTAAATTTGGTTAATCAATAATGTAATTTAAATCTCAACTTTTCTAATTCATACTATTAATACAATTGTTATTGTGTGCACCTAGTTACTTGATACATTAACCTCCATGATTAAATAATTCATCTTAGTGGTATAATAATTTAAAATCCAAGAAAATGGGAAAGTCAACGAAAGAATACATCACGAGGACAGTCATGAAATCTATATGATCGATTGAACCATTCATTACTAATTCTTATTAGAGTTGGAGATAATAATATATCAAGTAAAAGTCATATTAATGTAAAATAAGGGATAAGTAGGTTTGACTTTTCCTTCAGTAGGTGGGCTCCCTTGGAGAAGTCATATGTGTGTTTATCATTTTTCATCGGACCTTGGATTCTTAGCATTCTACTAGATTTATTTGAATTATGAGACTTTTAGGTAGGCCAAAATGTGAGAAATTAGAAAGACGCTATTTTGATGGAATCACCAAAATCGTGTTTTTCTTCTTCGGTGGGAGAGTTGACTTTTTATTGGTAAGAGATATGATTTTTCTGATATTTATATTGGATTCAAATGGGGGGTACTTCCTTATTTACATTCCATATCATTTAAGTAAATCATTAATAAGGTATGAGTTTCAGTCTTACATGGTTCCTGCTGACACTTCTGATTGAACCAACTGACACTTTGACTGAAGAAGAAGGATCAGTTCATCACAGACTGATGTATGTCAACAGCCATAAGATGGTTGTCGACGGCTACTGTCCTCCCAGAACCAGTTTCTGGGGTCTAAACACTATCTGTCGACAGACCAGAGTCGACTGTTGACAGATGAGGAACATCTGTCGACAGGTGAAAGCCATTTGTCGACAGCTATGCTGGTTTTACATTGACTGGGTTCTAGAAGCAGGGTACTTGTCGAC
This sequence comes from Colocasia esculenta, assembly GCA_014218235.1. Lineage (NCBI taxonomy): Eukaryota > Viridiplantae > Streptophyta > Magnoliopsida > Alismatales > Araceae > Colocasia > Colocasia esculenta. Next base: position 137,644,767 of record CM024761.1, read on the forward strand.
AGCTGGGTTCTGTCTGTTGACAGATATATGTTGATCTTCCAGAAATGGTTTAATCATCAACTTAGGAGACTCTTCTAAGAGTTCCTATCATTCCATGAAGAATTAAACAACATCTAGTGGATCTTATATACAATCTTGACACATCTTTCATGGAGAAAAGGATAGAATAAAGAGGAAATCTTTACAACATGGTAGCATAGGAAAACCTATGCTAAGAAGGTCCTGTTGATATAACTTCTTTTAAGAAAGTCTTCTTTGCATCTAGTGAAAAGTCTACATCAAGTGCACATAAACATCAACCTAGGCATGGGCATAAACTAAATGAAATATAATCACAATGGATAAGAAAGACATTTCTATTGGTTTTTACTGAACACAAGTCAAGGTAAGATCATGATAGACACTTAAACTCAAGGTTCTAACCGAAGAAGGAGATAAGAAAGGGGAAATCCTACCTCTAGATATTTATTTCATACTCAATACAATCTATGTCCAACTTTACTTATCTAGCTTAACCTCAGGCTTTCTACCCATCCTCATAGGTCACTATAGGATGTTGAAGACCAATAACTCTATAGTATTTGGATTCTCAACCGATTTGGTCTCATACCACCTCTGTAACACCCTCCTTCGACTGCACACACACATATACATATCACATAGCTCTTGATCGGAAGAGGGGTTACACTAACAAACTTCGTTATGGGCTGACAAATCTGTGTAGTGTTTAAGACTAGCAAACCATTCCACAAAGGCATCTTTGGAAATATTATACCTCAACAAAGCAACTTAGTATCAACACCCATTATTTACATAAAGCCAAACTTTCTCTTCTAGACCTTTAATAGTACAACAAAATCTCTAAAGAGTCACTAAAACTATGCTCTTCTACTTCTTCTTCTTCATCACCAGTAGAGTTGTGAATAATCTGTAGCAGAGATTGCACTCCCTTCAATCTAAAAGGGGGTGGAGGAAACAAAGGCATGAGTCGAGGACTCAGTAGGTGAAAGTAAGCGTAAGATAAGAGTTTCAATTGTAGAGCTAAGTGAGTATTCAGAAAGTGCATATATGGATCAAACATATTTGCTCATGAACTTCATACTTAACATAAATATATAGCCCAAGTTGGTTTCATAACGGGCTCAAACGAATCTTAGAACAAATGTCACGCCCCGAATATTTAGCAGCGGAATAATACCGGGGGACGTGAACGATACAAACCGGCGTATCACAGTTGAATAGTGCAGAGTCACATTCAGATATAACAACATATTCAAGACTATAATATGGTCACCAATAGTATACTTTAATTCATTTCATTCAACTAGATACAACCTCACATAAGAAGAATTAACCAAAGGGTCTATTATTCAAATAACTTCCAGAAAAGTTTCACTATTACATAGACTACTCAATTTCTATTTCTAAATGTCATCTATACTAGGACGGGGGCTTGTCACTCTTGCCCAGTCCCATCCGACTCCACGTGTTCTTCATCACTACCTGAAAAAGGGCAGGATGATAGGGGTGAGCGAACTAGCTCAGTAGGATTTACATCTCAATATTGTGCGGGCACTAATATACATGATTAGCATTTTAATAGGCAGATATGCACATGAATAGGATGACAATGCATGCTTTCTAACAAGTTGAGTAGCAAGGTAGAACGGATGTCATGTCAGATCAAATGTCGAGTTCCATATACAATGGATAGATAATTCAAGAATAAAATCATGTCAGAAGAGATTGGCCATATTCAAGCAGAGTTCATGTGTTCACAAGAACAAACGTTTCATATCATGTCAAGTCAAACTTATCAAGTCAAACAGGAGGCACATATTCACAATCTTGCATGTCAAGTGTGCTATGCCAAGCACCAAGAGTCCATACTCCCTCGGTTAACAAGTACGTTGGGGCGCTCCTCCCAGGACCGGACAGGGCCCTATTGCACAGGCATTGTATCAAGTTTTGGACCGGAGTCCCCGATGTGCCGAACAAACATATTATTATGGCCACAGAGTTTCAATGACAAGCTCATAGTAAAAAGAAACTTGATCACTCATAGAGTCAAGGAAATGACAAACAGCTCAAAAGAACAAGGCAGGATAACATCGTATCTTAATTTCATAATTCATTAATGTCTTGACAAGAGGTGTTTCTAAAGACAGATCATATGTAGAACATGTACTTTCCTAACATGTAGCATATGACAATAATCATTTAAACACCGGAAAACATGTAACCATGAAACTCATTGCAAATCAACATTAACACTACTAATATGTCCGTACTAGTCATGTATTCATCCCCACATTCATATCATGTTATTATCTTATCAATTGACAATAAGCAAGATCACAAGATAATCCAAGGATCATAAGAACAATCAAAATTTACACATTAGAATCATATTCATATCATTACCATTTCCTTTAATGGTTTGATTTATTTAAGTCCATGCATACCATATAACATCATGTACATGCTTGAAGTCATCATGAAATGATTAGACCCAAATTATACAAAAATCTTGTAAGGGTAGTGTCGACACTAGATCAGGTGGTGTCGACCCAGGCTTCAAACCCAAGACAAAAACAGGCAAAACTGGTCAGGTAGTGTCGACACTAGTTCAGATAGTGCCGACACAGTGCCTCAAATACAAGGCAAAAAGGTCAAGTCAGGTGTCGACACGAGTCCAGGTAGTGTCGACACAGTGCTTCAAATGCAAGACAAAACAGTCAAGTAGTGTCGACACGAGTCCAGGTAGTGTCGACACTAGAGACAGCTTACAGAAAACCTTCTGGTCAATATGGGACAGTGTGTCGACACCAGCACAGGTGGTGTCGACACTAGATCAGCTTCCCAGAACTTTCTGGGTCAAACTGGGACAGTGTGTCGACACTAGATGAGGTAGTGTCGACACTAGAGGCTTTCCCAAAACACCATCTGGGCTGTTTTGGGACAGCAGGTCGACACTAGCCCAGCAGTGTCGACACTAGTGGCCCTTCCAGGACAAAACATGTGGTCATGTGGAACCCGATGACACATCTCATGCAGCGATTCACTTACGACTCTTATAACTCTTTAACGAATGACATTTAGACAAAACGTTCAACATGAAAGATGAAGAGGACAACTAGTAGAAGAACTTTTATGTTGAGGGATTGATCTAATTCGGTTCGAATCCCAAGAAAACATATGAAGAACAGAAGTCAAGTGTAGCCCGAAATTGCAGTATCATGCAGAGACTCTCTTATCATGCTCCTAACTCTCTAACGAAGGATTTTTGGATAAACCATCCAACATAGAAGATGATCGTGACTTCAATTGGAAGAACTTTCATGAAGAAAGTTTAGTCAAATTGGTCTTGAATCATGTGCAAAATATGGCAAACGAGAAAAGCCCTAATTGTACAAGACTTCGGGAAAATCACCAATACACGATGAATACTCCATGAAAATTGGGCAAATCAAGTGCAAATGATCCTAGACTCAAAGAACTACATGTTGGCATTGGTTTTCTTTAATCTTGGCCCGAGAACACCTACCTTTATGAAGATCTAAAACCTGTTGATGTTCTGGACATAACAGAGGATGCAGGGGATGAAGCTTCGGATTCCCAGCCTTTCTCCTGTTCCTCAGAAGTTCTTGCTTGCTTCAAACGACTCCAACTTCGTTGTTAAACCTTCTCCAATAGTTTAGGGACGAGTTCTTATAGTTTTAGGATGTTGTTAGAGTCCTAATGATGCTAGGAAAGGGCTACGAGCTCTATTTCCTAGTTTCCAAAAAATCTGGGATTCCCTTACCCAAAAGAGGTAGCAAGGGTTTAGGAAACCTCTAATTGAGATTGAGTTCGGTTTTGGCTTACCTTACATGACTACTCATCTATAATATGACTCTAAATTACCCTCCCTAATTACTGCATAATTACATACACGAATTTCTGGGCAATTTTCTGTCCTAGTTTGTTCATATCCTTGGGCCAAATATGCTCTATTGGCCCAATCTTATTAATAGGTCATTAACACATGGTATTGGAAGTCTCTCTAATACGTTATTTATTTATCCCTCTATCTTTCTAAAATTTTAAATTTGCTAATTTCCGAGGTGTTACAACAAAAGCTATATTTATCTTTCAAAATTCAGATCATAACTTGATTTCAGAACAAATTCGACAGGCATCATACAGCTCTCAAGAGGTTACTATATAGACGTAAATACATCCTCAGTGCCTAGGCGATTCCAACACCTTGGATCTTGTTCATTGCGCAAGAACAGGGTTTATTACCTACCATCGTCAGTCCATTGACTTGGATTTACCTACAAACTGTCGCCCCAACTGATCACAAGTGACTGGTGCTACCATAAGTGATCCTAATCCCTCTTTGAAGAGAGCACTGTCTTCAGATCATAAGTTATATTTCATGAGCACAATATGGATAGAAATTCCAAAAGATAGTTTAATGATTGAGTAATCAAATCGTCTTGGTCATAAAGTAGTTTAGAGTCTAAGAAAATGAGATAAACAACTTGCGAGGTCAATAGCATAGTGAGTCTTCAAAAGATGGAACAAGAATTGGTGCTGGGAGCACCACAGGACAGTGCCTGTCGACAGCTAGAAGGTGTCTGTCGACGGGTACTAATTTTTCAAAAGTTTTGAGTTCTGGAACAAGGGTGCCTATCGACAGGTGAATCTTGTTTGTCGATAGCCACAGAACACTCCTCCTTGAATGGTTAAAACTGACTAGTGACATGAATTATAACCAAAGATTTGAACAACATGAGAGGGAAAGGATAATTTCATACTCTAATGATCTCACTGAACACAAGTTAAAGATGATACCAAATCAAAGATTATTCTTAAGGCCTTTAATTAGAGGAGAAACAAAAGAAATAAGAACTCTACAAATCTTGGGACAAATAGGAAATATGAGTTCCTACGGATGATACAACTACAAACATGGAAATAAGAACGAGAGGGAATCGAAGGAGGGAACCTACAAAACATGGAACAAATAGGAACATAAGTTGTGCAAGTGAAGAGCATAACTATAAAACAAGGAATGGAAGAAGAATCATAGGGGAACCTACTTGACTTGAAAGGGAAATGAAGATTCTTCTTAGTAATCAGATGGTTCCAAAGATAGTTAGGGAGTCAATCAAAAGTCTGGAGTTACAATCGCGTATACAGGAGATGTACACATCAAACCAAGATTGGTTGACAAGCTTAAGGGCAACATATATGAGACTATAATCCTTCTAACAAAAGTAAAAAATAGAGATATGAAGAGAGGATAGGAACCTACATGACTTCAAGATCAACGAATCCTTCCTTCTCCAAATAAGAGTATCCTTCGTCTGACTAGGAAGACAATGGTAGCTGCAGCAAGGATGATAGCTACAGCAGCTACAGCAACAACGGCAGCCTAGTAACAATATGGCAGGGTAGGAGGAGATAGCTTTGGCAGCAACATGAGTAAGAGTAGTCGAAGCAGCAACTCTAGTAGCAATGGCAGAAACAACAAGAAGGGAGGAATAGGTGCAAGTGCAAGTAGGAGCAGCAAGAGTAGAGGTAAAAATCCCCACGAAGAGTCGAAGGAGAGATTTATAACCCTCAGCTTCTCAGTATGTACGACACGTCGGTTGTACAGGTGTGGAGGTAAAAACTCTTTTAACCCACCAAAGCCACCTAGTACATGCAAGGCTATAAGGCTTACGCGTAGGGTTTAAACATGTAAGTCTTCTATCCCATATGACAAGAGCTTACGTAGCCTCTAATACGTAAGCTATTATTACCCAGAAAAATGGTTACCGTAATTGAGTAATAAATCAGTTGACCTATTTGTCCTTATATTTTATTATAACCAAATAATGTCCATTCAAGTTGAGATTTCAACCATAGACTAATAGAAGGTTTTACAATTATGGTGATTTTAGTTTAATTTTTAGAATTTATTTCCACTGGGTGAAAAATCATCCGGAAAATAGTTGCGTCAGCTTAATCTCAAAATTCGTACGTCAAAAAGTCCGGATATTTACATATTTGATATCATCACATTTTTCTAAGAATTATGGTGTTCTTGGATTTCATTTTTGTTATAGAATTTCGGTGTCGCCCTATCGGAGCATGCACCTCTAAGTACGTTACTAGAATAACATTTACTAATATAAATTAATCCTAAATTAGAGTTAATTACATCTCATGATAGGGTTATATTTAACAATCTAATTTTCATAGTTTTTTAATAAATAGAATTTTCGGGGTGTTACAACAACACTACCAGACTTGTCAGGAAAACACTATAAGCCTCTTGCCTCGAGTGACACAACCATATGTTGTACCACGAGTGCACGATGGTCAACTAAGAGGGGGAGGGGTGAATTGGTTGATTATAAATTAATTTTTTTTGCCTAACACAAACTTAAAGTTAATTAAGAAGAAAAAATGACTTGAGTAGCACAGTGGAAATAATATAACTTTAGGCTAGACACAATGTAACCAACTATCCTAACTTGCAACGAATGGAGATAGAGCAAGGAAGCAAACCACAAAGTGCATACATGATTTTAGAGTGGTTCGACAACACCACGTGTGCGTCTACGTCCACTACTCTACACCCTGTGAGGATTTCTTCTTAACTTGTTTTCCTAGTACAAATTGATAAACCCCTCATACTGTTGTTTCTCGGGGACAATAACAACCCCATACTACATAGTGCAAAACCCGCACCACACACACCCACGCTCACACAGGAGCAAACTCACATCAAGTATTCTGATATATACAAACTATGTATGCCCATGACAAGGTGAAATAAAAAAACAAAGAGTGTAGAATTCCCCCTTATCTCAAGATGCGTAGATACAATATAGAGGACTTGCTCCACAATGAAGAACTTGCAGCCGTGCTCCACAACCAATGTTCCCTTAGGTGTGGTTGATGTAGAGTATGATCCTTGACCTCTTGGGGATGTAGCACTGTTCTTGATCACCTGAGACTAACTCCAGATGGGGCTTCATGTCAAGAACATGTGCAAAGCCACTCACAAACCCTTGTTAAAGCAAAACCCATGTTGCGTAGATGGTACGACCTGGCTCTCTCTCCAAGAAGGTTCCTTTTATACTTAGAGACCCTTGGTAGACTTCTAATAGTCGTCCCTATGCATATCAAGGCAAGAGTCCCACTCAAGGAAAGAGTTGCTCCAAATTCGAAATTGGTTGACTAATTTTGGTCGACTGTTCTTCAGACAGTCCACAAGTTGTCGAAGTAACTCTGCATAATGATCAACCGTTCATCATGCTTTGGTCGACTTTTCTCCTTAGAACTCTGAACCTAGTTTCACTGGGAGGTTTGGTCGACCGAAACCCAGAGTTTGGTCGACCGTTCTACGCTTAACCTTGAATCCCAGAGCTCTGTAAGTAATGGCCGACCAAAACCCAGAGTTCAGTCGATCGTTTTGGCCTGGAGCTCTAGCTGGGCTCACTAGGACATTTGGTCAATCGAAACTCAGAGTTCGGTCAACTGAATCAGTCTTCTCTTCTGTCTTGTTCAAGCCTTGGCCTTTGTAACTGCACACTTAACACACAAATTAGACCCTAAATCAAATATATCAAATCAAATGCTTGGATCATTAACATGAACATTAGGATACCTAGCAGCTACCTATCTTCATCTAAGAAAAAGGCCCTAGCCAGCTACCTATCTTCAGCTAAGAAGCAAAAAGTCAATGTTTCAAGGTGCAGCTAGCCCAGCAGACCTTAGGATGCCTAGAAACTATAGGCCCTCGGAAGAGTTGGGTTGAATCTTCTCTGGGAGATATCATCGAAGAACCTCCCATTATGAGTGCCAATCCTCCAAAAGTGTCAGTGAGGTAGCAAACTTATGACTTTACAATGAAGATCCCTACTCTCTACTCTTTTGGATGTGAATATTGAAGAGGCTTCCACTTTAGTTGCTCTGATGGAGAAGACGCACGACTGAGGCAATGCCAGAGATGGCGACCACATTGCTCTTGGGAGCGGAGTTACTTTTTATGGTCGAGACTACAAAAGATGTAGCTTAGGAAGGCACCACTTCCAATATGGACACCATTTTTTAAGGTGTTGAACTTAATTTTGGAGGAGGTTGAAGCATCATAGCTCTCGATTATCACTTCAAGTGACTTTAGCACCGACTCCTTTGATTTAACTGTATATCCTTTGTGCAACTTTATGCTTTCTTTCTTTTGTATCTTGTTGTCAAGATTTTTAACAATTTTTGTTTTCTTGCTTAGGCAAGAATTGGATATCTTAGAGAGTACATCGGCCCTTGCTCTTGCAAACGACGAGCAACTATTCATATCCAGACCTCCATCTACCATGACCATACTTGGCGGAAGCCATTCCCACGTATTGCTGCCTATGACCATCAGTTTGGCATATTACTTTTAAACTCTCCCCCATGGCCTTAGTGCAATGATTGATGCTTGACTTCTTGCCAATATCCTCAAGTCGGTCAGTGTCTCGATGGTTCTTGTGGAGTCTAGAATTTAAGATGGTCTGTGTCTGGTGGTCCATGTCTCCTAACGAAACATATGAACTAGACCTACCATTAATTCCAAACATATTTCTTAAGGTAACATTCTTATTCATAACTATACTTTAAAAGAATATTAGATTCTTAACTTGTATTTTCTGAAAATCAGTTATCATTATTTTTGCACCACCATCATGCAATTGTGTTTGTCATTCTTTATCAAGAAAGTTCTTAGAATCATTCTTTGTCCACTCCAACTATTGGATGCCCCCTTGCCTTTTGCCATGGCTGACATAATGTTGAATGTAGAATGTCAACGCTACGCATGTTGAGAATTTAAGTTTTCTTTTAGATGCAAATTTATTGATGGATCTAAAATTATAGTAGTTGTAAGATGAAAACTATGATTATGCTTTAGAATGATATTATACATTATATAGTTATTTGAGTCCTTGTCATGCCTAACCCTCACCAAGATGTTACATCCAACCTTAGATTAATCTTTATGGCTCATTACATTTGTGCCCCTTCTAGATTCATGACCACAATGACAATTGAATCTCTTGTAGATGCACAAGTTATTCCTTCGTCTACTATCTGAAATTGTGATGTCGAATCTTACCCGTGTTGCATAAGTGCTATGGAATTTCTCTGCTTCTGAAATACTTTTAAAACTCATGTAATTGAAATGTTCTATTCCTTTAGATTCTCTCTTCTCATTGTTTTGTTCATCCACTACTTCAAGGGCTGTCAAATGACAATTAGTAAAATATGAGTGATAGATAACAAAATTTCAGTGACGAATAGTAAAACTTTAGTGACAAAAGGCAAAAAGTGAGTGACAAAAGATAGAACATGAGTGACAAATGGCAAAACATGAGTGATAAATGGCAGATATGAGTGATAGATGATAGAACATTAGCAACAAATAGTAGAACATGATGAACATAGCGCATCCATGTGACAAATGACAAATGTTAGACCTTCAGTGACGAATGGCATAATATAAGTGAGAAAATGTCACTAAATGAGTGACATTGCTCATCAATAGTGACAAATAGGTTACAAACGTTTGCTCTACATCAGGATTCTACGGCTCAATTATTATTTCTTCAATGTCATCATTTCTCTCATACTCAACAAATCTAATTGCTTGTTGGGAGGTACTTTGGGCTACTATACTACTCTCTTTTGTTCAGGAGAGGTACTTTCGGACTCTACTGTGCTGCTATCTTTTGTTCGTGATTTATATGTAGTCGAACATATGTTAGAATATAAGGCATCTGTGACAGTGTGCATGGCATTATGAAGGGGTAAAAGAATGACTTATTTATACGAGAAGATGACAGAAATGGTGATGTAATTCTTGGTGGAGCCATCTGAAACACTACAGCCTACGACACATTATCTGGAGACCCACATTGCATGGCTACAAGATTATGTTCAAAATATTTACCTTCCTCCATTATGACAAACATGGATGTTGGCTCTTGCATGGCATCTAGCCTCTTCTATATAGATGACCCAAGGAAGACTAGATGCAGTGGCGGAAGGCGAGAATACATAGAGTATGACAAACTTTTCTTCATTTTTATTGCCTTTAATAGGTGAGAAATCAGTAGATGGCGGGAAAATAAAAAATAGATTTAAAACGATACTTTTTTGGAAAACTTTTGGGTTTTCTTTTAAAATAGTAGATTTTGAAAAGTTTTTAAGGAGAATAACACGTTAAAAAAAATTCACAATCTAAACACACTTTTGACCATGAACCGTACTTTTACTTTAAAAAAATAATAAAATATAAAATCGGATGCGCGCTATCCGACTTGCAAGTCTGATGGCATGCCACCGACTTGCAAGTCGGCCAAACCTTGGCCGACTTGTTTCCTGGGATGGGCGCCCAGGCTGTCCACCAATTTTTATTTATTTTTAACTTTGGCTCTCACATTCGATATATTTAAGAGATCTAAATAGTATCTAATTAAGATAAAATTTAAAACATAAACTAATTAAGAGATGATGCAAATTATAATAATTTTAGTTTAATTTTTTAAATTAATTTTTTGTCAAGTAAAAATTAGCCCAAAAATTATTAAATCGACTTAATCTCAACATCTAAGGATCTAAATGATGTCTAATTGAGATAAAATTTTAAACATAAGCTAATTAAGAGATGATACAAATTATGTAAATTAGTTTAATTTAAATTAAATTTTTATCAAGTAAAAATTATCAAAAAATTATTAGGTCGACTTAATCTCAACATCTATGGATCAATAACTCCTAATATTTATATGTTTAAAATCAGTATATTTTTCTAGTAATTATGATGACTTTATTTCAGAACCAAAGTTGTCTATGTAGTGTCTAATTATGGTTGATACGGGTCGTCATTCGGGCACTCGACTCGGGATTGGTACAGGTTGTCACTCGATAAACTAGCACAGGGGGGCCATCGGTCATTGAACCCTGAGACGATTCGGTCTAGCCGCCCTAACTGAGGCAGGGGTTACTCGGCATTATTCGGTCTAACACCCTGCTCAGTCAGGGCGGCTAGACCGAATCGTCTCAGGGTTCAATTGACGAAGGCCCCCTTGCTAGTTATCGAGTGACAACTGTGCAATCCCGAGTCGAGTGCCGAAATGACGACCCGTATCAACCATAATTAGACATTGCATAGACGACATTTGGTTCCGAAAATAAAGTCATCATAATTACTAGAAAAATATACTGATTTTAAACATATAAAATCAGGAGTATTGATCCATAGATGTTGAGATTAAGTCGACCTAATGATTTTGAAATAATTTTTACTTGACAAAAAATAATTTAAAAAATTAAACTAAAATTACTATAATTTGTATCATCTTAATTAGCTTATGTTAAAATTTTATCTCAATTAGACATCATTTAGATCCTTAGATGTTGAGATTAAGTCGATTAATAATTTTTAGCTAATTTTTACTTGACAAAAAATTAATTTAAAAAATAAACTAAAATTAATATAATTTGCATCATCTCTAATTAGTTTATGTTTTAAATTTTATCTAATTAGATACTATTTAGATCTCTTAAATATATCGAATGTGAGAGCCAAAGTTAAAAAAAACAAAAATTGGTGGACAGCCTGGGCGCCCATCCCAGAAAACAAGTCGCCAAGACTTGCAAGTCAGTGGCATGCCATCCGACTTGCAAGTCGGATAGCGCGCATCGATGATTTTATATTTTATTATTTTTTTAAAGTAAAAGTACGGTTCATGGTCAAAAGTGTGTTTAGATTGTGAATTTTTTTTAACCTGTTATTCTCCTTAAAAACTTTTCAAAATCTGTTATTTTAAAAGAAAACCCAAAATTTTTTGGTCTTAGGATCATAAACATGTGGAAAAAGTAAAGTTGGAACAGGCAAAAATGTCTTTATGTAATCGCAGCAGGGTCATGATAGCTTAGCTCGGAAAGACACACACGCAAGTGGTCATGACACAAGAGAAACTTACGTGGTCAACTTTACACGCAGCCCAATCCTAAGTCATCAGACAATTCCAACACATCAATTGTACCCGTTCAGTTGAGTATCTAGTACTTCTCACTCTAATCTTGCTGATCATGGAATGGGTACACGATGCGGTTGGCTAATAGAAAATAGGGACCAAATATCCAAACACTTGCGAATGGATGATCGATGGAGCTCTTCCTTTGTTGCATGGTGTTACTGTCATCTCCGTAGACCACCCTCCGTTGCTTTAAAGAGAGAATAATTAAAATAAGTTAATTCTTGGCACAGAACAAACTAAAACATATTAAAAATAAAGTAGGGCTGAGGAGTCGCTTCTCTAATGTGAAAGATTTGCAACTTGGACCTTTGAGGAGTTGAATGTAAGGTAGGAGGTCCCTTGCAAGACTGACAGGTATGAAGTTATGACTATAAATTAATTAATGTCACTTGTTTGTAACTGTATGGTTATCCTTATAATGAAAATATTTTAACAACTCACTAATCATGATAGCACTTTAACACATCAATCAATATCCATCCCAACCTTCTCTATTTTGAAATATTCACCATGATATGATATTTCTAACAAATGATGATGTGACACATGTTTATTGGCTTGAGTCAAATTTGGTGTCGAGTTGGTTAACATACCAGTTCCTTTATCAGTGTAATTTTTATTCTAATATGTCAGCTATAGTATATATGTAAATGCATGTATATAAATAAGAGTTCAAATCCCGAAAGCTCTCATGACCAGTACATCTCTAAACGACAAACTTACGATGGTTCCCTACTAACTATATAAATGTACATTTGTTTATGTATGTATGATTATATATAGTGTTCAAAAATTCATATTAAACAGTTTAAACACTGAGCACATGTTTGGTAACGGGATAGATCTTATTGTTTGAAGATATTTTCACTTTATTTTTTTATCTATTCCAATACCAAACGATAAATTATGAACGTGGCTGGAATAAAATGGGATAGCAGCAGGCAACATATTTTCAACTTCAATCTAGTTAGCACAAGGCATCGCCATCTCCGAAGAAATTATATACATTTTTATGGTACAAAAGCATTAATTATTCAAAGTAAGGATGCTGATATGATATGGTTTGGCAATGTGATCATATTCCCATGGGATTGCTCACGCTATTCAAACTTTGGGATGGGCATCTTTCGTTACCTTTATTAATTACGAAAATAAATTCACAACTCATAAATTACATCAAGTTTAAGAGGCATATAATATATAGAAGCAATTTTTTTTTTTTGGTTTTTTACATAGGATTAAACTCGATCGATTCACATATATGGGATCTTCGGGCAGACCAAATCCCTCTCAAGTATTAAACCTCCTTTCTGTTCAGGCGGACTCCATCATTCCCAAGAATCTAGGGTACCTAATGCTATGGTGACTTGATCATGAGTTCTCCGTCAAAGATTAATCCAATTTTCTTCACCGATGAAGCACGGTTCTGAATCAGCTGTAACATAATAAATATATCTTAGTTGGTCCTCGTTGATGGAGACAATTTTTTTACCATAAAAATTGCTATTACATAGTAGGCAGTTAAGAATATGTACAACAAAGAGAATATGAAAATAGACTTAGAAGAGTACTATGCGAATGGATGATAAACTGCAATATATATACACCGTACGTCTTGGAGAACCTATCAAGAAACTAGCTACATGCAAGAACGTTTAATACATAGTAGGCGAAACTTGAAAGCTGATGAAGAACATTTGACAAAGCTGAGAGCTGATCTGAAGAAGAACAGTTCACCATATATTTGCCGCGCAGAATCATGGTGGGAGCTCAAAAGACGGCGCACATAAGCTAACCTATCTTCTCCAAATTGACGGCCTTGCAAAAAATATCTACTTGATAGAACACACAACTACTTGTCAATCCTAGACAAAAACGAATAGGAACAAACGAAGAGTTAGGTACAAACAGTAGTAAGTCGAAGTCGAGACCGGAAAATCTACGAAGTCCTCCGGTCGATGGAGACGTGCTTGCAAACCTCTGATCAGTGAGTGAGAACATATTTGCCTTTTGTATTAGCGTGATGGCATACAATATTTTCCATATACACGTGGGGGCCAGCAGTCTCTCGTTTTTGTAATTGGAACACTGACATGACTATTCAAATGTAACGATCAACTAGAATCCAGAAACCTAATCTAGCGAGCACGCGATTTACCTGTTGGCTGGCTTGACAGCTCTAAGAGAGAGAGAGAGAGAGACTGCAGTCTATCGCGTATATATGAAAGGCTGCTAACAACTAATTTAAATCCTCTATATATGGTCTGCTATAATTTGTGCTATCTCGTTCAGTCGCGGCCCAAAACTCAGATGCATAGCCCGCAGTCTTTCTTCAAACGTGTACACCACATGGGTACGTACTGCAGCATGCATTTTTGTGTTACCCCAGGCAAAATCTTGATCACGAACCTAGCTAGCTACCTAATACCGTGCATGCCCGAATTAAAATCCATCTCTGCTATGACTACCAAGGCATGCATCCCTACTTTAGTTTGTGTAATTTTGCATACAAAGTCATTAATTTCACGGGTCATTTGTGACCGGCTATCACCCATTCTCCCCTCTATATATATATATATAATTAATTTCTGAAGAGCGAAGGGCCTTTGTCAAAAGGAGGGCAGTTTATTATCCCACCAATTGCTTTATGATATTCACAGAATGGTCAGAGGGTCAGAATGGGATTTTTAAGTTAGATATGGCTAAGGCTTATGTTCAGCTGGAGTGAGATTTTTTTTGTTGGTTGTCATGCAGAGATTTGGCTTTGGAACCGGCCGGTTCACCCCTTTATATTGGCATGTTAATCTCTAACTGCTGGTTTTCTGTTATATTTAATGAGTTGCCTTGTGGCTTCTTCAAGGCCTCCAGGGGTATTCGTCGGGGGGATCCCCTGGCTCCTTACTTGTTTATTATTGTAGAGGAGGTGCTTAGTTAGCAGCGGCCGGGTTAAGAAGCCTTTATGGTTCTGGAGCATTGATGTACTACGTACGGTAGCCCGCGGGATTGTATGCAGATATCACATTTATTTTATGAAAACGGATGACACTTTGATTTTGTCCAATGGCGCTAATAATTATAACATCAGATCCCTGTTGCTCAGAAAAGCTGCTATGTAGTTTCTCATAATTTAGGGTCCCAAGGGGACTGCACAGTGCTTACATATGGTCATTGATTTTAAACATCAGTCAAAGGTGCTTAATTATTTGGGCATCCCACTGAAGGTAGGGAGGAAGATATATTAAGGTGGCTGATTACATATTTTTTTATTGATAAAGTCAATTTCAAATTAGCGGGTGGCAATCTAAGGTGCTTTCTCAAGCGGGAAGATCTAGTTGTTGAAAGGATCTAGACTATGACTAGCCCTAGAGGGGGGTGAATAGGGCTTTAAAACTTTGTCTTGAATGGACAAAGGAAACTAATGCAGAAATGATAACGAATGCAAAACAAAGAGAACTGAGAGGGAAGAAGGAAGCAAGCACACGAAGACACGCAGATTTATCCTGGTTCGGTAAGACCCCCGTTGGTCTACCTACGTCCAGTCCTCACCAACACGGTGAGATTTTCCTCACTAAGAGATGAACACAACCGCTGGTTGAAACGGTGCCCAGCTCACCAACAAACCGCTAGTTAGCCCGGTGCCTAGCTCACCAATACACAGCTAGTTGATGCGGTGTCTAGCTCACCCAACACAATAAGGAACTGAAAGAGATAATGATAAACAAGCAAACTCAATGCCAAGCTCAGGAGGATGATCTTCAGATGTTGATGAAGCTCAGATGAAGCAAAAGATCTCCTCAAAAAGATGTCTTCTACAAGGATGCTGCAGATGGAAGCTTTAGAAAGCTGAAAAAGCTTGGAGAAGAAGCTTGAGATGAAACTCTTGAAGGAGGCACACTTCTCCACGAAATTCCCTTGCCTAGGGTTTCCCCCAAGTGTCCTTTTATACCCCTTCCACAAAGGTAGCCATTTGAGAGAAGGTGGAAAGTGGTCTTGGTCAAAAAGGTGTTCAAAAAGCACTTTTCAGAAAGTTCTGCAACCCGGGGTCGACTCCCACTTTAGCTGGGGTCGACTCCAGAAGAGTCAGGGTCGACTCCAGAACAAACTGGGGGTCGACTCCCTTGGAGAAAACTACTTCTGTTGAACTGAGGTCGACTCCCTTGAAGAGCTGGGGTCGACTCTGAAAAACTGAGCACAGTCGGGGTCGACTCCAGTTGAAGGCCGGGGTCGACTCTGGTTAATGCAGGACAGGCTTTTCTGAACTGGGGTCGACTCCCTTGAAAAGCTGAGGTCGACTCTGCACTGTAGCACTTGCAGAACATTTGTATGGAGGTTGACTCCTTTAGAAATCCGGAGTGGACTCTAAAAAACTGCAACCTCTTGGGGTCGACTCCTTCACATTTGTGAGGTCGACCAGTAAACATGACTCAAGGTGAGCCTCTTTTAAGACCTTTTACCCTTACAAAATGCCATGTTTTCTGCATACAATTTTACAAACTTGTTAGCAACCATAACAAGTGTTTTGTGATCATCAAAAGACAAAGGGTTCCAACAATCTCCCCCTTTTTAATGATGACAAAACACCTACACAAAAATAATCATTATGTCTAACTTATCAATGATACCAAAACATATAAGGCACATAAGTCAAAGGCACAACTTCACACAAAATCCTTAACACATTAAGGCATATAAATTGAAGCATCAATTCATTCAATTTGCTCAAGGATAGTCATGGTTTTCCATTCATAATTCAGAAGATTACACTTTTCATCTCCCAATCAACAAAAGAAATAACTCCCCTTACTATGAACACCCATGAAAAGATATTCACACAAAAAACAGAGTAAAGTTCTAGTGCTATCACATAACTATCATCACTTCACACAAGTTCTCCCCCTTTTTGTCATCGTCAAAAAGAGAGGAAGGAGGAAACAAATTAATATGTGATGCTTATGAAGAAGAGGAACACATTCCTAACTCACGGCACAAAGATGTAAACCGGTCTTCACACAACGGTTTAGTAAAAAATCAGCAATTGGTGTGTGGTATCAATGAAATTTAATTCAATATCACCCCTAGAGACATGATCTCTAATAAAATGATGACGTACTTCAATGTGTTTAGTGCGAGAATGTTGAACCGGATTTTTCGATAAATTTATGGCACTTGTATTATCGCAAAGCAATAGAATTTTAGACAAACAAAGCCCATAGTCTTCTACTTGGTGTTTAATCCACAGTGCTTGTGTGCAACCACTCCCGACAGCGATATACTCGGCTTCAGTCTTCGAGAGAGCAACGGAATTTTGTTTCTTGGAGGACCATAAAATGAGGCAACCTCCCAAGAAATGACATGTTCCGCTTGTGCTCTTTCGATCAACCTTACACCCAGCATAGTCCGCATCGGTGTAACCAACCAAGTCGAAGGAACATCCTTTGGGATACCATAAACCAAAATCAACCGATGAAGCAAGATATCGAAAGATTCATTTAACGGCAATTAAGTGCAATTGTTTAGGCGAGCTTTGAAATCTCGCACACATGCAAACACTAAATAATATGTCGGGCCTACTTGCAGTTAAATAAAGTAGAGATCCGATCATACCTCGATAAAGCTTAGAATCAACAGGCTTACCAAGCTCATCATTATCCAATTTTGTTTTATAGACATAGGCGTTGGAAGAGGCTTGGTGTTGTTGAATCCATATTTCTTTAGCAATTCCTTCGTGTACTTTGATTGACTTACAAAGATGCCATCATGACTTTGTTGATCTGAAGTCCGAGAAGAAGTTGAGCTCATCCATCATGCTCATCTCGAACTCCCCCTGCATCAACTTAGAAAAATCTTTGCACAACTTTTCTTTAGTGGAACCGAACACGATATCATCCACATAAATCTGAACTAGCAAAATATCTGAACCACACACTTTATAAATAGAGTTGAGTCAACAAAACCATGCTTAAAACCATGTTGAACAAGAAATTGACTCAATCTCTCATACCATGCACGCGGTGCTTGCTTAAGACCATATAGAGCTTTATGAAGACAAAAGACATGGTTTGGGAATTTGGATCCTCAAACCCAGGAGGTTGCTCTACATAGACTTTCTCTTTAATGAAACCATTAAGAAACGCACTTTTAACATCCATTTTAAATAATTTAAATTTCTGGAACAAGCGAATGCTAATAGAATCCTAATGGCTTCAAGTCTAGCAACCGGTGCAAAGGTCTCATCATAATCTATCCCTTCTTCTTGAGAGTATCCTTGGGCAACTAACGTGCTTTGTTCCGAGTTACCACACCGGATTCATCAAGTTTGTTTCAAAAAACCCACTTGGTTCCGATCACGGGATGGTCATTCGGACGAGGAGACAAAGTCCACACTTGGTTCCTCTCAAACTGGTTTAGTTCCTAAAGCATAGCAATAGACCAATGTTCATCAAGAAGGGCTTCATCAACATTCTTGGTTCAAATTGAGAAATGAAAGCAATATAATCACATTGATACTGAGTTTTCCGAGTTCGCATACCGGATGACGGATCACCTATCACATTACCGATTGGATGACTCGAACATGATCTTCCACGCTCGAGGTAGTCATCTTGGAGAGGACCTTGCAGATCTTCAAGTGGAGGATCTTCCTTTTCTTTTTCATCACCACAAGTTGGGTAGGATCATCCATTGCTTCTTCACTAGGCTCCGTGAGATCTATGTCATTAATGGTTAATCTGGTTCTTTCATGATTTCTGCATCATCATCATCTCTTTTTCTAGCATTTTGGTTAGTCTCATCAAAGATTACATGAATGGATTCTTCAACAACCAACGTTTTCTTATTAAATACACGAAAAGCTTTAGAGTGAGATGAATAACCAACGAATATACCTTCATCGCTTCGAGGATCGAACTTACCTATATCTTCTTTGCCATTTACCAAGATGAAGCACTTGCACCCAAATGGCTTGAAGTAAGAGATATTAGGTTTTCTGCCTTTGTACAGTTCATATGGAGTCTTATGCAACGAAGGTCTAATCAAGCAACGGTTAGTGATATAACATGAGATCTAGGTAAAACAGATTCACAAGCATAGTTCGG
The DNA here is from genome assembly GCA_014218235.1 of Colocasia esculenta. NCBI lineage: Eukaryota > Viridiplantae > Streptophyta > Magnoliopsida > Alismatales > Araceae > Colocasia > Colocasia esculenta. Next base: position 137,663,926 of record CM024761.1, read on the forward strand.
GCCATATCAATCAAAGTCCGATTTTTCCTTTCAGCCACACCATTTTGCTGAGGAGTTCTCAGAGCAGAAAATTATGACTGAACCATTATCATCACAAAAGGAATTGAATTGCAGATTTTCAAATTCTTTACCATGATCACTACGGATAGCATTAATCACATAACCCTTATCATTTTGAACCTTTTTACAGAACTTTATGAATTCAGTTAATGCATCACTTTTATGAGCTAAGTACAAACCATGTAAACCGAGAGAAATCATTGACTATTACAAACCAAAGCGCTTACTTCCTAAACTAGCAGTTCTTGTCGGGCCAAACAAATCCAAATGCAATAGTGCAAAGGCCAAGAGGTAGAAACAATGTTCTTGGGTTTAAATGAAGTTCGAGTTTGCTTACCCTTGGCACAAGCATCACAAACTCCATTTGAATCAAAATTCATTTTAGGCAAACCAACCACAAGCTCACGTCTAGACAATTGGAAATGATTCCAAAGCTAGCATGGCCTAACCTTCGGTGCCAAAGCCATGGGTTGAGTTATTTGCTACAAAGCAAATCTCCTTCTCATTCAAATCATCCAAATTAACGGTATAAACATTTCCATTTGATTCCTACAAACTTGATTTCATTTGAAACATTATCGGTTAACATGCAATGAGATGCATCAAAGATAACTCTAAAACTTTATCACACAATTGGCTAATACTAAGCAAGTTATGTTTTAATCCATCTACAAATAACACATGCTCAATGCTAGTAGAGGGAGTTTACCAATGTTACCAATGCCTATTACCTTTCCTTTGCTATTGTCTCCAAACGTCACACTTCCACCGCTTTTCTTTTCAAGACAAGAAAATTGTGATTTGTCTCTCGTCATGTGCCGAGAGCAATCACTATCCAAATATCATTCTTTATTCATCGAACCATTGGGGCCTTGCAAAAACAGAGAGATTTACACTTGATTTCTTGGTACCCAAATTTGCTTGGGTCCATCCATGTTAGTCCATCTTTTGGTTGTTTCCTTTGGCACCCACATTGTTTTGATCTTGTGGATGTTCTTTCGGAACCAACAACTCTGAATTTTATGCCCCTTCTTACCACAATAGTTGCATGTAGCAAAAGGAGTACTAGATAACTTAGCCCCAACAAAAGAAGTTGTGGTCTTATGCTTTGATTTTTTAGGGATAAAACCAATTCCTTCTTTTCTAAACACGCCTTTTGCGCTACCAAAAATAGCATCTAGATTATCACGACCACCACGAATGTAGACAACGCATTCTTTAATCTATCTACTTCTTTTTGAAGGTTAGAACAATTATTTTAGGCTAGGAATTTGTTCTTCTAATGTTTCAACCTTTTTCTTAAGCAATGTATTCTCATTTACTATATCAACATTTTCACATTCATGTAAATGAGATGCACTTAATTCATGAGTCATTAAATCAATACTTTTCTTTAAGCAACTATTTTCAAGTTTGCATTCAACGAAATTTTCGTATAATTCATTAAATGCTTCATGAAGTTCTTCTAATGTAAAGGTTTCAGAAATTACCTTCTCCTGGTCAGATTTGGCCATGAGACATAGGTTGCAATTTCCTTTCACTTTCTTCTTCTGTGGAGGTATCTTCATCACTCCAAGCAGCAAGAGCCTTCTTCTTTGATGTCTTAGTTTCCCTTGGTGTATGTCTTCTTCTTCTTGAGCTCGGGACATTCAGGCCGGATATGTCCCGGCTTTCTGCACTCAAAGCATGTAACTTCCTCATTCTTGGAGGTTTCCCCTTTAGCTTGATTCTTCTTCTGAAATCTTCTGTTCCTTGGTTGGAAGTTGGATCGACGTTTGTTCAGAAACTTCTTGAATTGCCTGTCATTAAGGCAATTCTTCATCATCGATCTCTTCATTGCTATCTTCACTGACACACTCATTTACACATTAGTAGCTTGAGGGCAAGACTCTTTTTCTTCTTAGAGTCATCATGTCCCTCGATATATTGATCTCATAGGTCATAAGGATCCTATGAGAGCATCCAAAGAAATTTCTGAGAGGTCTTTTGCCTCTTCAATTGCCGTCACCTTGGGATTCCAAGACATAGGCAAAGATCTTAAATTTTTCCTATTGAGTTCAGGGATAGAGTATTCTTTACCAAGGGCTTTGAGTTACATTCGTGATGTCCGTGAACTGCTTGAACATCTCTGTTATGGTCTTTTTCTCTTCCATCTTGAACAATCATACTTGTGAACAAGAAGATTATCTTCGTTTCTTGACTTGAGAAGTCCTTCATATGTCACTTGAAGCTTGTCCCAGATTTCTTTAGCACTGCTGCACATAGAAACACGATTAAATTCATTAGCATCTAAGGCACAAAATAAGGCATTAATTGCCTTGGCATTCATAGACAACTTTTTAAAGATTTCAGGAGTCCAATCTTTTTCAGGTTCCACTGGAACATAAGGACCCTTTCCATATATTCCATAGCTCATAATCCATAGCTTTCAGAAAGATAGTCATCCTAGCTTTCCAATAACTATAGTTATTGCCATTGAACATAGGTGGCCTATTCGTAGAGTTGCCTTCAGTGAAAGCACTCTGCTCTCCAAATCCATCCATAGTCAATCCACACTAGAGGTTGTGAAACCCTTTAAACTAGTGACCTTGCTCTGATACCAAATGAAAGGATCTAGACTATGACTAGCCCTAGAGGGGGGTGAATAGGGCTTTAGAAAACTTGTCTGAATGACAACGAAACTAATGCAGAAATGATAACGAATGCAAAACAAAGAGAACTGAGAGGGAAGAAGGAAGCAAGCACACGAAGACACGCAGATTATCTGGTTCGGTAAGACCCCGTTGGTCTACCTACGTCTAGTCCTCACCAACACGGTGAGATTTTCCTCACTAAGAGATGAACACAACCGCTGGTTGAAACGGTGCCCAGCTCACCAACAAACCACTAGTTAGCCCGGTGCCTAGCTCACCAATACACAGCTAGTTGATGCGGTGCCTAGCTCACCCAACACAATAAGGAACTGAAAGAGATAATGATAAACAAGCAAACTCAATGCCAAGCTCGGGAGGATGATCTTCAGATGTTGATGAAGCTCAGATGAAGCAAAAGATCTCCTCAAAAAGATGCCTTCTACAAGGATGCTGCAGATGAAGCTTTAGAAGGCTGAAAAAGCTTGGAGAAGAAGCTTGAGATGAAACTCTTGAAGGAGGCACACTTCTCCACGAAATTCCCTTGCCTAGGGTTTCCCCCAGGTGTCCTTTTATACCCCTTCCACAAAGGTAGCCGTTTGAGAGAAGGGGAAAGTGGTCTTGGTCAAAAAGGTGTTCAAAAAGCACTTTTCAGAAAGTTCTGCAACCCGGGGTCGACTCCCACTTTAGCTGGGGTCGACTCCAGAAGAGTCAGGGTCGACTCCAGAACAAACTGGGGGTCGACTCCTTTGGAGAAAACTACTTCTGTTGAACTGAGGTCAACTCCCTTGAAGAGCTGGGGTCGACTCTGAAAAACTGAGCACAGTCGGGGTCGACTCCAATTGAAGGCCGGGGTCGACTCTGGTTAAGCTGCAGGACAGGCTTTTCTGAACTGGGGTCGACTCCCTTGAAAAGCTGGGGTCGACTCTGCACTGTAGCACTTGCAGAACATTTGTATGGAGGTTGACTCCTTTAGAAATCCGGAGTGGACTCTGAAAAACTGCAACCTCTTGGGGTCGACTCCTTCACATTTGTGAGGTCGACTCCAGTAAACATGACTCAAGGTGAGCCTCTTTTAAGACCTTTTTACCCTTACAAAATGTCCTATTTCTGCATACAATCTTACAAACTTGTTAGCAACTATAACAAGTGTTTTGTGATCATCAAAAGACAAAGGGTTCCAACAGTTGTGTTAATCAAATCAATGCTACAGTCTATACCTGTCTACATGGCTTCCTCAACCACGTTGCCTAAAGCCATCTGTAGACACATTGATAGACTTTGTGCAATTTCTTTTGGCAAGGCGCAGAAGCTGGTCGCAAGCGTCACCAGGTCTAAGATATATCCAAAAATCTCGGGCACTGAAAGGCGAGCTAGGATTCGTAACATGGAGAATATATATATGTACACTTGTCATTGGCAACTAAGATGTTGTGGTAGATCATAAATAGGTCGGAACATGCTAGGATAAGATTCCTTAAGAAGCACCTTATGGATCGATCGAGCTGCATAAACCTTAATCTCGAAGGGGGTCTTATTGGAGGCAAAAACTTTAATTCTCAAAAATTCAAGATGGATTGTTGGTAGACTTCTTGAGAGACGTGTGGATTGGAGACATGCCGCTACGTACTATCATTCCTGGATAATGGTGATGATGGACTGTATCACAAGCTTATATAACAGTAAGAGATGTTTTGATGGCCAATGGTCATGGTATCTGCAGGAATAGGCTCTCTGTAGACAGGTCTGCTATCTCTGAGGTGCCTGATATTTGTGTGTGGACTGCTACGGCAGGTGGCGCGTGCTTCTTATAAGTGAAATCGGCATATATACAACATGGTCTATATATTCTAGGGGGATTTATCGCGCGTCAGACGTGGAAGAAGTTGTGGCATGCCAGTTTCTCACCAAGGGCCTCCTTATAATTAGCTAGAGATTGCTACAGGGGGCTTAGTTCCAGTTGATGGCCAGGGTGATTGAGATAATTGGTGTCTCTTAATTTAATTAGCATCTCGTTGCTCTTGTTGCAGGGTGCCTGGTAGATCGAAGAGATGAATCAATCACTTATTCATTCATGAGGATTTGGCCCCATTTATGGAAGTGGTTTTCGCCTTTTATAGGCCGTGCTAAGATCCACCTACATTCACACATCTCCATTTGTATATATACTGGAGCATTCTGTCATATTGCAAAATTGTTTGCCTTTTGGTTTTGCAATACTTTTATACATGTGTTGCTTAATTATTATGTGGGAGATCTGGAAGGGCTAGATGTTTGCAGTACCGCTTTGAGTCAAAAGGGTCCTGGCATTCAGTGTTAGTTATGGGTGTCCTCAAGTCAATCATAACTTGTACAATCTTGTTCTTTGATAATAATAATAAGGCTTTTATATTCATATGTATAATTCGTTTATCGTTTCATTATGAAGTCCATGAATATGCGCAATGGATATTAATTATGATGAGATCATAACAATGAGATTGATATCCTTTAAACGTATATTCTTAATTGTTCCTAGTCGGAGGATATTCGAGAAGGACATTGGATATCCGTTAGACTAGTACAGGTTGCACCTGCTCATATGATGAGGGTGACTGGTCTCATAGTCACTTGTGTGGAGACACTAAGGTGAATCTGTAGGTGCCATTAGAGAATGAGTTCACTGAACTGATCCGTTATGAAGCTGGATGGTAATATTACCTAACTGTCAACCAGCTAGATTCCTTGTCACAGTGGCGTGATTGGTCCTTAGACCTGAGACACCAAGGACACCTTGTTGGTGAACTTCTGGGTTTTGACCTTGACTTATAGATCTCTAGCCATGAGGTCTTAATCAGTTAAGTGATCGGATCTAGCGGAATACCTTCGAAGGTGATTGTGCGATCAACATGGGATCGCTCGCTCTCGGTAATAAGAGAGTGAATGCTTTAGGGAAAGATGCCTAATAGTCCCTGGCCAGGGCATGACTACTTATCAGAAAAGGAGTTTTCTGATATTGTTATGCGGCATCTAAACCGAGTGAATGTGCAATTTAGGGTTTGACAGTTGACCATACCTAAGTGCACTCGGGAGCATTGTACGAGCGAAGGATTATAGTCACGTGGTAACTGATGATACAAAAGGTTCCTTGAATGGGTTGCTGAACCCCAATGCTTTCCAGGATCAAGTGGTGTTGCTTGGCACCCAACTTGATTGGAAGCCCGGTCAATTATCGTGAGACGATAATTGATTGTGTAATTAATTAATATGAGATGTTAATTAATTACCATAAGTCATAAAGAGTTATTGAGCTTAATGGGCTGAAAACTGGACTAGCAGTTGGGCCTAGAGGGTCACACGCATAAGAGTTCCGAACAGACTGGGCAAAGTGTTCTTTATAGACAATGACTGGGTTTTTATGAAAAACCGCGGTGTCTATAAATATACGCTGAGAGTTAAACCCTGGGCCAAGCTCCAGGCTTAACCCTGGCCTCCCCCCTCCTCTCTCTCTCCCAGGGCGCCCCCCACCCTCTCTCTCCTCTCTTCGGCACATGGTGGAGCTGAGATCCGGGAGACGCATGGAGAACGAGGAGATCCCGTCTGCGTCCGGAGCTCGCGTGGATACGTCTAGAGGCCGGACACTTGAACGGCTTGAAGCACCGGCGCCTCCTGCGCCACCTCCTCCCCGGATTCGGGAGTTACGCAACCCCGCAAAGGTAAAGATGAGATCTGCCTGTGCGTGGTTTACCGTTTTGTGTTCGATCCGACCGCCGGCAACGATATCTATCTGTGGAAATCGCGTTTCCGCTGCGCCCCGATCGTTTCCTTACAGTGGTATCAGAGCCAGGTTGCTGGTTCGGTCGGTATCGACGTCTTATGAACGTCATTTCATGTGTTTTGTCGATTCACGTTCTGCATGAATCCCTAATCTTTACCTCGTTCTTGGGTCGCACATGAGATGTGCACTTCTGTTTGGTACATGGAAGTTGTTCCTGGTACAAGGGCTTCGAGAAGAACCCATCGTGGCGTCGTTTGGCCCTCTGTAGAGGCCACACGACCCCCTGCAAGAGGCCGCCGCCATACTTCTTGGACAGTCCAAGAAAAGGGGGTTTTCTGCATTTCTAGGGTTTTTCCCGGGGTTTTCTGGGTTCTTGGGGGCGGTGGCAGGGGATCTCCGGCGCCGGCGGCGCCGTCCGCGGCCGCTGGAGGCGGCGCGGGGGCCGGCGGGGCCGCCCTCTGCCGGAGAGCGGCGGGGCTAGGGTTTCACCCTAGCCGCGCGCCCCTCCGTTCGGGCGGAGGGGGCGACCCCGCGCGGGCCGCCCGCGAGTCGCGCGCGGATCCCGCGCGGGTCCGCCCGCGGGTAAGTCGCGGGCGGACCCCCCGCGGGTCCTGGCGGGCCGCGATCGGATCGGCCCGCGCCGGATCCGACCAGCCCTTTTCCCCCCTTTTTAAGTTTTAATTGTTTTTAAATTGTTTAAACACCAGAAAAAATTGTTTTAAAATCCCAGAAAATTCTGAAATTAATTTTAAGAGTTTTTTAAAATTGTTTTAGCTCTCTGTAAATTAATTTTCAGATATATGACCCAATGTTTAACTAGTTAAGGAATTCTAAAATTGTTTTAGTTATTTCCTACATCTAATTAATGCATGTTAATTAATTAACAGTAAATTTTGGCGGATTCATGCAGCAACGGTGAATGGCGTTATCTAAAGTTGTTTAGATGTTATCCATGTTAGCTAAATTGTTTAGTTAAATGGTTTTCAAATATAATTATTACATTTTGAAATAAAAGTTATTTCAGAAGTAATATGTGATGTTGTTTTTGATGCATGTGATGTGTTGATGTGTGGATGGATGTTCATGGACTTAGATGTCATGTGATGATGTTTATGGTTAATGGCATGTGATGTAATTTATGAGGACTGCGTGCCTCCCTCTCTCCCTCTATTAAATCCGGGTTGTACATTCTATCTCCTCCTGTTATGTACTCCCTTGACTTGTTCAAGGTTTCTTATTATTATCTGATGTACATTTATGGGTTGCGAGCCCAATTTAAATATTACTTGTAATTTTAAGAAGCGGATTGGCGGAGATGGAGGAGAGTACCATGCAGGACCTTGCTGGAGATAAAGTTACATCAAGCTAAAGCATCAGATGCGGGGCTGCCATTGTTCACCAATTTGTGGATTACCAACTGGCTCTGGTAATGCCACTCTAGGTTAAAGTCCATGATCATCCATCGTTTTTCTTCATATATATGATATATGTGGAATGTGCTTTGATATATATAATTAAATATATGATATTCCAAATTCTATATATCAATAGCACGCAGATATAGAGACCAAGATAAAATATATCAAAATCCCTCCTGTTTAAATTTTAAGCCGTAGCGTAATCATTAAGAATGAATTACGTGGCCCTCCATCATTATAGTTTTAGGATTGCCATTAGATCGGGCAAGTTTGTTGTGCTATCCACAAGGCTTGCCAAATCTGATGACGACTAAAACTATGGCATAGTGATGCCTTAAACGGGGTAGAGGAATGGTGTAGCTTTGTTGTGCTATCCACAAGGGCTACATCCAAATCTATGCTCGTTACGTAATGATGGTACTGCTTAGACTGGATTAATGACTTGTTGTGCTATCCACAAAGGTCATTAAAATTCAGGGGCCAAAATAAGATCAGATATTGCAAGAGTTGCAAGTGTCAATAGTTGACCGCTTTCAGATCATAGTATGGTTTGTTGTGCTATCCACAAGATCATACTATGAGTCTGTAAGATTCCGATCCCCACTAGGAGACCGTCGGAGTCCCATTCTGTATATCTGAGGGTTATACAGTCTGTCGAAAAATAGTGGGAGCTAATCTTGATTAAAGTCCTAATCTAGATTTAATTATTATTATGAACATCTGCTAGTTGTATTTACATTTCCTTTATAGGCAAAAATGTCGTCGGGTAACCCACTCCGTGGCATACTGGATGCCAACAAATGACATGCCCGAACTACTCGGAATGGCTCAAGAACCTAAAGATTGTCCTCAGGTCTGAGCGCATTGCTATGTCCTGGAAGGTGAGTTTAGTTGAGATCTAAACATGCTGAAGACTGTTGAGGGCAACCTTAAGAAGGAAAAGCCCACTGTTCTCATGGTTGGAAAGTCCAACAAGAAGAGGAGAGCAGGGCAAGCCTTTAAGAAAGGCAATGCAAAGAAGCAGTCTAAGCAAAAACAAAAGAAGGACATAAGCAAAGGAGAAGAAAAGGGCGAGTGCTTCCACTGCAAGAAAAAGGGGCACTGGAAAAGAAATTGCAAGGACTACCTTGCAATGAAGGCTCAGGAGAAGCAGAAGCTTGGTGAAGCTTCAGGTATCTATATGATAGATCTTCACTTGTCTGTTAGAGATTCTACATCTTGGGTTTTAGACGCTAGATGTACTTCTCATGTCTGCAATGATATGCAAGTGTTGACAAGTAGAAGGAAGCTGAGCAAGGGTGAGGTGAACTTGAGGCTTGGAAACGGCACAAGTGTTGGTGCACACACTGTGGGGACAGTGAAGCTCAAGTTACCTTCTGGAGATTTGCTTTTATTAGATGATTGCTACTATGTGCCTAGTATCATTAAGAACATTATTTCTGTTTCTTGTTTAGACAGAATTGGATACATGTTTACCATTGAGAACAATAGTTGTTCAGTTTATTTGAGAAATAAACTAGTTGCTTTAGCAAATTTGGTAAATGGTTTGTATCTGCTTGATGTCTTTTATGAAAATCTCATGTTGATGTTTCTCCTAAGAGAAGTAAGAATAGTGTGAACACTACCTACTTGTGGCATTGTAGGCTTGGTCACATTGGCGAGAATAGGCTTCAAAAGTTGCATAAGAATGGATACTTGGATCCATTTGATTATGAATCATATGCAACTTGCGAATCCTGTTTAATGGGTAAGTTGACCAAATCTCCATTTAGTAGACATGGAGATAGGGCCAAGGACATATTGGAACTAATACACTCGGATGTATGTGGTCCAATGTCTACCCAAGCCAAGGGTGGCTACTCATACTTCATTACATTCACGGATGACTACTCAAGGTTCGGATTTGTTTACTTAATGAAGTACAAATCTGAAGCCTTTGGGATGTTCCAAGAATTCAAAAATGAAGTTGAGAAGCAAACTGGAAAAAGTATTAAAATCCTACGGTCAGACCGAGGAGGTGAATACTTGAGTACAGAGTTCACACAATTCTTAAAGGATAATGGTATCCTTTCTCAATGGACTCCTCCCTATACACCACAGATGAATGGTGTATCGGAAGGAGGAAATCGTACCTTGTTGGACATGGTGCGATCCATGATGAGCCGTTCACAGTTACCAGTTTCTTATGGGGATATGCGCTAGAGTCAGCGGCATATGCTGAACAGGGTTCCCAGTAAATCTGTGTCTTCCACTCCATATAAGATATGGAAGGGTAGAAAGCCTGATTTTAAACATGTTAAAATCTGGGGCTGTCCTGCCCCGTGAGGAGACATGACCCAGATAAACTGGAATCCAGAACGATAAGTGCAGGTTTGTTGGATACCCAAAAGAAAACGTTGGGTACTACTTTTACCATTCAGGTGAACAAAGAGTGTTTGTCGCCAGGAGAGCTGTCTTCTTGGAAGAGGAGTACCTTACCCAAGAGGACAGTGGAAGTAAAGTAGATCTAGAAGAGGTTCTAGATCCACAAATTGTGCAAAGTCCACCAGGTGAAACATCGGTTCCGGAACCTGTTCAGGAATATACACACATTCAGCGTAGGTCTGGTAGAGTACCTAGACAGCCTGAAAGATATGTTGGACATATCAGTGAAGGCATGTCTTATGATGAGGATGATGATCCAAAGACCTACCAAGAGGCTGTTGATTGTCCTCAGTCAGGAAATGGCGAGATGCCATGAATTTGAGATGCAGTCCATGTACACCAACCAAGTTTGGAATTTGGTAGACTTGCCCGAAGGTATTGTACCTATTGGGTGCAAGTGGATCTTTAAGAGAAAGATCGGTGCAGATGGACAGATCGACACTTATAAGGCAAGGTTGGTGGCAAAGGGGTATCGTCAAAGGCAAGGAATTGACTATGACGAAAATTTTCTCACCAGTTGCTATGATAAAGTCGATCAGAATTCTTCTTGCCATTGCTGCATACTTTGATTACGAGATCTGGCAGATGGATGTAAAAACCGCTTTCCTTAATGGAAACATTGAGGAGGAAGTGTATATGATACAACTGAGGGTTTTACATCCAAAGAGTATCCAGACAAAGTATGCAAGCTTCAAAGATCCATCTATGGATTGAAGCAAGCTTCTCGTAGTTGGAACATAAGGTTTGATGAGGCTATCAAATCTTATGACTTCATTAAGAATGAAGATGAACCGTGTGTGTATAAGAAAATCAGTGGGAGTGCTATCACTTTTCTCGTACTTTACGTTGATGACATCTTACTCATGGGAATGATGTAGGGATGTTATCATCAGTAAGGTTTGGTTGTCAAAGAACTTCTCTATGAAGGATTTGGGAGAAGCATCCTACATATTAGGAATACGTATCTATAGAGATAGATCTAAGAGGATGCTTGGCTTGACCCAATCCATGTACATAGATACCATTGTCAAAAGGTTTGGCATGGAAAATTCCAAGAGAGGTCTCATACCAATGAAACATGGGATTAACTCTCTAAGGAGCAGTCTCCTAAGACTCCTGAAGAGAGGGCAGCCATGGATAGAGTCCCCTATGCTTCGGCTATAGGGTCTATCATGTATGCCATGCTATGTACAAGCCTGATGTGGCATTTGCTCCAAGTGTTACGAGCATATATCAGGCAAATCCAGGTGAACACACTGGATGGCAGTGAAATGTATCCTTAAGTACTTGAGAAGGACTAAGGATATATTTCTGGTTTATGGAGGAGGGGACTTGAAACTTCGGGCATATACTGACTCGAGTTTCCAGTCAGGCCCAGATGATAGCAAGTCTACATCTGGTTTGTGTTCACTTTGAACGGGGGTGCAGTGAGCTGGAAGAGTTCCAAGCAAGAAACCACTGCAGACTCGACGACAGAAGCTGAGTACATTGCTGCAGCTGAAGCCGCCAAGGAGGCAGTGTGGATGAAGAAGTTCATCACCGACCTTGGTGTGGTGCCAGGTGAATCTGATCCAATCCCATTGTGTGTGACAACAATGGGGCCATTGCGTAAGCGAAAGAGCCACGGTCTCATCAGAAGTCGAAGCACATTCTGAGGCGATTTCACCTGATCAGGGAGATTATCACTAGAGGAGATGTACTGGTGGAAAGAGTTCCTTCAGTCGACAACATTGCAGATCCACTAACGAAGCCTTTACTCAAATTGTGTTTGAGCGCACCTAGAGTCTATGGGTTTAAGACATAAAGGTGATTAGCTTTAGTCCAAGTGGGAGATTATTAGTTATGGGTGTCCTCAAGCCAATCATAACTTGTACAATCTTGTCTTTGATATAATAATAAGGTTTTTATATTCATTATGTATAATTCGTTTATCGTTTCATTATGAAGTCCATGAATATGCGCAATGGATATTAATTATGATGAGATCATAACAATGAGATTGATATCCTTTAAACGTATATTCTTAATTGTTCCTAGTCGGAGGATATTCGAGAAGGACATCGGATATCCGGTTAGACTAGTACAGGTTGCACCTGCTCATATGATGAGGGTGACTGGTCTCATAGTCACTTGTGTGGAGACACTAAGGTGAATCTGTAGGTGCTCATTAGAGAATGAGTTCACTGAACTGATCCGTTATGAATCGCTGGATGGTAATATTACCTAACTGTCAACCAACTAGATTCATTGTCACAGTGGCGTGATTGGTCCTTAGACCTGAGACACCAAGGACACCTTGTTGGTGGACTTCTGGGTTTTGACCTTGACTAGCCATGAGGTCTTAATCAGTTAAGTGATCGGATCTAGCGGAATACCTTCGAAGGTGATTGTGTGGTCAACATGGGATCGCTCGCTCTCGGTAATAAGAGAGTGAATGCTCTAGGGAAGATGCCTAATAGTCCCTGGCCAGGGCATGACTACTTATCAGAAAAGGAGTTTTCTGATATTGTTATGCGGCATCTAAACCGAGTGAATGTGCAATTTAGGGTTTGATAGTTGACCATACCCTAAGTGCACTCGGAGCATTGTACGAGCGAAGGATTATAGTCACGTGGTAACTGATGATACAAAAGGTTCCTTGAATGGGTTGCTGAACCCTGCTTTCCAGGATCAAGTGGTGTTGCTTGGCACCCAACTTGATTGGAACCTCGGTCAATTATCGTGAGACGATAATTGATTGTGTAATTAATTAATATGAGATGTTAATTAATTACCATAAGTCAATAAAGAGTTATTGAGCTTAATGGGCTGAAAACTGGACTAGCAGTTGGGCCTAGAGGGTCACACGCATAGAGTTCCGAATAGACTGGGCAAGGTGTTCTTTATAGACAATGACTGGGTTTTTATGAAAAACCGCGGTGTCTATAAATATACGCTGAGAGTTAAACCTGGGCCAAGCTCCAGGCTTAACCCTGGCCGCCCCCCTCCTCTCTCTCTCCCAGGCGCCCCCCACCCTCTCTCCTCTCTTCGGCACATGGTGGAGCTGAGATCCGGGAGACGCTGGAGAACGAGGAGATCCCGTTTGCGTCCGGAGCTTGCGTGGATACGTCTAGAGGCCGGACACTTGAACGGCTTGAAGCACCGGCACCTCCTGCTTCACCTCCTCTCCCGATTCGGGAGTTACGCAACCCCGCAAGATGAGATCTGTCTGTGCGTGGTTTACCGTTTTGTGTTCGATCCGACTGCCGGCAACCATATCTATATGTGGAAATCGCGTTTCCGTTGCGCCCCGATCGTTTCCTTACATTCAGGATATCAAAAGGAATATTCTTTCTAGGATCGCTGCATGCGGCCTTAGATAATCACATTTTTAGTTACCTTGTTCCTGGGAGCGGTGGAGGATTTTGCATATGCTTTCGATCTCAAGCCTCGCTGCGTAGTCCAATCTGAATCAAGTGGTGCCCGCGCGCGAGAGATAACAAATTTTAGCCTTAATGTAGATGCAGGGACCTCTTACGGGCAACCCGCGAAGGCATGTGGTACGTGCGTACGTGGTGGAGGTTGTATTAGAGACACCAAAGGAAATCTCTCAGGTTGGCTTTCTGCTTAATTTGATTATGGTTATGGAAATAGCCTTGTAGCTGAAATGCATGCGCACCCTTCATGATGGTTTTGAGTCTGGCCGATGAGCGTCGTGTATTCTGATTCGGCCGTGCTTAATTGTTCATTAATAATTCCTTTACTGCTCCATCTTGGTCTGTTTTCCAGTGGTGGCGGCAAGCTCATAAGCTCCTACAGAACTCGGATGCTTGGTGCTACATATGTCTTTAGAGAAGGGAACTAGCTGGCGAATGCTTGGGCTTCTTCTGCTTGCGAGATGATGACGGGGAACCATGTATTTTGGTCTCATAGAGATCGCTTCAAAGGGGCGAGTGTCTTAGATAAGGCTAGGTGTCCTAGATATAGCTTCTTTTAGTTTAATTGGTTCTTTGGATCTTTCCAGGATCCAGTTAATTTTTTTTCACTTTGTATGTCCAGAGATATGCCCCAAAGTATCTATAAAGGATATATATTTTTTTTAAAAAATTTAAGTCTTGGCTAATGACGATAGAGTGAGAACATTATTTTCCCCTAAGAATAGGTGCACTCTCCTGGTCTCCTGAGCTTTGACTTATTCCTTTTGATTAAAAAATATATATATATTTGCTAATTGTGTAAGGTTTATGTAACGACCCAACAAGTAAACTGACCCACAACCATATTAAATAGTAAATTTCTCAGGAAGATCACTCATCCTAAGACTACTCTCAACTGAGCATGTTTATTTTCAGAGTTCTCTTCTTACTCGAGTTCTAAAAAACTAGTCCAAGTTATTGGTAATCTACTGATTTAGTCTATTTAACATATTCTTAAATAGGGTGTTACAATCTACCTTTTTATATAAGCGACGTCATCATCGCTGTTCATACATAGCATATAGTCAAACCCTAGGCAGAAAAAATTCTAGAGATGGCCCCCACAGGCTCAAGAGGTGGCTCCCACTATGTAGCACTTTGCGCCATTATGGCCTCAAGAGGTGCCTTCCATAGCGTAACACTTTACCGTATGTGGCACTTAGTTCATGCACTTCCGGCTGAGTAAATTGCTACACTATGGAGCCACCTCTTGAGGCCATAATGACGCAAAATGCTACATAGTGAGAGCCACCTCTTGAGCCTGTGGGGGCTACCTCTAGAATACTGCTTGCTTGGGATTTGACTATATGCTATGTATGAATAGCGACGAAGACGTCACTTATATAAGAGGGGTAGAATGTACACCCCATATAAGAATATGTTAAATGGACTAAATCATAGACTACCAATAACTTGGACTAGTCATTTTCAGAGCTCGAACAGGAAAGAACTCTGAAATTAACCGTGCTTAGTTGAGAGTAGTCCCAGGATGGTGAAATTTTGAGGGCGAAATTTATTTAAGGATGTAGAATTGTAATAACCTATGTGTGGGACCTTAGGTCCAGAACCTGTAAGTCTACCTTTAGAAGTTTGTTTCTAGACTTTGGCACTTAAGTTAATAATAATAATAATAAATAACTTTTACCCATAATTATGACCATATTGTTCAACAATCGATGCCTTTAGTTACCAATCGGTATCCTTAGTCACCAATCGATGTCTTTAGTCAACAATCGATGTCTTTAGACACCAATCGATATCCTTAGTCACCAATCAATGTCTTTGGTCAACAATCGATGCTTTTAGTCACTAGTCGGTATCCTTAGTCACCAATCGATGTCTTTAGTCAACAATCGATGCCTTTAGTCACCAATCGGTATCCTTAGACACCAATCGATGTCTTTAGTCAACCTTTAGTCACCAATCGATATCCTTAGTCACCAATCGATGCCTTTAGTCAACAATCGATGCCTTTAGTCATCATTGCCTTAGTCACCAATCGATGTTTTTAGCCACAATCGATGTTTTAGTCACCAATCGATGTTCTTTCTTCAGTAATCGAAACTCTCTTCAGCAATCGATAGGAGCTTCTTTTATTCCCCAATCGATATGACCATTATTCAGTAATCGATTGACTCTCCAGTCAAAGTCAAGTTCTTTAGTAATCGATTGGCTCTCCAGTTAAAGTCAAGTTCTTCAGTAATCGATTGGCTCTCTAGTCAAAGTCAAGTTCTTAGTAATCGATTGGCCTCTAGTCGAAGTTTCTTTGTTCTCCAATCGATATTCTCTTGTTCTCTAATCGAATTGGAGTTGACTATGATCTCTTAAGTGCTTATATTTTTGTCACATTATTAACAATTGTCGTCATCATCTAAACCATTTGGCTTGTCAACTTTCTGACTTAGACCCCTTGTGCCTGGCAGAATAACTCATACTTTTCCCCCAGATTGTGTTGTTTGCCTCTAAAAAACCTTCCACTCATAGTCCCATCAGTCATCTCCAATGGATTAGTATCTTCATTTGGCCTGCATGTTGGCCAGGTGTCTAGATACTCTTGTTAGTATGTGGACACCCAGAAAAATAAATCTATTGGGCTTTGCTAGCCGGCCCAGATCCTTTAAAGAAAGAATACCCCTCAAATAGAAAAAACCATTCAAAAGACCCATTTAACAAGCCCAAAGACCCATTACCAATGGGCCCAGATACCCAGCTGGGAGTGAGCTTAGGCAACCTCAACACCTCCCCACTACCACTTAAAAGGCTGCAAAAAGGTGGCAAAAAGTGTGCTGGGTACAGAGCAAAAAGGAGGGCTGGCAGAGGCCTTTTGGGGGAGGATTTTTCTACAAGCCTTTTGGCCAAGAGAAGAGGGGGAGGCTGGGAAGAGAGAGGGGCTCTCCTCCAGAAGAGGCTGCTACGCTTTGGGCATCCCGTGAGGCTCCTGCTGCAGCAAAAGGGAAGAAAAAATAAAGAAGAGAGCAAGGGAAAAGGGAAGAGGAAGGAAGACAGAAGAGAGCTCCTTCTTGTCTTGTCTTGTCCTTGGAGTGCTAAGAGAGAAGAGAGGGTGAGTGGGTGGCGATGGAGTCCTCCTCTTGCTTCCCCTTTAAGTTTTTTTTGTTTCTCATTCCCCTCCC
Organism: Colocasia esculenta; assembly: GCA_014218235.1. NCBI lineage: Eukaryota > Viridiplantae > Streptophyta > Magnoliopsida > Alismatales > Araceae > Colocasia > Colocasia esculenta. The sequence goes on from CM024761.1 coordinate 137,680,801, forward strand.
CAAGAAATGTCAAATCCATGTACTCCCTTTTCTCCATGATGTGATCATTCTCTCTTTGCATTTAATGTGTCCCTCTTCTCCATCATGCATTTCTATGTGTGTGGTTTAAGGTTTCTTTTTTTTTATGTGAATGGTATGGGAAGCTCACGGATGGGGAACCACTCCTTGTGGAGTGATGTTTCTCTCCCCCCAATGGCATGCATGAGACCTCCACAAATCCTCATGCCTCAATAAATGAGGTTTGGGAATGGTGGAGCCTCCCCTTTTCCCATGCGTTTTTTTCTTGCCCTATGATTAGGCTTTTGGGCCCTGCGCAACCCTCATCCTTTGGTGCATTTTCCTCACTGTTTTGTTCTTGCAATGGGTGCTTTGCACTGTTCAAACAGAAATCCCTCATGTGCATTTCGGTTTTTGGACCATGCCTCTTTGCTAGCAAGTGGGTTGAGTAGCCAATACTCATGCCCCAAAGCTTAGCATCCAAGCCTAGTAGCCCATTAAACCGGTTTCAGCCCATTTCTAGGTCACTTTTGTGGGTTTGCACAGCATCAAATAGTGCTGGTCTGCTGCCCACAGAAGTAAGGGTTGTCTGTTGCCGATTCGCTGGTCTGGAGATAGTCCTGCTAATTCGGCCAGCCTGGGGAATAGCCTGCTGATTCAGTCTGGCAGCAACATGCACATGGCCGAATCACATGAGCAAAGCCATGCGCCATGTGGTTTCAGCCAAGGAAAGAGATAATAGACTGATAAGAATCCATTTAAATCCTGGTTAGACAATGTAATGTCTATGCCCGATATATGGTTCACATATCATCCATTCGCCGCTCGGATTCTTGTGTGGTCACGGCATTAACCGGTCTCCTCGTAGTCATGCCTCGGGATCGACGTCGTGTGCCACCGGAGTGATGTCGTTGTTCGACATACATCCCCTTTTTTTGGTGTCGTCTTCGTTGTGGTGGACGTGTACCGCGCTCTCCCCCCTATCAACCAGATAAGGGGAGATGCTTGTAGATACCGTTTTCGCCGCTCCCGCCTTTTAAAGGGGGGGGGACGAAGTAACAGTCCACAAAGAGGGTGGAATGAACAGTGGATATGAATATACGGTATAATTGAGTGTGTGGGTGTGTATAGAGTGGAAAGCGGAAAAGACAATAAAATAAAAAGAAAACGTGATCGCCAGGCACACGAGGTGCCCATGGAGGTGCACGGCGAGGGGTGCGGCTGAAGGAAGTGATCGCGAGCGTACCTTTTTAGCGGGGAGATTGCGCGGGAGATGATGTGGGTCCTTTCTTCCTCTACGAGCACGGTCGGCCGTGGTAGATGACGTTTCCTCGTTTGATTACCCTGAAAAGGAAAATACAAAGAAGAGGCAAGGGGATTAGCCACGTGTGTGTAGTATCAATCCAAAAATAAATAAAATAAATGAATAAACGGCAAGGGGAACGACTTACTGTGTGGTGACTTTTAAACCCTAAATAAGTGTGTGTTGTGTGTGTGGTGTGTGTGTGTGTGTGTGTGTGTGTGGTGTGTGTGGTGTGTGTGTGTGTGGTGTGTGTGTGTGTGGTGTGTGTGTGGTTGTGTGTTAAAAGGGGGGCGCGGTGCCCGGGGGAGAAGAAAATATAAAGAGCCACGTGGGGCCGGAGGAAGTGGGAATGCAAAGAAAAGGAGAGGGGGGTGTGTGCTTCCCCGAGCGGTGTGTGTGCCGTGGCGGCGATGTCGGTTTGGTGACGAAGGACGGAGAGGAGGAAGGAGGTGCAGGTGCTCCGCTCCGGTACGCGTAGGTGACGAGGAAGAAGACGGCGTCGAGCTCCAAAGGATGAGGACGGCGTCGGTTGGCGTGGGAATCCTCCTTGGGCCGGACGTCGAGGTGAGAAACCAGCAGGGCTTCGCCGCTCTGAGATTCCCCCTCTCTCTCTCTTCTTCTCTCTCCTCTATCCTCTCAACAATAAAAGGGAGAAGCCGAACCCCCGGCCCCCGACCCTGCGACTTCATTTTTATAGGCACTGGAGCAAAATCGCGTCCAGGACAGCAGACGTGATTTAAGGCTTAATCACGTCCGAGCGGCAGACCGCGATTTAGAAGGTCGGTCTGATGGACATACGCACAGGATCGTTGCATTGGCTCTCTTAATCGAGTCTGGGCAGCCACCGGGACTTGAATCGCGTCCACCTAGACGGACGCGATTAAGACTTGCATGGTTTCGAGGCAACCGACTCACGAATGCGCTGTCTGCTGACGTGACATTCTGGATTTGACCTCTCTGAATCGCGTCGTCTGACAAGGACGTGATTCAGGGATGTTATCATGATTACGGGTCTGTGCGCGATGACTTTCTGGGCCGTTGTCAGACTCTGAATCGCGTCAGGGATGCAGGACGCGATTTTAAAGGCGGTTCGATGAAAAATGTCCACTATAGCGGACACGAATTGAATTTTGCTTCTGGGGGCGCTGCCCCGGACCCCCGCGACCTGACCGCACAGGTCGATCCGCGACCGAAACCCCTTGGGAAGCACCGAGGAAGAAGTGGGCGAGATTCAGAAATATTGGGAAAACACTCTTGCGAGGCAAAAGAATGACATTTTGGCGTTACGGCGCAACTTGAAAATTTGCCCGCGGTGGAGCCAAATTTGCGTGTCTACAATGCTGTAGGATTTTCTCTGTGTGCTTCAAATCGGCAAAAGACTTTAAAAATAAATCCCCAAGGATTAATCAATTCAATAGTATTTCAGCAGGTTGCTGATTCAACTCTGATTGCCGACTCGGTCACATCTTGCCGATTCAGTTTTATCCTGCTGATTCGCCATCTGCATTGCCATATGCATGTACCTTACCGATTCAGTTCTGCCTTGCCTATTTGTTGTCTGCATGTGTCCTGCCGAATGGACTGTACCTGCGCTGTCGATTGGGTGCATAAGAGCTGATCAGTGCCGAATCGCGAATAGATTCATGACTTGAATGTCTCAAATGGAACAAAAGAACACATTGAAAACATTTTCATAATAAAAGAAACAAATGAGTAAATAGACAAAGAGATCCAACAATTAATAAATAAAAGACTCAACAACTTTGAATAGATAGTTTTGCTCATTAGCACTTCAGCCTAAATTTAAGTTGCATTCCGCACTTTCATCGGATGTCTCCGCTTTAGGCCACAAGACTTTCTAATCTGGAGATTGATCTAGGGTTTTCTCTCCTAGAGAGATGTAATTAACGCCGTTGCGCTTAGGCGACGGCGGGATATTGGTCCAAACCGACACCCATCTTCGTTTGATGAAGTCAGACGGTGCGTACAATAGACCTAAAGCCCTTCGACTCTCGGAGGCAGAACATTTGTTGTCACGTATGTGACTGGCACGCCCGCGCTCTGCGATTGCCAATTCATCTCACGTCACCATCGCTCAAGTAGCATTCGACGGGATTTGAATTTGCAATAGGCATCCATGAGAACATGAGAAAACATGATAAAAAGCACCAAGATTTTTTTCATAAAATCCACTTCCACAGCGTGGCACGCCTGGTAGGACCAAACTTCACTTCATCTCTTCGCCAGAATAGAAAGCCTTGTGGCCTCTATATTTAATACTGACTGCTGGTTTGAACTAACTTGCAAGTGACTAACAGACTTATGGCTGAAGTACGTTCAGACCTCAAATGTTTGGGACCATGCCCGGTATGGCTATCTTGCTGTGCCGACTCGCTTTGGAGATTTTCCTCCGGTGGTCGAATTCCCCAACTTCTTGAAGGTGGCTTTCGTCCAAGTGCTGCACAACAACAGTGATGAGATAACTGAAGAGGCACCAAAGACAGTCAGCTGCCAAGTCCATCATATGGACCGCGGTAACAGAAGAAGTGACAAGGGACCCAGGTGGCATCAAGCTAGTGCTGGGATGGCAAGGGAGTCAGGGGGCATCAAGCTAGTGCTAGGAAGGCTACAACTACTACTCCCAGCAAGGCACGTGTCTCTGGCTTGGGAAAGAGCATGCTAGTCGGCAACATTAGAATTCATCTACGGAGCGGCCATGCTGTGATAGAACAAAATCAAGTGGTGCCAGCTATTCTGACAAGAAATTCCTTCCAAGCATTAGAGGGAAAGAAAGAATGTATAACACTTTCAAAAGCAAATTGGCCCCAAAGCCAATCAAATTCAAGCAAATTTGGGTGCCTAAGAAGACCCAAGTCCTTCAACTGATAAAGTAACGACATGACAAAGACAATGAAACAAATGCAAAAGGCAAAATAGATGTTGATCAGCTAACTCTAGCACCTCCCGTGCTAGTGTTCAAATCTTATGCACAGTAAGGGACTATTTTCTGCTATATTGCATACCACAACAAGGCAGCCAATCTGGAGCGTTTGGCTCACATGCCCCTGTTGCAGAGGAGGGGTCCAATATTTGTCCCTTCATTTATGCGAGAATCTGATGAGATTAATCGGACTATGTCCAGTCATTTCTATGATCTGGCAAAACCTTCCCTTGAAACAACCCAGGGTGGTCTATCATGTTGCGAAGATAGAATGAAAATGAGAAAGAAAAAGGAAGAGGAAAAAATAGCGACAAAGGAAAAGAATATGAGAAAGGAAATAGAAGAGAAACATCGAAATGAGAAAATGCAAAGAAAAGAAAGAGCAAAAATATTTGAAAAGAGAAAAGAAAAAGAAAGAGAAAGAGGAAATTATGGTGAGCCACTGGCTCAGGAAAATGGTGCATTGCGCACTCTCCCCTGTTATATGGCTAGCATGTCTAGCCGGTGTGGGGTTCTCTCTGAAGAAGAAGGGGCACACCCAAATTCACTGAAGAGCCAGATTCTCTTTCCAGAAGGAGAAAGACTGGCAACAACACCCAGCACTCACAGGAGTGACTGCAGCATTAAAGCAGACAGCAAGTGGCCACCTATTTCCCTTATAGGGGCCTCAACCCAGGCAACGACTGATGTAACTAGTATGCCTACATGTGATCCTGATGTGATAATATTGCTACAAAAATATCAACGGGAAATAGAGATGTTGTGAAAGCATATTGAAGAAAGAGGTACACACACCTCTGCACCAAAAGAAGTCCAGGGTATGGTCGAAGCACCCCAAGGCGACATTCCACCCCGAACTCTGCCAACAATGACCATCCAGGTTGCACCGCGGGCACCCCACTCCTCCATTCATGTCAAATGATTCCATAGCAGTTAGGGGCACGTCCAACAACATGCCAAGGGTTCTTCGGAAGATCACAAGCAAAAATGCCAACCATGCAGTCGGCCCATCTCCATCGGATCTTGCAGATCCAACACTAATATGTGGCTTGATGGAGTTGGCAGAAAATGGCAACTCTGCTACCGCACCTAATGCTCACCAGACTCCATACCCCATTCATCATGATACGCACTGCGTCGATGCGATGGGAAGCATGACTCTTGATGTGCCATGCTGGCCAAAGTCTCTTGGGTCCTCATCGATTGGGTATACATGTTCGGATTCCCCCACCATATCTAGGATAGACCAACTGGATAGGTGGTCGATGTCCAAAGCAGACCCCTATGTGGTTGAGGAGGAAGTCCCAACAGAAAAATTCTTTGCCATTACCCAAGAGCATGATGAATCAGCACATAATTATATTCAAAGGTGGAGGAACCTTAGTAGAAGGTACAAACAACCACCATGTGAAGAAGATGTTGTCCGCATGTGCAAGTACAACCTGTGGTGGAAATCCTAGAAAGAACAGTCAGAATTGATATCAAAACCTTCAGCCGACTAAGCAACGTTGCATCTGATATTGAGGATTCCTCGCCAAATATTCTTCTGCCGATGAGGCAAACCAGGAGAAAAGACAGACAGCCCAGGGATTTAGCAACTGCTAAGGGGGTGGCCAGCTCCCCACCTGCCAAATTGTCAAAGCCAAGAAAGCAGATTCTGCTACAAGAGAAACTGCAAAAGTCTTATTCTTTCCCGAGGAACAAAACAAGGGTCCTCTTTGAGCTGGCCTGCGAACACAACAAACTTGTCCTACCAAGTCCTAAGAGGCCGGAGGACTCCAAAAGGACAGGTGATCCGCTCTTTTGCCCTTACCATCAGGTGGTAGGCCATGCCATAGAAGATTGCTATGTGTTCAAAGATGTGACCCAATCATTGATCAACAAAGGAGAGGTGCAAATGGGCGAGTACAAGGTGGATCCGCCACGCCCACATGAAGCCCCAGCCCGACAAGAAGCTCGGAAAAAGGCTGTAAATATAATTTCTCTATATCAGCAGCTACCCCAAGAGATGCCAAAGGATAGGTCTGAAAAGATGCAGCCACCCAGGAATGAGGTAGAATGCAAAGAAGCCAAAAGAACAGACAAAACTCTACAGATATACACATGCTATATGACCATAGTGGATGGTCAACATGGGGATATGCCCCCTGAGCAAGATGAATTGTCAAGGCTCAATGAAGGGCCAGATCCTCCTGTCGGGAGGGAAGAAGTTAAGGGCAAAGCCCCGATAGTCTCAGTGGCCCAAGAAGAGGCTGTAGATATAATAGCAACAGATAATATCAGCATTCTGCCACCAACCCCTCTGGGAGGGGCTCCAACTGAAGTGACATATGATATCCCTAGCACTCATACATATGATCTTGTCGTGGCAGCATTGCTATGGAGATACCAACAGGAAATTGAAATGATGAAAAAGCAAATTGAAGAAAGAGATGCCTATGCTCTTGCACCAAGAGAAGCAGGGGGCACGGTGGAAACATCGCGAGATGACACCAACCTGCCCCACACCCTATCACATTCAACAATGCTCCAGTCGATATCAGGCACTGATGGGGGCATCCATGTCAAATAGCTCCAGAGCAGCCCATAGCCTGCCAAGCAACACATCAAGGGGCCGCCACCATAACTCAGATGCAGTCGGCTCCTCCTCATCCAAACATGATCCAGACACCGATTATGAATAAACAAATGTTGGAACAGATCATAGAAACAAAACTATCTGGAATGGACAAGTCTGATCAAGCCCTTTTGAGATGTACCGGGTACCATACCCTGTGTGACATGCTGCAAAGAGATTACCTCCTGGCATCAGCAAGCCACCCAAGTGGAAAAGTTCAATAATTGATACAGAACTTCGACTTCACAGAAGTCGTAGTGAGACATCAATTGCTGACTTTGTTCATCAATCAATATGTCACTTCAATTTCCAAAAGTCAGAGTAAGACTTCAACAGATGACCTTTATCATCAATCGATATGTCACTTCGACTTTCTAGGAGTCAGAGTAAGACTTGATATAATTACTTATCGTGGACTTAGAAAATTTTACTGGAGATATATAAGTGTCATTAAAATAATCATGTGTTGACACCTTTGACTATAAATGGTTATACAATATAATGTATGAGAGTCTTTGACTTAACACATCAAATACAAATCAAAATGAATTTGTTTATTACTTGAAAAGGTTTTTGTATAACTGAAATGATTTTCTCATAATTAAAACAATACACATGCTATTGTTCATAACAGCCAGGTGGAGGAGTGGTAGTTAGAATGTGTTTCTGACTACGAGACTAGGAGGATTATGTGCTTTTGTCCAGGTTAGGTTCTGGCTTAGCAGGCCAGTTACTGTGTCCCAAGGGTAGCATTGTACTAGCCTACTCATGGTTCTAGCATGGTTCTTAGTAACATGTAGTGATGTGTTATTTCTTGTTCAGATGCTTCGTTTACTTTAATTCAGCATGATTAAATGTTATCGTGCTTATTGTGGTTTATCGTGTGTTTTGGGGGAGCTTCCCTCCTGAGCCAATGACTTTGAGGCTCACACCCCTACTCCTTTTCAGGTGAGAGTGAGCAGGAGAGTTCCTAGCCCCCAACCGCACCTTCGCAGTAGTGAGCGGGTCCCTCTTCTATCTAGTATTTTGTGAGTTTTGTGTGCCACGAGATATGCCCTGGTTTGTGTACTTTCCTTTGAGCTTATGTTATGTATGAAACAATGTAATGTAATGTACATATTTATATCAGCGAGAGTACTTTTACTTCTTCTGTACATTTCCTACTGAACACAGGTGATGCTTACCCTTTTGAGACTTTGCGGCTCGTGGGTTGGCGGAGTTGGTTACGAATCCTTGTAGGGCTCAGACAACGAGGACCGCCATAGTTGGTATCAGAACAAAGTCCAATATAATGTATGAAGAAGGGTGGATTACATTGTTCCATTACATAACTGATGCTCACTGCTGGTTAGGTCCCCTATTTTCTTATATGATATTGTGTTGTATGTATGGAATGATGATTTTGTAGGAATAAAGATGGCTGATGAGCAACAGTCATGGCATGTTGAGGGGGAAGGACAGGAAGAGCATCAGCCACCTCAGTAGCTAGCTCACCGATGGTAGAGTAGAGTTCTTTGAGCAATTAGGAAGAGTATAGCTGATTTTCAGACAAAGATGGAACCACCTACAGGAGCACTCGTTCCAGTTCCCGCACCACAAGATGAGTCAGTTGTGCTATTAGAATTTTTTTGAAATTTCAGCCATCAATATACATAGGAGAGTCTAATCCAGATGAAGTAGAGCAATGGATTCATCAGATAGAGATTGTATTTGTAGCTATGGGGTGTCCTCCGAGGAGAAAAGTGGCATTGGCAGCATTTCAGTTGCGAGGTTTTGCACAAGAATGGTGGTGATTGCAAACGTACACCAAGTTTGTTAGTAGAGAGGTTGCAGATATTTCATGGCAGGAGTTCATGAATGCTTTTAGTGAAGCCTTATTCCCACCATAGGTATAGAGAGCAAAGAGGGAACAATTCAAATCAATGAAGCAAGGAAATATGTCTGTGTTAGAGTACCAGATGAGGTATATTGCATTAAGTTAGTATGCAGCTTATTGGCTACAGATGAAGCAATGAAGACTGAGTATTTCACAGAAGGATTGAGGCCAAAATTGAAGCAAGGCATATCATCTCATATATGTACTACGGTGGCAGAGGCAGCACAGAGAGCAACAGCTATTGAAAGATCATTTCAGTCAGGGCAGGATGGAGCTAGTCTTCTCAGCAATAATGGCCAAGAATTGGTAAAGGAAAGGCTCCAGCGGGATCCCCTTCATTTTCAGGATCTGGATTAGCTATGTCGAGATTGGGATCGAGATTGAAAAAAATGTTTCGTTCTCGAGGAGGTGGTAGGTAGTAACAACCAGGCTGAGGCTTTCAAGCCCCCAATGAGGAGTCACAGCAGAGCACAAGAAGGTAACCAGCAGGATATAGATGTTATAATTGTCATTAGCTTGGTCATCTAGCAAGAGATTGTCCATAGCCCAGAGAGTTTAGACGTCCATATCAACCTTATCATCCATATCAACAGCAATAACAATAGCTAGTGGAGCGTGGATAGTAGCGAGGCAGGATGATGGTTATGACCCAAGAGCAAACAGAGGCATCAAATCTTGTGGAAGGTATAATATCCATCTTTGATAGTTCTTATACAATTTTAATTGATTCTGGTGCTTTGCATTCTTTTATTTCTAAGGAATTTTTAGATAGTTTAGTCTATGTGGCTGAGGAGAGACTGTGTGAATTGATTATTGAGGTTCCTTCTGGTGGTTATATGCTCACTACTTGTTATTTAGAGAATGTGCCTATGGAGACTAGATTTCATAAGTTGCCATCTAGACTGTTTGCACTATAGTTGAAAGATTATGATGTGATTTTAGGAATGGATTGGTAGAGCTTACTCAACAGTTGTGGATAGTAGAAAGAAGAGAGTTAGTTTGTTCATCCCAGTGGTACAAAGTTTGAATTTCAAGGTATTCTTTCTTTTGCCCCTAAGCTTTTTATTTCTATACTTAAGGCAAGAAACTTAACGAATGATGGTTGCATAGTGTATTTGGCATCTGTTAGTCTTGTGGATAGTAGTGGTTCTGTATCAGATATGCCAGTTGTAAAAGAATTACAGATGTGTTTTTCGAAGAGTTACTAGGGTTAGCACCACAGAGAGAGGTAGATTTTACAATAGAGTTGCAGCCAGGCACCATGCCCATATCAAAAGTTCTGTATCGGATGGCACCAATAGAATTGAGAGAGTTGAAGAAGCAGTTGCAAGAATTGTTAGAAAAATGATTTATCAAACCTAGTCATTCTCCGTGGAGAGCACCGATGTTATTTGTAAGGAAGAAGGATGGCAGCTTCACATTGTGTATAGATAATAGGCAGTTGAATAAGGTTACTATCAAAAATAAGTATCTTTTGTTGAGGATTGATGATTTGTTTGACCAGTTGCAATTAGCCACTGTGTTTTTTAAGATTGATCTGAGGTCTGGGTATCATCAGTTGAGGATTAAAGAGGAAGATATCAATAAGGCAACATTCAAAACATGTTATGAACATTAGGAATTTGTAGTGATGCCTTTTGGACTTACCAATACACCATCAACTTTTATGAATCTAATGAACAGAATTTTCCATCGTACTTGGACCAATTTGTCGTAGTATTTATTGATAATATATTGATATATTCGTCTTCAAAAGAGGAGCATGCTAAGCACTTGAGAATTGCATTACAATGATTGAGAGATAATTAGTTATATGCTAAGTTCAGTAAATGTGAGTTCTGGTTTAAGAAAGTGCAGTTTTTGGGACATGTGATCACTGGTGCAGGATTGTCGTTGATCCAACTAAAGTAAAGGTAGTAATGAAATGGGAAAGGCCGAAGATAGCAACTAAAATTAGAATTTTCCTGGGTTTCGCATGATATTATAGAAGATTCATAAGAGATTTTTCTAAGATTGAAGCACCCATGACTCATTTGACTAGGAAAGGTGTAGCTTTTGAATGGTCTATTGAATGTCAAAGAAGTTTCACTAAGTTGAAGAAAAGATTGACTTCAACACCTATTCTAGTTTTGTTGTCAAGTTTGTTTTATACACTGATGCTTCCATAAGTGGTTTAGAAGCGGTCTTGATGCAGCATGGCAGAGTTGTAGCTTATGCGTCCAGGTAGTTGAAGCACCATGAACATAATTACCTCACTAATGATTTGGAGTTAGCAGCAGTTGTTTTTGCATTGAAGACATGGAGGTACTATTCGTATGGTGAGATGTTTGAGATATTTATAGATCATAAGAGTTTAAAGTATTTTTCTCTCGGAAAGATTTAAGTATTAGGCAGCATATTTGGATTGAGTACTGAAAGATTATGAGTTCACTTTGGCATATCAACCAAGGAAAGCAAATGTAGTGGCAAATGCATTGAGTAGGAAAGCAACATTAAGGCATATAATGGTCATAGACTGGAAGTTATATGCAAATTTGGTAGAAAATTCTTTTGAATTCCTAACAATCGTAGTAGAGCAGTGTTGGCCAGTATTACTATGAAATTGTCTTTGTATTATTAGATTGTGAATGCTCATAAATCATATGATAATTTAGCATAAATAGTAAAGATGCAAGGTGCCAGTATTGATGATGATTGTGTAGTCAAATTTCAAGGCTGATTATGTTTACCAGATGAAGCTGAAATGAAGTAGTAGTTGTTGAGTGAAGCGCACAAGTCAAAGTATTCCATTCATCTAGGCAATAACAAGATGTATCAGGATTGAAGAAGCATTTTTGGTGGTCGAGCGTGAAAACAGAGATAGCTGAGTTTGCAGCTAGATGCATGGTGTGTAACAAGATTAAAACAAAACATCAAAGACCTGGAGGTTTATTGCAGCCTTACCGATTTCATAGTGGAAGTGGGATGATGTAGCAATGGATTTTGTGATGAGTTTGTCAAGAACTTCAGCAGAAAGTAATGGAATTTGAGTGATTGTGGATAGATTGACCAAGGTTTGTAGATTATTTCCAGTCAATATGTCATGGATTGTAGACAGACTAGTTAAATTATATGTAGACAGGATCGTTCCGTTGCATAGTATTCTAGTTGCTATTGTTTCAGATGTTGGATCGAAATAGATCTAAGATGTCCTAGAGGGAGGAGAATAGGACTTTCTTTTAAAATATCTACTAAGAACAGTAGATCTGAAGTCACTAAAATGTGTTGTCAGTGGTTAGTGTAATGTGTGAAATAAACATAAACAAGTGGAAGCAAACACACAAAAGAGATAAGAGATTTATCCTAGTTCGAATCTCCTTCCAAACAGGAGTCTTACGTCCAATCCCTAAGCAACTCTTGGGATTTTCCACTAACCACCAAGCAAACATTGGTCTTCCCTTCAAAGAGGGGCATACACCACTTACTCCTAAGCAAGTCTTCCATTCACTAAGGAGCATACAAACTTCCTACTTCCAATAGGCCCTCTCTTCCATAAAAATGGCATGCATAGGGAGCAAACCACCTATTGGTTACAAGCACTGATGTTTACACAACAGATGTTGCTCAGAGAATGAACAAGCATAGACAGAAAGAGATCTACATAGATGAAGGATGGATGCACTCTTCTCTTTCTTGCTCTAAGTGGACTGGATGAATAATCTGAGGATTGTCTACACAACTGAAGACTACTCAAAGGCTTGAACAGATTTTTTTTGTTTCTCTGATTTTAAGATTTCTAGGAGAGTTGGTATATCTTCAAAGACTTTGACTGCTTTTTATAGTCTTTAGAGTATTCAACTACCATTTAATTTGACAATTTGAATTTGAACGTTTAGATTGGAAGAGATTTCTTGAGTGTAACATCTTCAAGTCTTCTTTCCAATGATCAGCTTAGTTGCTATTCTAGGATAGCATGTATGCTTCTGTAGCCCAGGACAAGTAGAAGAGCTACACCAAAAATAGAAGAAAATATCTAGTGTTTAAGGTGGCGAGCATGTGTTCCTGAAGGTATCTCCGAAAAAGCGTGTGGTCAGATTCGGCAAGTGTAGGAAGCTGAATCCGCAATTCATTGGCCGATTTTGGGATCTAGTAGAAGATTGGGAGTGTGGCTTACGAGTTAGCTTTGCCTCCATCGATGGCGACTACCATTTTGTGTTCCATGTATCTATGCTACAGAAGTACATACTTTATCCATTGCATGTCATCAACTTTGAGTCAGTTGAGTTGCAACCAGATCCTCTTATGAAGAGGAGCTTGTGAAGGTCTTGGATCGTAAAGTTCAAGAGTTGAAATCCAAGTCTATCTCGTTTGTGAAGGTTCTGTGGAGAAACTTTGCTTAAGAGGAAGCTATGTGGGAGCTTAAAGAGGCCATGCAAAAGTACCCTCACCTATTGGTATATACCTTAACTCAAACTTTGAAGATGAAGTTTATTTTAAGGAGAAAAAAAAAAAGGTGTGAGGCCTAGGGTTTTCTTAACATGTTTGCTAATTGTGCAAGTTTTAGTGTTTGGATCTATTCCTAGCCTAGGACTAACGTTAGCCTATGCTGGTGTCTAGTCATCTTAATGGTAGTAAAGCATGTCGTAGGGTGGGTTAATGGCAGCATTGAGTGCCATTAACCCTAGGTTAGCAGCAGACAACTATGTCATTTTTCAAGGCTTTGCTAGGCCAAATAGAGTTGTTTTAGGGCAAGGACCACCCCATTTACTTACGACTCTATATATGTGAGGCTCTTTCGTACTAGAAAGATTTTGCTTGGCTAAGGTTTTAGTCGCCCTTCGAGAGAGAGATAGAGAAAGTCTATAAAGGAGAGAGAAGGAGATAGACTGTGACTTGTTGTCGCTTGTTCATGTGATTTTTATGAAGGAGGAGTATCAAATGATCGAAGAGAAGGCCTTGGATCAAGTGGATCGTGTTCCAGAAGTGCTCGTGAGATGTATTTGATTGTGGGAGAGGAGACCACCTTGATTCCTAGGAAGGGCATCATCGACACTATTTCATGATTTAAGAGAAGGTTTCAAAGAAAGTAACTTAGAATTTTAGCCCATGATCTTATCACCTGGAGTTTTTCTATTTTATGAGATTTTTTTTTATAAAATCAAATCGAGGTCCGTTTTCCCTGAATTATGGCTTTTGGTCCTGCACGGTTTCTACAAGTAGGAACTTGACAGAAACATAGTATGCCTCCAAATCCTAGTTGGCAACAAGGAAGGTGACACCAAGAATTACTTGATGGCACCTTATCTTGACACCAAGTTCTTCTATTTCTAGAATTTTCAGTTTGTTTCTATATGATAAATTTGAGGGATTTGTGACCATTTTAGGGCTCCATGGATCATGGCATAGAATGACAATAGTGACATGGCTATGTAACCCTAGGTATCTTATGGGTATTTATAGTATTTGTATAGAATTTTTGTTTATGCAAAAAAACTTGAAATTAATGCTAGTTTAATTTTTGTTTAGCATATGTGTCATCAAAAATGTTAGAAAATTTCATGATATTAGTCTCCAGTATAGTATGCATGTTTTAAGGTTTTTAAATTTGTATGACCCTTTTTTATTGCATTTTTTTGTATTTTATAAGGCTTTCCTTATCACTATTTTAATTAAGAAAATTAGTTTCACTAGTCCAAAAATTGTGAAAAATTAGAGGGTTGATTAAATATGTACAAGCATCATAATAAAAAAATTTTGAGTATAATATGAATACGATAGAATTAGTTATAATTTTTTAATTAATATCATCATGTTATGCAAGTTTTTTTCAAATCTGACTAAATCAACGGGTTAGCATCATCATACGGCTTTGTACTTTCTGTTTAGTCACTGGTTAGATAATAATATGAGTTTTGAATGCTGTTAGTTCATGTTAATTATATGAGTGCATGTGCATGAGAGTAAAATGATATAACACATATGTGTAAGATATAAGGCATTGAAGGTGTTAATGATAATTGTACCAATGAGTCACTGTCATCATAGAAGGGTGTGAAGTTATACTGTAATAATCGCCTATAGGAAGGTTCAATACGTTATGTGACCTCAACAGCAACGAGGGTGAAATTTTAAAAGTTGACAAGTACTACTGGTTAAGGTAAGGAGGGCTTCCCCCACTTCTACACAGTTACCATGATTTGTCACTATTTGCCTAGGTGATTAAGTTGTGTGTGTGTGTAATGTGATCTTCTAGTGGTGTTTTAATTTGTGTCTCGACTTGTAATAAAACTAATGTGAATGTGCAAGTGAATGTGAAAGTGAAACAATGTGAAAGACCTGTGAATGTGAAAGTAAATATGTAAGTGCATGTGAAAGCAATGTGTAAGAAAGTGAAAATGCAAAAGGAGGAGTAAGTACAAGTGTTATTATTGTTCATGCTAGTTTGATAGTGATATTGCCATTGTTAGCATCATCTTTAGTGTTATGTATATTTGTGATCATTGAATTAGTTAGTACAATACATTGCACATTAGTAACATCATGATTCATGTTACACATTGAACATTGCTTTGCATGTTTATTGCTTCTATGTGTTAATGATTATCCATGTTTAATGAAGCATGATCACATGTTAGAGATATAATTAATGATTGTTAGGCATGAGTAAGTTATTATAATTATGATAGATAGATAGATAAAGAAATTGTCATGATTAGAATGTATGCGATGAGTCGTAGATGGTAATCATGAGTTGCTTGTTGAGTCTATTTTCTAGACTCATATTTGCTAATATTTCAGGAGAGACTGAAGATCTACATACTAAAGGAGCTAGTGAGATCCAACTCTGAGTACGAAGAGTAGTGTTATTTCGAGACATAGAGATTAGTGACTTAGTATGTGGAGAATAAATATAGTTTGAAACATTTGCTATTATGTACTTAGAACAAGTTATCTTGTTTTGTTTTATCTCTATTCAAACTGTGGAATTTGGTTAATTAAGTTGCTCGACAGTTATTTCTATTTCCGCTACAATTGTTATTAGTTATTCTATATGTCTCGATGTGAGTTGGTATAATCATATTAAACCTGAGAGGGGCGTTACATAAATAGTTGCTAGGAAAACATGGTTGATTAAACCAATGGAAGTGCATCTAATATGCCTATGTCAATGCCACTGCGAAGGGCGGGGGAGCCGCCTCCTCCCACCCCCTCTTCTTCGATATCTCCAACCACTCCTCCCCATCTACCCGGTCCTCTCCGTTGCCCCGGCGTCCAAGCGCCTGGTGATCCGCCCCTCCTCCCCCTTCATCCCTGATGCCTGCATTGCCCATTGCAGAACTCCAACTCCACCCCGCCCGCCCCTTCGGCTTCAACATCACCTAGAGCAACACCATCTTCTACCTCAACTGCACCCGCCAGCTACTCTACTGCACTGCCACCAGCCTCTGCCATCTCTACATCAACGCCACTACATAGGGGGTCCCCTTACCAGTCCACATCAATCTGCTGCACCTTCGGGGCCATTGCGCCAACAATGAGCCATCTCGACTCTTCCTCCCCTCACCGTCACCATTTTGTTCCCCCCATTGGGAAGATAATATGAACAGAAGACACAATAATTGTAGTTTTTTTAACATCATGTTTATGTTAATGAATTTGATGACACTATATTATAATTTACTTTAATAGCTATAATGATAGCAATCTCCTCCAAACTATTCTCATCATTTTGATATTTAAAAGCAAGTAATGAAAAAAAAAATCTGTCAAAAAGATCTACATAAATTTAAAAATTTACGACACTTTTGCCAAACAGATAATATCATTTTTCCTCAATTTGAAAACTTAAGTCAGAAACTGACAGTAACACAATTTTTTAAGTAGAAATAGATTTTTAGGAAAAAAAACAAGAGTGTTCGCAAACACTCTATTAAGCTCAAGGCTAGGAGACGTCGGCAGAAGCATCTTTGCTCTAGGTCTGACCGTCACTCTAAAGTGAGACATGACGAACATGGATGCCGTATGAACGAGCACACGTCTGCTAACCATTAACAGAGAAGGCCTGCTGGAACGAGCAGCGTGTCCTTCCCGGTGGATCAAGAATGCACACCATCAAAGGAGAAGAAAAGCCCGCAGCAACATATATCTGATATCACGTGCCAGGCTTATGTTTTGGCTGCGCATTCATTCTTCGGCATTTTCAGCATTCCCATGATCTGGTCTACATGGACCAAGATACAACCACATCAACCTTCAATGGATATATATATATATACATAAATACATATAATGTGTACTACACATCACTAGCTAGTGTTCTTTATTTTAGTTAACCATCCATGCTAATTTAATTAGGAATAAAGTAGACGGCAAGGAGCACTACCAAGGCTCGCAGTTGACGTAAAATATGTGATTGACCCCCATTCTAACTGATACAAAAAAAATAAATCTCTCGGATGAAGTAGGTCAGGGAGTTTCAAAATACAAGTTTCTCGTGTTAAGCATGTGAGGCAGACCGTGCCGATTCCAGCGTTGTAGCAGGATCGATGTGGAAGTCAATGCGCTCATTTACCCGCAGCTGCATGTTTCTGCTTTGCCTTCTCAATCAGTGGCTTCAGCTGTTTCTTCTCTGCTAGAATCTTGAGGAAGTTAAATAGGAATGGTATGTAGTTGTGTTTCCTACGTATGTTTTCCGTCTTCCACTTCTTGAATTTCTCTTCCTCCATCAATATCTTCTCAGTCGCACTCTCAATTCCAGAGGTGACTTCTGCCAGTGATTTGTTTAGGGCCTCAATGGTGGGATTAGACTTGCTACTTGCACCGATATAATCCCCCACCCTCTCGGCCTGGACCTTTGTTAGCTGGTCAAGAAGAACTTCCCTCTTCCTCTGGAGCTCCTTGAGTTCAGCGGTGTATATCTCCCTCCGATTCTTTATGATTGCCATGAGATTAAACCTTATCTCACTCTGAGAGTAGCGCTCAATGCGTTCCTGGATTACAGGTTGCACCATGCGCAACCAATCCAGGTCCCCTTGTCCACCAGGGCACTGACCAAGGCTAATAGGGCCCTCCTTCAGACCATCCAGTTCATACAAAACCCCATCAACAGGCAAGTAGCTAATGAAATGGTAAACATCATCATCCTTGCCAGCCATTTTTTGCTCATCAGGCACAAAAGGCTCTGGTCTCGCAAAGCTGTTGTGAGCAGTTCGGATGGCTTCACTATTGTTGATTGCCAAGCCTTTAAGTTCTGGAGGGAAATTCTTCGTGAACTCTTTTAACATTGATAACTCTGGGCCAATGTCAACTTCAGGACAGTTCATGAGAATAGACAAAATTGCTTGGGTAGCACAAGCATTATTAATAACCTGTGAGAAGATAGGTATTGTAAGGTAAAAGTTCAGAAGGATTCAGCATAGCTAGTTAATGTAACAAACTAATGTTTCAACCATGGTGCAAACCTGGCTCGCAAAAAATAGATTTGGAATAGGATCCTTAATAACGACACGATCATCCTTCTCTCCAGGTCTCCATTTGAAAAGGAATACCAACCCGTATACTGGCCTACAGTATGTGGCAAAAGCATTAATCATTGCGGCATGAACTTCAAAAGATGCAAGAAGAGAACATAAAAGAGTACGGGTAACAACACATCAAAGAATATTCAGTGATGTGAATGCACAACGATTTGGCATTTTATGATCATTCAGCAATTTAAATTCGGAAAAACATCACTGCAAGGGCAACCATATGATCAGACAGCAGAAACATGTAAAGATTAAACAATTATCATACCGTAGATTATTTAGGGATTCCAAATCCAGTGAATACAACTCCTCAACCTGCAGAAAGAAAAAGAATAGGCTGTAAGCCAGCATAAAAAGTACAAAAAATGGGAACCATTTGTCATCTTAGAATAAATATGGGTCCTCGAATAGGGAAAAAAAATGAGTAACATACTGTTCTGCCCAGTGGTAAAAATAAAAAATTTAAATGGATAAGTGAAACAAATTACACCAGGAACACTCGACGCCACACCACTTGATATTTACACCATCACCTATAAACACTTACAGGTACATTCAACGAAGGTAAAAAAGAAAAGCACAAAGAATGTTCAATGCCTTGAAACTTCTAGATCTATCTTCCAACTACCCCTGGTTAAACCAGGGGTACCCCTGGTTAAAGTTACTTTTTTAGTTGGGTGGGGTGGTTGAACTAACCAGGGGTACCCCTGGTTACCCCCCTTTTTTGTGGGTAACTCCACCCCACCTCAAAAGGAGGGGTAGAGGGTGGGTAACTTTTTTTTTTCAAAAAAAAATTAAAAAATTATCATTAAAGTGCAAATAATATTTTATTACATATCTCTTAAAATTATAACTTTTTACATTCTCTTAATAAAGATAAATAAAGTCAAAGTATATAGTTGACTAAAAAAAATAAAAAGTAACCAGGGGTAATCTAACCAACCATCCAAAGTGGGGTTGTAGAAAAAGGTGGGTTAGCCCACCCATGGGTAATTTACCCATGGGTAAACTAACCTCTTGTCAAACCGGTAGAGAAATAAAATTGTCTAGGCTTGAATGCTTGCATATGGTAGGTTTGGCATGCAAGTTTCACAATCAAATAAGGACAGTTCAATGCACAAAAGCACTATACAGCCCCTGGATCTGCCCAAGTATTGTGTCACCTTCAATGGCTCCATCTGGGATCTCATCAGCCATAGCAGGCTCATATAGAGACTGATCAGAGTCGAGAGAGAAGACATCAGGGATCACTGAGGTAACAAATAGATAGAGTGAAGAAGGGAGGGCAAGCATTTTTATTCTTGAATGGTAACTAGGTCTTTCTAGATCTTTCCAAAAAAAAATTTATGAAAAAAACTTTTTGGATATATTCCAACCGAATGGGATAACATCAGAAGGTCAAAGGAATTTTTTGGAAGGTGAAAAAATGGCCATATTTCTCTGAAAATACAAAAAAAATACTTGAATGAGTTATGTAGTAGTATTAGATTTTATGGATATATTTGGAATACATGTTTATAAAGACTAAAAATAAAAACCCTGTTTTTTTGTCAGGTAATGATGAGCTAACATATCAGGGGGCCTAACCAAAACTAATCATGTGGATCAAACAACAAGATCCAGAGCTTAGGGGTAACTCAAGCCGGCTCCGTACAATAGAGACCACAAAAGTAGAAAGTCTAAGTCGAATGATACCAACTATAGTTGAAGAGTAATATGTGCTGCAGACCCCACGTGGAATACAAACCTAATTATCTTACACGCCCTCACATGATTGGTCCCTATAGGATGACAAGAGTTGGGAGACAAGAAAACTTCATAAAACAAAATCATACAAAATATGGGGGGCATGCCAATGGAGGCTTCCATGTCCCTGAACTGAAGTCTTATCATGCCATGAAGACCAATGACACAAGGGTCTGCAAGATGACTAGCCATTTATTGCACACTAGACAGTGTAGCAACTAGCAAGTATTACTCATAGTTAAAACTTGGATCATCAAACTTACTATTGACACCTAAAAAATCAACACAAAAAAACCCCAAAATTGGCCAGGAGGAAGATCTTCTCTTGGACTTCCACTCCAGCACTTGGAGATACTGGGCCCCTGCTGGCCTAGCCTGAAGACCCCTTTTGGGTAACCCCTCGGCGTGAAAACCCTCAAGGACGCACCAGAAAAAACAAAAGGGGGCTAGTATTGGTGAAAACATGAAAGAACGCTAATGCTAGTAAAGAGATCTAAAAAAAAGAAGAAGAAGAAGAAGAAATGAAATGATGAGAGAAGAAAAGAAAAAAAAGAAGGAAAAAGAAGAGGATGGCGACTCTACTAATCCCCCAATGTAAGGAAGCCATTCCTACTCAAACAAAGTTAGCAAACCAGTGGGCCGCATCCGTCGGGCCACTCAAACTTGAAGTTGCGGATGTCTTGAAGCCCTCTTAATGCGTACACATGATGTGACAGCTCAAGAATATGTCATTCAAGTCAACAATGACATGAAAGATGTCACTCAAGCAGAGATCATCGCTTTTCCAATGCATCCTTCGACTCGACATTTGCACACAAAAAAAAAAATTTCAAGTCTCGTGCCAAGCTTAAAAGGCGAGCTTCAAAGAAGATGTCAAGATCAAGCCGTTGAGCAAAGCCAAGAAGGCCAACCGCAGCAGCAAAATCTCCCATCAAATCGTGAACAAAGCCAAAAAGGTAAGATTCCGGACGAAGATGTCAAATCTCTCGTCAAATCCCAAGCAAAGTCAGAAAGGCAAAACTCAGGAGAGAGATCAAATCAGGCCAGAGAGCAAAAGCCAAAAAGGCAAGTCTCATGACCAAATGTTAAATCAAGCTGTTGAGCAAAGCTAGAAAGACAAGTCTCAGCAGTCGAATCTCCAACCCAACTCTGAGCAAAGTCAGACAGACAAGGCTCAGAAAAAAAAATCTCAAATCAAGTCGTTGAGCAAAGTCAGAAAGACAAACCTCACCGGTCAAATCTCCAACCAAATCCAGAGCAAAGCTACAAAGACAAGTCTTCGAAAAAGTATATCAAAATCAAATATCTGATTAAGACCAGAAAAATAGGACTCAGGAGAGAGATGTTGAATCAAATCTCGGGTAAAGTCAGGAAGGCAAGTCTCGGAAGGATATCAAAATCAAATCTCGAGTAAAGCCACGAAGGCAAGTCTCAGAAGAAGGACATCAAAGTCAAATCCTGAGCAAAGCCAACAAGACAAGACTCAGGCGAAGAAGGCCAAAGTCAGCTCCAAGCAAAACCAGGGAGCGGTTCTTCAATGAAACTCAACCGTGGGGTTGACTTAGTGGAGCGGGTCCATGTCGCTTCTTTGAAGTGATATGCACTCTCTGAAGTCATCTCCCAGGGACTTGAGAAAAGCTTCAGGAAGCGACGACTAATGGCTTAGCGCAAAATGCAAGGCAAAGTCAGTTGTCGGACCAAATTATAACAACAAATGTTGTCCAAGGTTGCTGACAACACTACATGAATGCTAAAGCGCATAAGCTATCATCGTGAGCTTCGACTCAATTCCCCACCGTGTCACTAAGACCAGGGGACCAAAATTTAGAAAGCGCACGGGACGTCTGCCTTCGCCTTTGGCTCCGACACACATCCCGTGGGGGGCATTTGTTGACACCTAAAAAATCAACAAAAAAAACCCCAAAATTGGCCAAAAAGAGGGCCCTCCGTGGGTTTGGCCACCGCAGCAACCCCCCTCAGGGGGGTTTTCGCACAACACATCCCCCCCCCCCCACAGGGGAGTTTTCAAGCAACACCCCCCCCCCCCCCGGGGCGGGGGGAAACCTCCCTTTAGGGGATTTTAGTTGTTCAAACTTCAAAGTATGAAGACCCCATGTGGGCATGAGTTTGTGTATGTCAAATTATACAAAGGCTCTTGAGGACATAAAGTTTGTGCATATGTGTGTTAAACTACACACATGTCATGTTCAAGATTAATTACCAAGAGGGCTGCTTGGGAAAAAATTGCAAAAAGCCCTTTGGAAGTGTGAAAATTACAGAAAAGTCTTGGAAAGACAAGACACTGTAGAAAAGGTCTTCCAAGTGCACAAATTGCAAAGATGTCCTCAAAAGGGCAGGAAGTTGCAAAAAAAGCCCCCAAAAAGTGGGAAATTGAAAAAGAGTCCCTAAGATGGTACAAATTGTAGATAAGTCTCTCCAAAGGGCAAGAATCGCAGAAATACCCTCCAAAGGGTGCAAATTGCAAGGCTCATGACGTTTGCATGACTCGGTGGAGTGAGACTCACGTCGCTTCTCTGAAGTGAGGTGCGCTCTCCTGAGTTCGGCTCAACGTTGAGCATATTAGGAATTCTGAGAAACACCAACAAATGGCGGGGAAGTCCAAGCTAGCCAAGAAATGGCAGAAGCACCCAGAGAGGTCAAGAAATGACGTAAATACTCTGAGAATGTCAAGAAATGACTGTCAGGCCCGGTTCATGCTGTTTGCACGACTCTGTGGGGCAAGATCCACGTCACTTCCCTGAAGCGGCGTGTGCTCTCCTGAATTTGGCTTATAGTTGGCCACTCTAAGTGTTGGGATTGTCAAGAAATGGCAAAAATCCTTAGACATGCCAAGAAATAGTTGAAAAGCCCTGAGAGGTCAAGAAACCATGGTTTGGCGCATCGGAGCGAATCGGCAGGATTCGGGCAAATCGATGCAAATCACAGGAAACCTGATGTGCGATTCCCATCGATTCGCTTGGATCCGGTCATTCAGGCGAATCGGACCCGATTCGCCCGATCCGATTCAACACTGTGCGAATCGGGCGCAATTCGCCCGACGCCCTTAAGGGTGTCGGCCGATGCGCTACGAAAGGGACTGTACAGTCCTGATTCGCAGCGCAGAAAGCCGGAGCCCTCTTTCTCCCCCTTGTTTTCACTCTTTCTCTGAAAAAAACCCTAGATCTCCATGCCAAAACACTTAGGGGTTCCTACGTGAGTTTGAAACCATTTGGATGTGGATTTGGAGGCATTCAAGCCTTGTTCTTCAAGTTTTTTGGAGTTTCTACAGGGGTTTAAAGGTAAGCCACCATATTCCTTCATTTTTCTAATTTTTTCTTAGTGTATGACTTACATCTTCATGGGAAATGATGTTGAAAATGATTGGTGTACACTTGCAACCATTTCTCATCAAGATCTACAAGTTTTTCATGTAGATTTGAAGATTTTTCCTAAAGTTTGAATTTTTGAATAAAAATTAAAAAATATATTTAAAAAATTGAATAACCAAAATTTGATAACAGTATTATGTATAACTTCTAAATCATGGTTAGAAGTTGATTTCATATGAATTGGAGCTAAAATTAATTTATGTTCCCACATGATTAATAGTCATAGTGCCCCACTGCAGAAGGCAGAAGTTTAGTCACGGCGGTCATGCAAGAGGTTCAGCAGTGGATTCCAATAGCTATGACACTATGATATCAGACTTCAAGAGGATGAGTACACAAGAGTATGTTAGATCTTATGACGACCATAGCTATCACCCCGAGTCCACTAGCACAGACTACTCTAGTGGGTACACTGTCACAGCATGCTACCTTAGTCCATCTCCATATATGTATCCTCCTGCAGCATTTTCTGTTCCTATTCCAGTTCATGTTTTTGCTCCTTTGGAGGATGTACAGATGGCACAACTGAATGTAGTCCGTCCCAACTGCCAGATGTGGGACCATTATCTCAGGCTGTCTCAACAGAGATACCATACCATGATGACATAGGATGAGTATCGTAATTTTGTGTCTGAAAGAAAAGGTTATCACATTATTGGAGAGCTATCCTCAGAGTCAGATGAGTCAGAGTCAGTGCCTAGCCAGTCCTAATGGAATGCATATGATCCATATCAGCAGGGGCATTGGGGATATTAGAGTAAGTCATTGTATTCTGTATTGGAATTTAGAGTTTGATCGTAGTATTTACTTTGTGCAATGTAAATATCTTTCTATTAATGAGTTTCAATTTTTTTCACTCTTATAATGCTTTTTTTTATTGAAAATAAATATTTGTATAGCAATACATGACATAAATGTCATCGAATATGACCAAAGAATTAGTAAAAAAAGGCCATATTCAAGAGAATCGGCCAAGAAATGAGCCAGAAACCAGGTTTGGACCGAATCGGTCCGATTCGGGTGAATCGAATCGAATCGAGAGAAACCTGATTCAATTCGAATCGCCGATGCATCAAACCTTGCAAGAAACAACTAAAATGCTCCAAGGGATCAAGAAATGACAAGTGTACCCGAGAAGTCAACAAATGACTGAAAAGACCTTAGGAATGATGGAAAATTGCGAAAGTGTCCAGAAAGGATACAAATCCGGCAAGACCACTTAAGGGTCCCATCACTGTCAAAGGGTGATGGTGACCTCAAGGCAAATACAACGGTCCGACAGTGATCATCTTTGCGACCCAACGGCCCAATCGTGATCGAATCTAAATCCAACAGTCTAATCATGGTGAAATTCAAATTCAACAGTCTGATCGTAATCAAATTCAAATCCAACGGTCTGATCATGATGAAGATGCAAATCAACGATCTGATCATGACAGAAGCAAATTCAAAAGAGTTTGATTATGATCGAATGTAATTCTGAAAACTCGATTGTATAATCGAGACCACTTGTACAGATCTTAAAGGACCAAGTGTAATCCAAATTACATGTGTGCAGGTAATAAAGTCTTCAGTCTTTCTTTACAAGAGTTAACCATCAAGAGCAACTATCAAGGTCATCGTTGTCACAACAAATAGAGACAAAAAACTTTCTTTGACAGAGATTCAAAGGTGTTCGAGTTCAAGTCAATATAAATTAACATCAACTTCGGTCGGTAAGGAATAGGTCCAGTACACGAAACCCCAATTGTCTGACAAAATAAACACGCAGAACAAATATACCAAACTATAGGCACAATCATCTAGTGAATGGAGATGCAAATTCCACATCAAACGGATTTCAAATTTGTCTGCTAAACAGATTGACACGCCCACAACAAAATGAAAATCAAACAAAAATAACCAAAAAATGAAAATTCTCTTTTCCAGCATCCAACACTTACCTGTAACAGTTTATGTTAGAAACCTCAAATCAATTTAAAAGGTCCTAAAATATGCAACTCAGAATTCCTCATACATACTCAGCACTAGAAACCCTGAAAACCAAGATGACTTATGTGAATCAGCAAAAGTTGACTCAATATGGGAAACCATGTTTCTAGCAGGGATAGGTGAAAGCTCACAGATAGCCAGACCAACTAGTCTGCTCAGTGGTCACTGAACAGAATCTAACCATCTGGTTAATGCCAGTCAACCAAGATGGCATTTGCTCCTCAGAACCAGGACTTCTGCTCAACATGGATCACAGAAAAATCAGGAAAAATTAGAGAAAATTCTGAAAAATCAATAAAAATTTCAGAAAATTATGAAAACACATACAACATTCATTGAATACAAACACAATGAAATTCAAATCTTATCATGTTCATGTATCATAAAGAACAATACCAATGATTAAGACATAATGATTATGTTCATACATTAAAAAATAGATATATGTACAAGTTTATAACATGAAATAAATAAAAATACCTTGTCAATTTGACATTTCTAAACCCTCATCCTCTGCCTCATGAGACTGAGCAGATGGCCCATACTGGGTATATCCAAAACCAAACAAAGAATTGGCAATGTCTTGGAATCCTCTTTAGATGCCTCGAGGTGTCGTTGCTTGTTGGCTTGAACTTTCTCCTGATTGTCTTAGAGTGAAAAAACTACCATAACCAATAGTTTGAATATTGCCCAAGTAACTTGTCCCACTACTAGAGCTAATATCTGAATATGGCAATTTTGGGGGACTAAAAATGGGTGGATAAGAATGCCTATATCCTCAATCATGCCCTGCTTGCCTTTGTTGGCCTTCATATCCCCCATGTTGTTCTTATGATTCCCCTTGGCTTCCTTCTTGTTGATAGGGTGGTACTGAATAATCCTCATATCCTGAAAGGATACCCCTAAGCCCATAACCTCCTGTGGCTCCAGTACCTGCAGCAGCACCATTATCATCATCACCATCATCATCATCAGGTGATTGAGTATCATCACTCCCAACTACTTTTCTTTCTTAAGCATCTTTCTTCGACGTTGATCATTTTTTTGCTCTGCCTCGTATAATCTAGCCAAGTGAGGTGGTAGGGGTGGAGCCTCAAAAAATGGCTCCCCAATATGTGTCTCCTGACTCACCTCAGGAGAGTCCTCTGTACGATCTTGTGATTTTCTTCTTGGTTCTTCTGTTCTTCTTTCCTTGTTGGACTTTGTTTTTTTCTTGCATTTGTCTTTCTTTCTTTTTGAGTCCAATTGAGTGGTAGATCTTCTGAATTCTAACTGAGATGAAAAAAGTCTAGTAGTCTCCTGTACAGTGGCAGATCTTCTTAATTCGGACCTTTGACCTCTCTCAGGAACAGACACATATCCAGGTACATGTTCTTCAAATTCTACATCTTTTGCACATGCCTGAACCAGACGATCATCAGGATGAAACTCAGGTATCTCTCCCTCAACTCTCGTCTCCACCCAAGCATGTAAAGGGTGTTATTCATTTAGCAATTCATTTACATCTATCTCAGGAACTACCTCCTCAAATGTTCTGCCAACTAGTTGCATGAATCTCTGCCTTTCTAACTTTTGCCTTTCTTCTTTTTGCTTCACCTTAAACACATATTATAGTGGCAATAAACCAACTTCTCTAGCCTATCCACACCCAACCTATTGCGGATTTTCGTGTGAATGAGGCTGAATGTACTCCAATTTCTTTCACATTGGCTAGAAGAAGTGGTTTGACTTAACACTCTCACTGCAACATACGTTAAAGGATTTGTGCCAGCTTGCTGGTAATTTACTTGAATCCACCATTCAGTTGTTACAATAAAAGGAGTGAACATTAATCAATTTATAATGGTAAATTCTTAAATGTGATAAATTTACGATTTTTGGCAAATAATTCTCATGTAAAATAACCTAGAGTGAGTCTTTAAGCTGCACATCTCATGTCATATGCTCCATATATCCCAAGTTTCATCATATACCTCTCCACCTACAAAATGGAAGATATAACATATGTCAAATGACCCTTGCAAAATGAAACATGCATACATATGCAAAAGAAAACATTCTATGCTACCTCTGTCATTGCATCTAATCTCTCGTTCATTGTCTTTGCTAGGCGAGTGATGACGTTCATGGTGCCTCTCATCACTTCTCCATCATTATGCACA
Organism: Colocasia esculenta; assembly: GCA_014218235.1. Taxonomy (NCBI): domain Eukaryota; kingdom Viridiplantae; phylum Streptophyta; class Magnoliopsida; order Alismatales; family Araceae; genus Colocasia; species Colocasia esculenta. The sequence goes on from CM024761.1 coordinate 137,708,330, forward strand.
TTATCTTTGTATTGAAATCTAGGGTTGAATAAAAACTCTACATATGGTAAGAATTTTCAGCATGGTTTCAGAAATTAATTAGATTCAATAAATTACCTGCAGCATGAAGATCATGCTGGAGAGTCATCTCCCATCTCTTGTTAATGATGGCCCACCATTTTCTGTATACTTTGGGATTCCTTTCCCTCAAATGTTCCTTTGCTCTGTCTATTGCCTCGTACAAATATCACATATCATTTTTATCATCACCATCAACCATTCTAAGAACAAGTACTAGAGGCTCCATTACTTTGAGGTAGTAGGAAATTCTCTCCCAAAATCGTGCATTGCTAATCAAATCTTGTACTTGGAGAGCAACATCTTTACTTTCAGCCCAAAGAGTCTTTACATGTTGCAAAAATTGCTTAAAATTAATCAAATGGCCCGATTGATGCCTATATTTCATGAGGCTCTCCAAAGAAATAAAATTTGATGCAAATCGAGTGGGACCAGCACGAAGAAGATCTCGTCCATCTGTGTATTGCCTCATCATATTCAAAATCCTATTGTGACCATAAATAAATGAAGCGATCATTTGAACATCATCAATGAGGCCATGAATATGTGGATCTCTGCCTATGTCCTCCATCATCAAATCGATACAATGTGCTGCACAAGAAACCAATACAGATGTTCTCTTTTTCCCATCAACAATCTACCAACAGCCTTATAGCTCGCTTCATTGTCAGTGACAACCTATACAACATTTTCTTCACCCACTTCCTCCACAACTTCATCCATTAGTCTAAACAAGTAATCTGCATTCTGATGTTGTCAGAGGCATCAACAGATTTAAGGAAAATAGTACCCTCACAGCAATAAATGAGGAAATTAATCATAGATTTTCTTATGGTCCCTGTCCAACATCACACATAATGGTGCAACCACGTTCTTTCTAAACATTTTTGAAGCCATTAACCCATCCTTTCAACTCATCATACTCCTCATCAAGCCCAACATCATAAATGTACTTCTGTGTGGGAGCCTTAAGACCAGGCCCAGCTTCTGCAATTGCATCCAACATAGTCTGGAAATATGGGCTCTCTGCCGTATGTGCCGGCACACCTGCATGTAAAAACCATTTCACAATACCTTGGATTGCTCCCTTTACTACATTTGCAATGGCTTTGACTCCTTTCAAGGCCTGCTTGATAGAAGGTTGCTTTACAGACCTTGATCTATACAAATATCTATTCATAGAACCCTGTGTAGGATTATGAACATCTAAGAATCTACCTCCACACCCTAATGCACCGGCAGCCCTACAAACTGATGTGCTCCTAGGAAGAGATCTCCTAGAGTCATCTCTAGACAAATGTGACCCTGATGTCCCCAAGCCCCTTCGTCTATCATCTTCCTCTGCATAAGAACGTCGACTAGCACGTACAGCTACGAACTTAGGATCAGGATCATCATCATCCACATGATTGGTAAACTATAATCTCTACGAATCTGTCAGCGTCGCCCAAAAATCTCATCTTAAAGCTGTTGTTGATGCTGAGTTGTCAATAATTTTTCAGTTTTTTTCCCCTTCATGTACGCTTTCATTTCATTCCTAACCTCAAGTGGACATGATGGACATTTTGCTACATTTCCTGAAACCTCAGCAATATGTTGTTTAAGACAATATATGCCTCCAAACATTTCCTTTGCACACTAATTACATTTCACTTTTTTCAGTCGTGCATTAAGGAGAGTACCATTAGCCTAACTAGGATTAATGGCCTGCTCCACCTCTTGCTCTTGATGTTCTTGATCTGCCATATTCCTATGTAAGAATGCAATTGAATAAGACTAATAAATGTAAATGAGAACTTTGATCACTCAATTGCACGTTAATTACATTAATGACACAAAATCCCTAATTTTTAAACCCTAATTAGGGTTCAATTTGAGAATTTTGGGGAAAATGGGTCATGCAATGTAATTGAATCTACAAACAAACTCTAATCAACTCAAATGACTACATTGGACACTCAATTGCACATTAGTTACATTAATGACAAAAAAATTCTAATTTTTTAACCTAATTAGGATTCAATTTGAGGATTTTGGGGAAAATAGACCATGCAATGTAATTGAGTCTACAAACAAGCTCTAATCAACTCAAATGATTGCATTGGACACTCAATTGCACATTAGTTGCATTCATGACACAAAATCCCTAATTTTTAAACCCTAATTAGGATTCAATTTGGGGATTTTGGGGAATGAGGGTCATAAACATCTTATCAATGCTATTTATCTATAGATCTATAGCATATTCAACATTTCCTATTTTTCATATTTTAAAAAAATTAAAAAAAAAAACTCACCTTGCACAGAAGGAAGAGAGAGCAGAGAACAGAAAAAAAGAGGAAGAAGGAAGAAGCGGCGGCGTGCGGTGGCTGACGGCGAGCCTCCTCGAATCTCCGACGGCGGCGGCGAGGGAGGGGACCTCCGGAGGGGGGGCAGGGGGCTGGGAGCCTGGGAGGGGGCGACCTCTTTCGGGACTGTGCAGACATGTCTGCCGCAGGAGTCAGCCCTAGTCAGACCGCTCCAGACGGATCTGGCCCGACTAGGGCCGACTCCATTAAAAGGAGCCCCGCTTCCCGTGGAAGCAGCCTGGAGCAAGTGGACTCGGGGTGGATCGGTCGAAGTCGGGCTGAGTCGGCCCGACTCCACCCGATTCTGATCGATCCACCCCGATTTCACCTTGTACCGTGGGTGGGTGGGTCCCCCCCCCCCCAAAATCGGGTCGCCATAGCCCGATTCCACTCCGAGTCGGCCAACTCCACTCCGAGTCAGCCGACTTTGCCATCCATGCTGCTCAGTGACAACACATTCACTTGCCTTCCCTTTCCTTTCTTCTTGGAACCAGAACTCTCTCCTGCCTAATACAGGTTAGATACAGGGATCAGGTGCAGAAATTTTACTGCTCATTGATACCCAGATTTAAAATTTAAGATGGAACTCAGAAATTGAACCCAAAAAAAACTAGAGAATCCATCCTACTCCATACCCTCCTTTACTTTAGCTAGTTCCATAATAATCCTACCATTTGAAACCTGACATGGCATTATCTTCAAATATGAGAAGAGATCTTTAAAATAAAATGAGGATTAGGTCTCAGTAAAGTAACAACATTTGCAAATTCTTGGGTGGGACCTCTACAAGTCAACAAACAGAAATACTCAGGCAAATGGAATGCAGGACCATCAGATTATGATCTAGATCGGGATCAGCACTGGGTGAACCAATTTTGGCTAACTAATCCCATTCAAAGAAGTAATTTGTGGACATGAATCGAAAGACTTGGGCCCAAATAAGCCAAAAAATTAAGGATGTGGATCAGCCAACTCTTAAAAGAATAAGCAAATATCAGCTAATCATGGTTTATTAGGATAGACAAAATTTTGACACAAGCACCTTCCTCCATAGGGAACTACAGTTTCCACATATTGCAGTAGCATGGCCCTTTTACTTTTTGCATTTGATACAACTTTGCGCAGAAAGCCCCTCCATCATCTCATGCATTAATCTGATCCAATCTAATGACGGACCACCAACTTTGAGTAAAAATGTCATTACTTAATTTTCTATTTTGTGTAAAAAAAAATTGTTTATAATATACTTCTAATTTTCTAAATTTATGAAAAGCACTCTCTATTTATGAAAGTTTTTTATTGGATCTGCTTACTTCTATTGGATCTGGTTCAGGCATACCTGGTCTGGTTCAGAATTGGAATTGCATATATAGGCATAAAACAAGGGAATATCCACCTTGCAAAATTACATGTTCCTGATAAGGGAAAGGGAGCAGCAGATGGACCCTCGGGTCTGAAACTCTGGATTAGCACCCCAGTGAACCCCCTCCCCAGTTTTTTTTCATCTAACAGGAGACCAAAGTATGTACGTAATCATGGGAAGATTGCATAAAGCTGGGACATAGTATCCTTTTCCCCCTTTTCGAGAACCATTAACAAAATAATCCAATATCAGAAACACGGTGAAATCAAAACATGGGCTATGCTCCAATAATGAGGCAAAAAAAGAATTACATATAGACTTAGTACAAGTTTGCATTAGCCGTAAGTTTACCTGTACACCTTTACTGCATCTGCTGTATGAGCTCAGTAAAACACCTGGAACAAAATTTGAAATTTCCTTCAGGTTGAAATTCCGAAATGACAACTGGGATGAAATAAAAAGAAGCAAATGCATGACCAATGGGACATGTGAAATGGGGAGAAGTCATCCTTTGCCCAACAGAGTATGATCCAAATCATGATAAACTTACACTTCCATTTCAGGAGTAATAATGCCACAATGAAGCAGAATGATAAAAACCAATCTAACTTCCATTAGAAGGTCCAGGATGGAGGCAAATTGGAGAACTAAGCAAAGGGGCTTTTTTAAAAGAATTTGGGGTCAACGTGAAGAAATGGATTAGAAGATTAAACATTTCCCGTGCACTCAAAACTTTAATGGTAACTGATTTATCTACAAGAAGAATTAAATGAAAGAGAATTTGCATGTAAAACATAAGGTATAACAGTAGAATCAGCATCAACCTCATCCCCCTGATGATGAGGCATCCTCACCAATGGATCTGGTAAAATCCAGAGAATGCACCATTAGCTGTCATTCCCCATCCAGTCTCTGAGAGATAATGAATATGCCACCTCTACTTAGGTGGAGTTGCACGGCAAATGCCCCATTGAAGCTAGACACCCACAATCTGGGGAATATGGAAAACTTGTTTGCAGATGTCCAACCCAGTGAACATTCCTCCCTTCCCTCTCTGCCCGCCAGTCCGTCTCCCTCCTTTGTTCACTACCTCCTTGTCTAATGCAAACCCAACCCCCTTCCACCATCCATCTCCCCCTGTGCTTTTGCATGTAGAATTGAACTGCACCTGTCTCTTCATAGTCTCTTCCACCCCACGCATAGAATGCTATTGATGCGGGATAGAGTAGGGGACAGCAGAAGAAAAGGAAAAATAGCCGGAGTCTCACCGGAGAAGGGATAGAAGGTGGGGGTGTAGGCTTCGCGCCCTCCCCTTCACAGGGACCACCTTGCGGTGGGGCTTCTTCTCAAAACTCCTCCTTCTCCATCGCAGAGAACAAAGTGACAAATTTTCTTTTTTTCAATTCTCAATAATCAACTATCTCAAAATAGAGCAATACATGTGTTTATATAGGTTTGGGCTATTCCCAATCCTAATGGACTTCAAATTAAAGATAGACTTCTATCCTTAATAAGACTTATCATATTAGAAATCTAGAGAAAGAAAAATACAGAATCCTACCCAAATAGGACTTGACTCAAATAAAGAAATGAAAATTACACAATAAAAAGCTAATTGGACTCTAATATGACCCTTTTGGACAATTTTACCCTTAGACTTAAAAATAGTGCGAAAATTGCACCAAAATTACAGAAAAATAAAAAATCTCCAAATGGGCTCCAAATGGGCCAAACCAATTATGTAGCTTCTCGCTCCCCATCACATAGCTTAAAAAGGAGGAGACGACAAGGGGTCCCTTCCTTTTGACCTCTACCCACTACCAATATGGGAAGCGAAGGAGGGGTCCCATTTACCAAAACTACAGATATGGTTAAAAAAATACAAGACCTGACCAGATTAGCCTACTTCTCGCTAAATCCCATGAGAGAAACACCAATACCCTGAACAGAAGATGCCACCAAACCCTATCATAGATTCACAAGTCTTTTCAAAGTGCAAGTTATCTTGTGTTGGTAGGTCAAAATTTGGAGGAATAAGTCCCCAAGGAGAAATATGCACGTTTATCCTTTGCTAACAAACTTAAGTGAGTCAAAGATAAAATGCAGAGGCATAAAAACACTTTCAGCACAGCAGCTAAAATCAACTGGAGCTACTTCAATTGGTTGAAGGTTTTGACATGAAAGAGGACCAAGGACTTCTATCCAAGAAAGAAAGAACACATGGGAGAAAGTTAAAAGCAATACGATGACTGGGCATAAAGAGAAGAAATAAAGTGGGTTAGAGGGCAAAAAACCTG